>JARHVA010000500.1:1240000-1812500 GCA_037957365.1 Torreya grandis
TTTCAAAACATAAAATATGTAAAATATAAAGAGATAAATGAGGAAATTGAATATTCAATGATAATAATGTTGTGGAAAAGTCAACATGTCAAAGTAGTAAACTCCATCAACAATGGAAATAGTGAACAAAAATATCGATTTCCAAAGAGTCATATGATAAAGAATGCATATTCAAATGTTCCACACAATGAAAAAAAAACCTTTGCTATAGTTAGAGGGTCTAAATGAAGTTCATAAAAATTCTTGATAACTATAAAAGGCTTTCACAAAATGTGAGAAATTTCCCTCTATAATTGTAAGAGGATCTACATGAAGTGTAAAAAATAATCCTCTAAAAATAAGGAATCATAAAACTTGATAGGATAGTGAGAAAATTATGAAATTTACTATTACAAATATATTTTATGAATATTTTATAAAAAATTGCAATCGAACAATGAAAATATCATCATACTTTGTGGTAGAACAAACAACTTTAAAATTAAAAACACCCATGAGAGTATCTTATGGATAATAATTTATACAAAACTCCTAACTCATGATCACTTAGGAACTTAAAAAATACAAAAACATAACCTTAATATATGAGGTAGACATGTACCATTGAATTATTTTAAAGAATTTAGGTATCCTTCCAATAAAAGAAACAAATGCTAGTTGGTTTCTAGATCAATAAAGGAAAACAAATAATGCCAATGGTGATAAATGGGGTTAACTTTTTACTTCTGAGATGAATTAAAACAATATCCCCTTATGTTTTATTTTAGTTTTCCTTTTTTAAATGTGTGGGGTTCAATGCATCACCCCCCAAAAAAAATAGGATTTTATTTTTTGAAAAAAAAAAGTTTTTGTTTTAGTATTTTTATTTTATTTTTGAATTACCTTATTTTTTATTAAATAAAATAAAAATATAAAACTTTAGATTAATTTATATTGTATATTATATTATAATTAAGCACAAATCTTAATTTAAAAGGTATACTCTAATTTAAAAATTACACTCACTATAAATATAAAAAATTAAGGGATAAAGATACTTAGCATTTTATTATACTGTGTAAGTCTAAGATTAAATGTAGATGATAATAATGTATATACATTAGATGTTGGAACACTTGGATCAATAATGGATTCTTTAGATGTACCTATAAAAAATTATCCAACTTTGGATGGTACCAACAAATGCTAACATCCAAAACCTAATGGTTTCATCTAAGTGAGTTTTTATTCTCTAATTATACATAAGTTATTGTGCCTTTATGTAATGTGTGTGTGTGTGTGTGTGTGTGTGTGTGTGTGTGTGTGTGTGTGTGTGTGTGTGTGTGTGTGTGTGTGTGATATTTAATAAATATTTGTAACCATGATTCTATAAATATGTCTCTTTCTCTTTGAAACCCTAGGTTCACTTTCAACACTAGGTTTTGTTCTAAAAAATGAGACAAAATATGGATTTATCTAAGCTCAACCACTCCTCAATGAATTTTTAAGCTACATATATATATAATAATCCAAAGAAGGAATTCAAACTACATTTAATTTTTTATTTTAAAAATACATGTGCAATAGTGCTCCTTTAATGAATGAAAAATTTGATCTACCTTTTTATATTTATAAAATGATAATTTTAACCTAGTTTTGATGTGCTTCAAAATTAGCTAGAACCTACTTCTTATGACTTATGGTTGAATTAAAAATAATAGGTCATTCCATTTGAATGTACAATAGATGATGCTAGATATGGAATAGGAATAGACCTATTATGTATTTATATGAGACTCTTTGGGTACTTTCTCACACCATCAACATGTGAAACATATGGGTTAACCCATAAGAAGGATTTGAATTTTAAACTTTATTGTTTTTTGGTACAAGATGAATCTATTGCATTTAGATAAGTCCAAAATTTTGGAACATTTTGAATCTAATGGTTGTGTCCAAAAGGTAGGAAGACTAATATAATGCTATATATATGTTCTAAATATGATTTTTAACATATTAAACATAGATTATGAAATTATTATAAGTGACAGATATCAAATTAGGAATTTTAGACCCATGGGGAGCATGTAGATGTGAGATAAGGTCCAATAAGAGACATATGTTTATGCACAAGTCATGTCAAGTGAAGGTGGGATAAAAATGACATTTCCAAGTATCTAATATGATATTTTAGTGTCTAAAAATTATCCCCTTTTGTTCTATCATTTAAATAAAATAAAATACTAGAGTAAAAGGATAAAGAGATGTACATGAGTGTGTACAACACACTTTTTATTTGGAAGAGGGCTCCAAGTGTATTGATTTATCCATGTAAACTTTTAATAAATATTTATCAATCAAAACTCATGTATTAAATATTAAAAATTAAATGAATTTGAAACTTTTTAAACTTAGAGAGCAATGAAGGAATACATTTTTGAGTAGGTGAATCATAAATCTCATGTAATGTCATTAAAGATGAAGATTTATTATTGAATCATTAGACAACTATGTTTTATTTTTGAAGTACTTATATATTTTGTATGTTATTATGGCCCAAATTTATGTATTAAGGTAAGGCCATGGGTTGGGAAGATAAATTCTCCAACTGTCATTGAAAAGAGGTTAATACCTATGTCATTAAGTGTCACTGAATCTCAATTGACCTACTCATGTAACTAATATTGAACCTTAAGATGAAAGGTGGAAGCCACATAATGGGATCATCTTGACAAATCTCAATCCACTTAGTGTCATTTAACTATAACTACAATACTCATTTTACTAAATCAACCATTTTAGACATACTTATGAATTTAAAATTTCTCACTTCTAGGTAAAATTGATGACATAAAATAAAATTTTAATAATGCGTTTATGTAAGGAAATTACTTAGATGATTTACAGCAATAGAATTATATATGGCATAATTAAGATCAATATAAGCAAATCCACAATAAAAATTGGTAAAAGATTAGAATACTTAAATATTATGATTGAGACACTTTGAGGGAATAACCTCAACAAAAATGCAATAAGAACAAAATTCACAATATTATGATAAAATAATAACCAATACCTCTTATATATACTCTACTTAACCATGGTTATTCCATAGGCCAACCATACTAAGAATGTTAAAAAATGCAATAAGATAATATGAATGTGTGTAAGCCATAAGTTGGCCACACATATCCCTAGACACACTATAGGTTAAGCAAAAAACATGCCCCTCCTCTTCAAAAAATGTTGTCCTTACTGTTGAATCAAACCAAGATGTTTTTTTAGGAACTCTTCAACCTCCTATGTTGCATCTTCAGAATGCAAATTCTTTCATTTGATCAAATAATATTTAATGGCTCTGGTCCATAGTTTTTTAGTACTTGTGTGAATATATCCTCAAGATCTAAAATGACTCATCCTTATTCATCTAATTTAGGTAAATAATTCTAAGTGGAAACTCTATGTCTAATTAATTTCTTTAGGAAAGATACATGGACTATTAGACGTGTGTGAGTGGTTGGGGGTAATTCTAGCTTGTAAGCCACACTACCAATTTTTTACAAGATCTAGTAAGGGCCATAATACTTAAGTGATAGCCTGGTATCATTTTTATATTTCTTAAAATACATCTGCTTATATATCCATAAACATAAGGACCCAATCACCTTTGTCAAAAAAATTCTCATTGTAGTGTTGATCTACTTGTTTCATTCAATTTTATGTCATTGCTAAATTTTCTCGCAAAGTGACTAGCACCTCCTGTTGATGGTGAATGTGTTCCTCAATATCTCAAACCTTAGGATGCACTATTAAAACTTAAGTTATGGATGAGGGTTGATACCCATATAATTACACAAAGGGATACACCTTGGAAGACGTGTGAAAAGAAGTGGTATATTGCCATTCAGTATGTGGCAGCCAATGAACCCATTTATCATGTTTGTCAAATATATATATCATTCTATACATTTTCTAACTACCATTATTTTTCCATTATATTTAGGATTATAATATTAGATATGATCCAATTAGGTACCCAAACATGCAAACAATTCAGTCCAAAAATTACTACTAAATATGGGATCTCATCACTTCCAATGATCTTTAGAGTGCTATGCAATTTTTGAATTGTATTGAGAAAATAAAAATCTATTATACTATAAAAAAATGGATGTGATAAGGAGAAAAAATGAGCATGATTAGTGAGTTAATCCACAACTACCATGATAACATTTTTACCCTCAGACACTGGTAACCCTATAATTAAATCCATGGAAACCTCTTCTCAATGCTAGCTAGGGATTGATAAAGGTTGTAAAATACCTGGGGTATTAATGGTTTCACCTTTATTTTATTGTAATTCCATGAATTTAGCCACATATTTATTAACATCCCCTTTTATTCCTTCCCAAAATAAATATTTCTTGATTATATTATATGTTTTTAAAAATCCTGAGTGACCTCCAAGTGAAGAGCCATCAAGTTCATGAAGAACTTTATGTTTGAGGAGAGATTTCTTAAAAAGTTATAATCTATCTTTATACCATAATGTGTTCCCCTTCCATCTAAATTTTTTAGATGAATTATAACCTTGATAAATATTGTGAATCAAATCCTTGGTAGCACTATCATTCTCCTATTCTGATCTTGCTTCCTCTAGCCAATATTCCTACCACATGATCATGGAGCACAACAATGCCTCAATTTATTTATTCCTCTAAGAGAGGTAATCTACCACCACATTCTCTTTTCCATCATTATACACTATTTAAAAATTGTAGCCTAACATTGTCACCTATTTTTATTGTTCTTTAAATGACAAACACTATTTTAAAAAATATTTGATGCCATCATGATTAGTCTTTACCTAAAAGTTATGACCCATTAGATAAGGTCTCCATTAATACACTAAATTCATAATATCCATCATCTCTTTCTCATTTATTTTTTTGAGGCTATTTTTTTCCTTTCAATTGGATACTTTCAAATTCTAGTGGTATGCCTTCTTGCATGAGTATAACCCCCATGCCATATCTCGATGCATCACACTCTACAATAAAAGTTATTGAAAAATCAAGATTAGCCAAAATTGGAATTATGACCATAACCATTTTAAATTATTTAAATGCCTTGATAGTTGAATCAGTCCACTATAATGAGTCTTTATTTAGTAAAGAGGTGAGTGGGGCTGTAATGATACCATAATTGTTGACAGACATGTGATAGTAACTAGTTAGCCCTAGAAATCCATGGAAATTCTTGAGGGTCTTGAGAACCTATCACTCCATCATCACTTGGATTTTATTAAGATTAAATTTTACTTTATGTTAAATAATATGACCTAAGTATTCCACCTCTTGTACACCAAAATCACATTTGGAAGGTTTTGCATAAATCTGATGTTTTTCTAAAACTAAAATCACTTGTTTCACATGCTTCAAATGGTCTTCCAAATTTTTATTATAGATAAGGATATCATCAAAAAAACATTAACACAAATTTTCTCAAAAATGGCCTAAAAACAATATTCATCAAATGTTGAAATAAATTCATAGATAGTGCATTTTTTAGGCCAAAATGCATGACCATAAATTCATAATGGCCTTCATGAGTTCTAAATTTGTTTTTAGGTATGTCCTCATTATGGATGTGAATCTAATGATATCCAAAGTGAATATCTAACTTGGTAAAATAAATAGCACCATGCAATTCATCTATAAAATCATTAATTTATAAAATAAGAAACTTATCTTTGATGGTGTATTTGTTGAGTTATATATAGTCTAAGCACATCCTCCAATTTTCATCCTTCTTCTACACCATGAACACTAGGGATAAATATTCAATTTAACTATGTTACATGATTCCTTCCTCCAACATCTCTTATACCATATTTTTAATTTCACTCTTTTGTGCATATGTATACCTTTAGGGTTTGATATTGGGTAGTGTACTATTTGGAATGAGTCTAACAGCATGATCATGTGCATGAGTTAGAGGAAGTCATTTTGGCATATCACTAAAAATAATAGAATGGTCATCCAACACCTTTTACAAATTAGTATGTGTAGAATCCTTGGTTGGTTAAACCTCCATGGAAAATAAGCATGCCATAAAACCTTCTACACCTTTTCTAAGAATCTTTATCATCTGATGAGAACTAAACAGTTGTGGAGATTTATCCATTAACCCATGTAGTTTAAAATTCTTTCCTTCTAAATGGAACCTCATGAATAATTATTATAAATTCATCTCAATAGTGCCCAAAGTGGTGATCCACTACACTCCTAAAATAATGTCAGTTCCTCCCATGGGAATAACAAACATAGGGTAATCTAAAAAATAGTTTCCCATAACAAGTTTGATACTATGGAATTTTCCAAAATAGTTGATTGTACCATCATCTATAATCATGACCTAAAAATATAGAGTTGGATATATGAAACAATTCAAATGAGCAACCAACTTATTATTGATGAAGTTATGTTTACTCCTAGATTCAATTAACACAATCACATTCTATTTCTTTAGGAACCCCATCACCTTAATAATTTGAGGAGTACTAATGATTTAAAGTACATGATAGGAAACAAGAGGTTGAGAATCTTTAGATTTATCCTTAGGTTCTTCTAACCCTTCCCGTGAAGCCTCCTCATCTTATTCCTCCTCATTGGCACCATCAATGTAAAATAACTTATTTTAACTACATTTATTCCCTTTTCTTAATTTTATATCAAAACCAAAACATAAACCTTTTGCATTCTTTTCTTCCACTTGTTGAGGTGTCAATTTGGTAGGATGATGAAATGATGGTGTTGGAAAAGTGCATTCATGAATGTTGGTAAAAGGTCTTTATCTGGTCATGTCTTTTTCCTCAAACATGTGTGCCCTTGGTATGGCCTCAGATACATTACTAAGATGAAACATGTGAACCTCTAATTGGATGTTAAATTTGAGGGCACCCAAAAATGGGTCAGTTAAATTTTCCTCAGTGATATTTACCACACGTAAGGAGATATTTTGAAATTGATGAATGTAGTCCTTGATAATACCATTATGGTGCAACTTGGATAGATAACTAAATTAGTTTTCAAAGACATTTTTTTGATAGTGGAGCTACAAATCCTCAAAAAATATTGACCATGAAATTAGGACACCCTTTTTTTTATTTTGAGCACACAACTAATGATACCAAATGAATGGATCAGGTTCTAGATATAGAGAGGCCATAACCACTTTTTATGAATATGGAGTCTAATGTAAATCAAATAACTTTTCAATTTGAGTGAGCCAAGTGAGTGGATTATTACCATAAAATTTGCACATGTCCACTTTAGGCAACATTGGCTTAGGGCAATAATTGGTGTTGTTATTGTTTGGAGGATGAGAATTAAATTGATTTTGTGGAGGATTATTTTGTAATAGTTAAGAGGAGAAGTTAGATAATTGCCTAAATATTTGTTTTAATTGACCCTTCATGCTATCCAAGTCCCCTATCAAACCTGTAATGTGCCCTTGAACTATATAAAAA
Organism: Torreya grandis; assembly: GCA_037957365.1. Lineage (NCBI taxonomy): Eukaryota > Viridiplantae > Streptophyta > Pinopsida > Cupressales > Taxaceae > Torreya > Torreya grandis. Next base: position 1,247,514 of record JARHVA010000500.1, read on the forward strand.
TCATATTTTTTCACCATGCCCTAAAATGCTAACATAAGTTATTGAACTACCTCCAAAATAGATGGATCAAAAGTTTCAGATTCCATGTCATCCTTGTGAGGATTTTTTATATTTTATTTACCGTTACCTCATTTTTGAGTGTTTGGATAGCCATACACAAACCTTAGGAGGTTTTTATCCCAAAAAAATGCACCATTGAAATACACCATTTTGATCATCTTGCTAAAATGAATTTAACTATTTTTATTATGCACAAGGGTGAAAATAATTGACCTAAAAAAGTATACTAGTATAATATACCATTAGGAACATCTTATAGAGATGAATCCAATGACTACTAATTTATACTAGGTAAAAAAAAATCTAGACTTTTTTCTTAGAATTTTTTTTCTTTTTTTATAAAAAAACCTCACAAATAAAACTGTGGTGATTAAAAAAAATTGGGTTGTAAAAACTTGCCTAAATCAAAGCTCTGATACCACTTGTAAGGAAATTACTTAGATTATTCAAAACAATATAATTATATGTGTCAAAATTAAGATCAAAATAAGTAGATCCACAACAATTTTTGGTAAAAGAGTAGAATACTTGAATATTATGACTAAGTCACTTTGAGGGGGCAACCTCTACAATAATTCAATAAGAACAAAATTCACAATATGATGATAAAAGACTAACTACTACCTCCTATATATACTCTACTTATCCATGGTTATTTCATAGGCTAACCATACTAATAACATTGATAAATACAACAAGCTAATATGAAGGTGTGTAATCCATAATTTGGCCACACATATCCCTAGACACACTATAGGTTAAGGTCATAGCAGTTTATGGATGAAAAATGTCCATTCCTCATTATGTTATCCAAACGATGCTAACATGATATAGAATATTATGCATCTATATGTTATTTTGTCCCAAAATTGAGATCATATAACTCATGTTATTTTCAAATTTATGTATATGCCTAGCATATTTCTCCATATGTGTTTGAATATATAAATATTTTAAAACACTTAACCTATATTCCTATAATAATGTGTGCATATGTATGTCATATACCCCAAATTTGTCTAAATTTTTAAATATATATCCCATATCTAAACCAAACTAATATTAAAACCCATTTTGAACTCTTTGAATCCTCAAATCTACCCCAAATCTAAGTTTTCTACTCATAGAGGCTTAAATATCTATAATAAACCCACTAATATATCATCCTTTTGAGGTGAGGGATATAGCCTATGAATTACTCATATCAAAATAAAAGAGTTGACCACATCATGTTATGTATAAATATAGAATCATGTGTAAATATGTGATAACATGTGGAGAATATGTCATCATATAAATGAGAATTGTAATGTATGGCATTAAAGTGTCATGTCAAGATCGATATAATAATTATATGCATAGTAATAATTGTCACTAATATAAGTATTGAATAAAACTATGTAATAAATGTGTATGATGTGAATCATGACACCACACATAAATGAGGAGGTGAGTGATAAATATCATGACACCACAAACTTATCAAACTCAACAAACTAAAAAATCTCAACAAGCTCAATAGGAAATATTATTTTTGTCTACTCATAAGCACACAATTTCATGGCCATGATGCACACAATATAAGTAAATATAATATCAATTAGTATCACATAATACCAAGGGCCACATTGCATTAAATAATAAAATTCCATAAAGGCTAATGGTTGAATATAATGGACAATAAAATATTACATACAAGGCTAATGGACAATAAAATGTAATAAAAATGAAAAGGAGCTATACAATAGACGAATAAAATTTCACACATAAGGCCAAGGGTTTTACACAATATAAAAATAAAATTTTGCACATAAGGCTAAGGGTTGCACACAATAAACAAGCAATGATTAGCCTATTGTAAAAATAAACAATGGAAACATAGTATAGAATAAATCAAATTAGTCTATATTATCAATCTATGTCAAATTAAATACATATAAAATTAGCATATACATGAAATGTAGCACTATAAAATAATATAACAAAGAGTAAGACATGTGAGAAATCAATATATCTCAACATAGTATATGGAGTGATCATAGAAATATATAACTTGTAACAATTTAACATATGGAATGAGATGCCCCAACATTAGCATGGCCCCTAATTATAGGAATGTCCTACATATATACATCTATGTATCATGTGTAAAGTGTATTTATCACATCTCACTCATATATTTTGAAATGCATGTGTGTATGAAAAAGGATATGTAACCTACCAAACATATGATAAATAACAAAAATGAATAATGAAAACTAGAAAACATGTTATGCTTAGATTGTAATGTTTAATTTTTTTTAATATTTTGATTTTTTTCTTAAATTTGAATAATTTAAATAGATAAATCATCACATTCATCATATTTTTTTATGCCTCATATTCATTTCATAATTCCAATTTCATACATGGACATTGATTGATACATATTCATTGTTGGTTTGCATGGATCAAGTTGCACACTTGGATCCTTATCCCAAAGGCAAAGTGTGTTGTATACAATTAGGTACATTTATTTATCCTTTTACTCTAGCATTGCATATCATTTCAATACTAGAATGAAAGGGGAGGCATTTTTAGACACTAAAATATTATATTATATGATTGCTTGTCTTTTGACCTACCTTCACTTTACATAACTTATGTGTATAAATATGACTATATTTATCCCTTCTCTCACATCTACATGTTTTTCATGGGTCTAACCTTCCCAACATCCTATCGGTAACCTAATTAAATTATATACTCTATGTCTGACCTATTCAAAATCATATTCTATTTGTAGATCATCTAATCATTATTCCTACCTTCACTCTGAGTTTGTTAGGTTTGGAAGAGTTTATAATTTTAGAACAATCCAAGTTAGATAGTTTTATTTATATGGTAATAATATTTAAATGATGATTTATATATAATTTGAAATTAGACACAGACTAGAGAATACCCTATTTTAGTGTCTATACTTTTTTCCTATTTTTTAAATGTAAAAGTATTTGTAATTTTTTTACACATGAGTATCATACATATAAGGGTGAAATGCAAATTATATTCTTAAATCCTATCCTAAGAAACCTAAATATATATATTTCCTATAAGTGCATGACTTTCCTCCCCATGGATTATGTAGTTTATTTTCCCAACTTTTCAATTGAATTCACATTAATTTGAATGGGTTGCCCTTTTGTTCTTCCTCTTCCTTGATAGAAAGGTTTATGTGTATATGTGGAGTTATTAGAATCATCTTCACAAGCTCATATTTTTGTTTCCTTTTCAAATTTCAACTTAGGTTTGTTTCCACTTCCCCTACCACATTTAGTGGACCCATTATTGCCTATGAATTTTCTCTTACTAGTGCACATATTATGGATTATTCCACTAACCTATGTTTTTATTCCTCTTCTTGAATTCCTACATTAATTTATTTTATAATTATTGGAATATCCATAAAAATGACATTTGTAGCTTTATTCTTAACCTCTGTATTCCATATAACCTCCAACAATAACCATTCATTCTCTTCTTATTCATAACATATGTTTGTCATGTCACTAAGTAGTATATCCTAAACACCTACTTTTGACAACCAAAATTTTCATTATAAAATTACAGAAAGAGCATAGGAAACCTAGGGTCTCTTTTTTTCACCTTTGATTTTTTATCTTCTTTAGAGGAGTATTAGGTGGCAATGATGGTAAGTCCTTTTTACATAGTTAGTATATAAGATGCAAGTTCCTTCCCTTTAATTGTTGTTTATTATTATGTGTCTTATGATAGTATTAATTTAAATAATATTACATGTTTTAAAATTATATTGTGGTGCCTACCAATTTATGTCTTAATTCTATTCATTATGATGAATAAAATAAGTGTGTACATTTTTCAAGTTCTAATTCGATGTGGTCAAATGATGACACTATCATGTAGTCTTATAATGAAAGTTATGGGTGTGAGATATACTAATAATTCATTTGTAACTCAGGCGTTCACACTAAAAAGTGATTTAATTTATAATATTCATGTACAAAACTTTTTCTTTTGCATAAACATGTCTTTTTTGGTAGACTAGGTTCACAAATCCACATGCAACTAAAAGTCATCTCCGAAAATTACAAATCTTTCTAGAAATTTCCATTATGTGAAAAAAATATCATGATTAAAAACTAATATTGTAATTTATGTTTCTTCCCCATTATAAATTTCTCAATATTATATACGATGTCTTTGGCTAAGAATTTTATCTAATTAAACCCCCGATATTGTAATTTATGTTTCTTCCCCATAATAACTTTCTCAACGTTAGTTATGATGTCATTGGATAATAATTTTATCCAATTAAACTCCTCTCTAGTTGGATCATTTAATTAAATTTTTTGATGACATCCATAGTGATATATTTCTCTTCATTTTTAGTTTTCCAATACTACCCCATTATACATTCAGTCAATACTCGCATAATTTTTTCTTGAACCAAATTGATGGGGATATCATAAGGTATCCTTGTGGTTAAAAAATTGCTTTGTTGCTTACATGAAATGGTATATTAATTGAATTTTATGGATTCAAAAACTTTCCTTTTACCTTCAATCTAGTCTCCCTCACAATCGTTGTGATATTGACATGGATTTAAAAAAATAATGAGATTCATTTTTTTAAAATAATGAGATTCATTTTGGAAGAGTCAATATTTTTTTACAATGGCATCCAATCCTTGCAATAGAACATTTTGTGTGATTTCACCCTCTGCTTGACCAAAATCTACTTGTGACTGAAGAGCATTGAACCATTATTATTCTATTATACTAAATGGATCATGATCATTATTTTTTACTAAAATGCAATTTATATTTCCTTCTCTTATTTTTAAAAATATCCTAACTTATATTCTATCTTGTGCATGTGCATAAATTTTTCTTGGGAATATATCTTGCATGTTTTTTATTGTGACATGTATTAATTGTCTATTATCATGGTTTTTGGAAACTCTCCAATATTCCTTTCTTCCTCTCTACATAATTGATGAAATTCTCAACTAGTTAATTATTTGCACTTTAAACTTATTTTATTTTATTTCTTAGGGAAAGTGTTTAGACAGACACCTTGATCCCATTTTATCTTTTCATAATATTTACTCTCGATGGATCCATTCATATAATTCATATGCCATTTTAACTTTTCATTTACTCACTTAGATGTTATATAAAAGACACTTTATAATTTCAAGATTTTCCATTTTGAACCATTTATTTGCATGATTTTATGTGCCGCCATTTTTATTTCTTACATTTTTAGGTTTCTATTTTCTATTTTTAGAAAAAAATTAACTCTTACACTATCTTCTATTTTTTACTTTTTAAATTTTTAAATTATTTTTTATTCGCACCCTATGCTCATACTTAATTGATTTTCAATTATTTGTAAACAGGTAAGCTTATCCACCACTCACAATTTTTTTGAATTTAGTTGGGAAACCAATCACATTTTTTTTAATATTTAGCTCTTTTTTGTATGAATTATCTAATTTATGGAGTGTGAACCCCACTACTTTTTGAGTGTTGGTTACACTCAGGATTTTCAAATCCATCTCATGAATCATATCCATCCTAATATTCAATCATAATACCAAGAACTAATTTATACCTTTTTCCTTTTCCCATGATATATCTACCTCGTCTAATCACAAAACATCATTTCTATATATTTACTACTCTATTATTCTACCACACACACGAAAACTTTAAATCATAATCTACTTACATAAGATGGAACTTATTTTTGTTTTATATCCCTAGTGACATAGTAATTATAAGGCTTAAAAGACTACTTACATTTAGTTGGCCTAGAAGAACATATCATTCTAGATCTTGTAAGACTATATTAACTTGACCTTATGATGGATCAAAAATGGCCCCTTCCATTTAATTATTATATATTTAAAGTGTGATTTGAACCTATTCTCATATATTAGGACCATTTAATCCTATGAAAAATTAATTTTTTTACAAATTTTGATCATGCCAAGCCTTCTAGATATGTTTTACACTTCATGGTTCTAATTGTTCATCATTTAGTTTTATTTTATATGTGAAAGTTATAGATTCATATTTTACTATTATTCCTTATCATTGATCTATATTTCTATTTTAATGAATAAACAAGTAACAATATCTTTCATCGACATGACTACTTTCATGCCATAGACTAACTAAAATTGTGTATATCTAGTATCTCACTTATAGTTGGTTATGTATACCCATAATATCTCAATATGTGATCCTCATAATCATCCCTTAACACATCACAAAAAAAATTATCATTTTTTCTAATTCCTTATTTAATGATTTATCTTAACTATTACCTTGAAAAAGGTAGGTGATACACTTCTAGTATGAAATAATGAAATCTTCCATGAGAAATATGAGGTTATTTTTTAGGAAGTGTGTACCCTAAATAGTGATAATATTTTATAGGCACCCAAAATTTGTTATGATATTACCATACAAAATCTTTTTTAGCATCTTTTGCACCATAACTTGGAGTTGTAACAACTTAAACCCATTTTTAAGTAATCCTTCATGGTGTGATACATCAAACATATGACCATTTTTATGGCATACTAATAGGGCCTAAAAATTTTATCCCCCATTGTTCAAATGGTTACAATGCTAGAATTGGGTTAAGTGACATTTCATCTCTTTAGTTAGGCTTTCCCATGTGCTGATACACATAAAAAAATTATAACCTTGTGTGCATCCTAAAACACCATAGACCACCATAATTACATCTACAACATATTTTTGATAGTTGGATCTCTTAAAAAATGACCTCTTATTATTCCTTCATGGGATTATTTCAATATTTGTGTTTTATCATGCTTCAAATCCAATCTACAAATTACATCATCCTTGATTAATATATAGAAAAAAAATTGTAAATTTTTAAATTTAAAAACTCTTACAATGAGTTGTTTCCTTTATTGTTATGTTTAATGCTATTTAAATTTCCCATGTTGAAATAATGTCACAATTTATTTTAGTTTTTATAGAATTTTAGTGACCCTGAATAGGTGTGCATTAGGTGGATGCTCATGTATTTCTGCTAGATCTTACCCAATATTAATTATGCTTAAATAATCTAGTCACACATGTTCTCTACCATGTTTCTAATTGATCTTAAACTATTAATCTTTAAATATCATAAACCATATTAAATTTTTACCAACTAAAAATGGTTTGTTTATCAAATATCACAAGGCTTCGTGTTTATAAAGAACTAAAATGGACTAGCCAATAAATAGTGTTGTAAATATTTTATTGAGAACATGATAGCCAAATTTTTTTAGTGTAGCTATTTTATATTTATAACAACTTGTAACATGTGAAGTGTATTGGGTGATCCAAACCTATTACTCTCCATTATGAAAGCACTATACCAATCACAGTTCCTAAAGCAATGTCATGCACATGGAACATATTACCCCATTATGATAAAACCAAATTCCAAGGTATGAAAAATAAATAATTTAAATAATTAAATTCAACTTGGTATTATAGAGTCCATTTTAATTCCATTCAAACTTAGTATATTTTTATATATATATTTTTCATTAGTGTTACAATGTATGCATAACTACCTATGAACTTACAATAGTATCTTGTATGATCCAAAAATTACCAAACTTATAAATTATTTATTGGTGGTTTGTGTATACATAGAATATTTTTAAAACTTTATCCATTACTGATGTTTTCTCTCAATATCTCTAAGTGCACACCTTAAAAGGTACACTGAAAAAGGGGTGGGTATACCTTTGGTGCTTCACAAGATTTTTTTCCCCTATAACACCACCTAAAATAAATACATACCCTTCCTATACATTTCACTAAGCTTTGAAACCTCACGCACATGTTTCTATAAATAATTCACCATCTCAAATAGCCCATACCTAAGTAAAACCCCTTTTTACCATTTATCAAATATAGTCAAATGGGTTGACCTAGTTCTAAGATAACACATGTTACAAGACTAAGTCAGCCTAAGTTAACTAAGTTTGAAACCTAACAAATTTATTTCTTACCTAACAAGGTCAACTAGGTTGAATACATCAACTAAATTTATATAAGGGTTTAGGGTCAAATTAGGATATATATATATACCCCTCTTTTACCTCATTTAAAATAGAGATAATCATTGCTTGTTCTTATTTATCGACATTTCTACCATTATACTTGAGGAGTCATTGCTTAGGGTTTCATGTTTCTTGGAGGAGAAACTTTATCTTATGATATCTTGAGATTCACTCCTTGGATAGACTATAATCCATTACCCATTCTTAGATTCTTCAAACATACACAACAACCTCTTGAAAAGCACCATTGGCTAAGGGAGAGGTTGAGGCTCAACAAGTTCATCTTCAAGGTAAGTATTCCTAACTCGTACTCTTCTATTTTAATAGATAGATTTTCATGAATAATGGATAATGAATTTATTGTCTCTCCTTACTTAATAAGACCTCTACATTGTCTTTATTAGAGTTTTACTTTGGATGTTTATTATTTATGCCATAAGATTTATTGATCACTAGACTAAATTTACTTTATTATTTTATTATTAGACCTAGCTAGGGTTATTGTGTGTTTTTCTTGACTAAAGGATTTGTAACCCTCTCTAGACATATTATATGAGAAGATATCACTTAGGTAGTTTTAGTATATCCATTTGGTCATGACCCTAATTATCTAAGTATTACTAGTAGTACAGTTATTTGATTTATCTTTTCCAAGTTAGGATTGATTTATAGATTAGCTTCACTTTTTCTTGCATATAGTTTGATCCTAATATAAGTATATCAAAATGCCATAAATATAAACCAAATGCTCTAGAATAACTCAAAATGGTATAAAAAATTATAATTTATTCAAGTTTGGTGCAATTCATAAAGTTATACACCACAAGAGCATTAATCATAACCTTGACAAGCATTATTTGAATAGATATAACACTATTAAATCATATAGATATAGTTATATTAAATCATGAAAAAAAATCCTTGAAATTGGTCACTACTAATCTAGAGAACACATTGGGTGTTTTTTTAATATAAATGGCATTACCTTGTCTAAAAATGATCCCCATTCTATTGTAAATGTTTTCTTGGATTGATCTTCTTGTGTGATTGGAAGTTTATGATACCCATTGAACCCATTTATGAATGAATAAAAATCATGACCTATGACTACCTATAATAATATTTTAGTGAATATATTGATAATGGATCCCTCACACATGCTTCATTCAAATCTTGAGTCATCATAAACTTTGATCTACCATATTTTACTGGGTGGCACCACCATTGGACTCACCCTATTATATTTCTCCAAGAGATAAATGATGCTTGATCCCACCATGTAATTGATTTCAACCTTTACCTTAAGATTATATTTGGATTAAACCATTATATACACTTATTCATTTACTTTTAAAATTCATTGAGATTTATTTACATTTCTCCCAAATATGAGTTCAACCCTTTCATTTCATTAAACTTTATTGGGAACACATATTCATAATCTTGCATCAATTGGACTAGTTATAATATGTGATGGTGTGTCAAATATTCCATTAAAGGTTTCATGTTTAATACCTATTGTGTAACAAATTACTTAATATCTCTTTTATATAAGGTCTTTATAAATATTGTTTCCTTAGGCCTTCATAGAATCCAAGACATCCCTCTTCCCCAGTTTTTCCTCTATATTCAAATTTCACAACTTCTCTTCCATTTTGTTGTGTTCATTATTAATCATCTTCAGACTTATCTTAGATTCAAACAATATTTTTATATCTATGTCTTAACTCCCCATAGATGTAAAACTATTTTCATTTATCTAAATTCCATTTCATGATTTAAAAAAAATACTTTTACCTATAAAATATAGCAACATTTATCTATATTTTCATGAATGTTTGTGACACTCCCTTCTCTTGACTCTTATTTTGTATGACATTATATTTTCTAATCCCTCATAACACAATAATATTTGCATATCTATAAGATCCTTGTGTACCATTAGTTTATTTTCCTTAAATACAAATACTCGAATAAAATCTTGTTGGATTTATAGCCACATAATTATTTCCCTCATGCATTCTTGATACATGTACCAATATTTTGGAAATGATATTAGTGTTCCCTAAGACTATACACATAATACTTAGAATAAATTTGATGTCATTTCAAGATGTCCACATAATATTGGAAATTAACTTTAAGGCATTATCTATCTTAAAAATTTGGAGATTTATTTGACAATTATATCATTGTATAGAACCTTTCTCACAACATTTAAAAAAAAATTCCCCATGACAAGTTATTTCACCTATGTAATACCCATCAAGTATCTTGTATTCCTTTTAATTCATGGTTCAAAAATCATACTCACATTTATAATTATGGAATATGGACCTCTAATTTATTGTTGAATCATGTCAAGTCATCCATCCCAAAATATTATAAAATATTATATTCCATCATGAAGACCAATCTCATATGCCTTCCTTCATGGTTTCCCCACTTATCAAATAAAATTATGCTCATGGTATATTTATTTCTCTATTTTGTCTATACAATCCTTGTTAATTTAGCTAACTTGTAAATTTTCTCTATCTTTGACTGAATGGGTTATTATAATAAAGGTGATTTTTATCCAATGTTTAAATTTTGTTGCAATACCTAAGGAATTTGAAGAGGTTAGCTCTATAATTTTTATAGCTTATGTAATCATTGCACCTTTGGTATGGCTTGAAAAAAATGTGGTAAATTTTTTTTATTATGCCAACTCCTTTGGATCCTTTTTAACCTTGTACCAACTCTAGAAACTATGCATATATGGGAAATTTGGATATTTTTGTATGGTATATTTCCCAATTTTCATATTTTTATTCATAATTATAATGACAACATCATCCTAATGAGTTTATACTTGGTTAGCCATGGTATTGATGATCATATGACCATCATAAGCTCACTTCTTCCCAATCATCATAGGGTAGAGCCTTTCAATTATTTTCCTTATTAATTTAAAGTTTCATCACAATCTTAAATCTTTAATTTTTATCTATACATCTTCTATCCTTCCAATTGGTTCTACTCAGCCACAATATTCAATACATATAATGACTAAATTATAACTCAATCTAGGAATTCTAATGGCCTCCCATGTTGATTAAGGAATCATGTTCACCATGATTTCAAATTCAAAGACACCATTTGACACTCATATGCTATGAGATCAATATCCATTCTAGTATCCATGTAACAAGGTTGATCTATTTTCACATACCAAACCATCTTATCTATTTGTATTATCCCTTTATAGTGAAATATAATAAAGTGTGTAATATTTGTAATGTTTTGTAATATATCTTCATTTTTTAACACATTTATCAATTTCAAAAAATTATGTAAGAGCAGTGATTACTTTTTATTAGGTAAATTACATGATTTATTCATATACCTATGTTTTATTATTCATAGCATTAGATGGTGTGTTCATCCTTTATTTTGATTGACCTCAAAATCTCAACATGTTCAAACTGATATCCTATATATCTATTTAGGAAGAGAAACATTCCCATTTACTACCTTCATCTCCTACCCTATATATCCATCCATGGTATATAATTGAGTTTATATATTATCTATGGGGTGCCCTCTCTATCTCAACAACTTCATTCATTAACATGTTCTCTTTGTTATGATTAGATAATTTTTCTCTCACACTCTCTAGAATTGTGTCTCTATGGGCATGTTTAAAGGACTAATTCCTTAATATTTATGTTACATCCTCACCATGACATGTATATATTCAAGATCTTTTGGTTTAATGTTGACCATATTTACATTTTTCACTTAATTTTGCTTGTGTTTTCTCTCTAATGTGGGATAATATTAAATATTATGTTGACCATAAAAATTTCATTATGCACAATACAAATCCATTTATATATTTATTAGGAAATTACAATAATTATGATTTATTTCAATATATTAATAGCAAACTATTAATATCTATCTTATCTTTGTGAGGGTCTCTAATCTACTTCAAGTTATTATATCCCATATACTTTCCTTGTGGTGATGAGGGTGTCTAATTTAGATGACACTAATGAGATTATAGAGCTCATCTAGCATCATGTTGAGGATATAGAGATTCCCATCCTAGTGGCATTGAAGAGAATGGGTTGCCCATCTAATTTTATAGTGAAGATATGAAGGTGAACATTCCCCTTTATAAGGCATATTTATATCTTATAAGACTTAGTTATAATATTACTGAGGTTTTTGCATAGTTATTGTTATTTTTTTCCTTGTAATATATTCATTAAAATCCTAAAATTCATTTCATCATGAGTATGGATTCACAAAATTTACAACTTAGGATTTGAGGTTGTTGCATATAATTTTGAACCAAATGGAAATTTGAATTTGGATAGCCCCCATTGTGACAATGTTTTTATAATTAGTTGTGGGTATGAAGTCATTCATTATGATGATGGCCTTCCTTTCCACATTATATGTACCATATTAAGAGCTTTTGATTTTTCAATTTTTGATTTCATTCATAATATATAACACCAAATCTAACTTATAACCTATTTTTGTACCAACCGAATATTTATCCCCACAATCCTCAATTATTTCTATCTTTATTTCAATTACAAAGGCTTCTACCTTATTTTAAAATTATGTCTACATTTTTAGATGATATTAAATTTTACAATCCTTATACAAACTAGGTTTCATTATGTTTTTATTAAAAATATAAACTCATCTTATTTCATTACATATTTAGATCATTGATATTAATCCAAAACTTATTCTCTCAATTTTTTCTTGATTTCATTGAGATCCTCAATGATTTGGATCACAATTATGTTTCTTATATTATGCAGTAAATATAATTTTTAACCTAATGAGATTTTACTTAGGACTTCCACATTTGTAGATCCTATAATTTATTAGTGTTATCCATGGCCAAATCATTTTTGTACTCTCCTGGACCTATAAGTGTAAAGTATAGATGAGGCAAATAATCATCTATATTTTCTAATATTTCATTTTCATTGATATCATACTTATAACTCTTATTTTGGCATCATATATATTGACTAAAAGAGGAATATTTTTTTATCTTTTTCTCTTGTATTTTATAAATATTCTATGACTCTTTATATATCTATTATTTTCATGATAAATTGGGAGTTTTCTCTTTTTCATTATCTTTCCTTGCCTCTCCAAATTCATATGTATGTATTCAATCACTTGGTATAACTTCTAATGGTGGTATTATTGAGGGAGATAATCAAGAGATTATAAAATACATCCTTCTCATTTATCTAAAATTTTATTAATTAAATAATAACCCTTCAATTAGATAAACAATAATATAATAAAAATCTAACTATAGACTAGTATAATATACATAAAATACTAATCTAAACATGCAAATTCGAATATCAAAATTAAAAAATAGGTAAGTTCATGGGGTTGGGAGATAATTCTATGGATATTTACCATAATGTGTATGCATAATGTCTATAATGCATACACATAATGTCCATAACATGTACACGTTATTTAAAACTAGGCTCAGAAACACTGAACCTAAACACTACACATTATATATAGTGAAAGGAATGTGTATGCATTATAACTGTACACACTATAAATCACACACATTCTGTATAGTGAAAGGAACACATATTCATTATCTTCACATTACACAAAAAACATGAAATATGTATTGGAAGTAGGAGATGGTCTACTAGGAGATCATTTAAGAAAATAAATGTTAAGTATCAGGTTACATTTAAATTGTTCCAATATAAATGTAAACCTATACTTTAAATTTATTTCAATAAATATAATAAATTAGGGTCACTCTATATCTGACAAAGTTGGTCTCAAAATTTCATGCCTTACGATGTGGAAGATAGTTTTTCAAAATCCAATCTAGTTAGTTCTTAGGCATTTTAGGGTCTCAATATTGAACTTAGGGATTTTAAGGTATAAATTTTATAATTAATGTCCATTTTTGATAAATATATAGTCATTTTTTAGTTTTTTGTGCATTTTTTTATTAACTCTTAGCATTTCTAGGAGTCTTGGTTTTGTTAAAATTAAATTTTACAAACCACTCACTTTGAATTAAATCCAAAGTGGTGTGATTGGGGTAGCATATGTCACATTGATTACTTGCACACATCAAATAACCACTTTGTGTTAATTTCACTTTCTCGTCATCCCTCCCTCATCCCTAATCACTTCCTCCTCATCGCTCATCACCCCTAATCACTTTTAGAATAATTAATGGTTAAGTTATGTTATTTATGTACCCTTAATATATTAAATTACATTGGTTAAATAATAATATATTTTATTATTTATCATAATTTTATCCTTATGTAAATAAATAATAAAATATATTAATTAAATTTTGAAGAGGTTGGACCTATTAATGTGGTGGTTGTAAAAGTTCACATTATAATGGCTATATTACCTTTCCTATATAATAAAGAGTTTACATTGTAAGATGCAATGAAGTGGTAGTGAGACAAATGAGGAAATGTGGAGAACACATTTCCATGTTCTATGAAGATTGATTGAGAATAAATGAGATAACAAGGTGTTCTGTATTATGTACTATGTTTCTCATATAATGTATAATCAATCATGTTTTTTAACCTCTTATTATGTCACTCGTGTAATTACCTTAATATGTTATTTATTACTTAACCCAAAACATCTATTTTTATAATTTCACTCATATATATGTAATCATAATATGCATTATTGTCATGTCTCTTAGGTATAGGCTTATTCATATCAACATCCTTAGATGGAAGGAGAGATATAAGGTTACACTCAAATAACTTCTCAAAAATATTATGAGGAGATTCATGTTATCATGAAAACTACCTCCTTTGTTGACTAGATAAGACAAGTCAATTAGTAGGTTTTGACACTTCATTAACTATTTTTTTCCCTCATTACTAGTATTATTTTATTTATCCTTGTAACTTAGTTTTTTTTAAAACTTTATAGTTGAAGTAGTTTTAGCATTAGGCACATGTTTTAACTTATTCAAAGTAATAAAACTAATTTTTTGATCTCTAATTGAATGACATAATTCATCAAATGATTTGAATCTCTTAAACATAATACACTCATGGAGAGAGGTGAGAAAACTTTACTTGCATGTATCTAGTAAAAAATTGTCAGCCATAGGAATTTTTCATCATAGAAATCATGGTCTTATATTGCAACACATAATCACTAATTTATTCATTAGATCCTTTCTTAAGTTTTGTAATTTAAGCATAAGACAATTTCTCACTGATATTTCTCTAAAAATGTGTTATAAATATCTCACTCAAAGGATTGAATGCCTAAATTGATTGTAATGGGAGTTTATACAATCAACACAAAGGATAGTCTTTAAGACTTCACAAAAAAACTTAGTTAAAAATTTGTCATTGGAGGCATAATCTAAGCATGTTATGTGAAAGATTCCTAGGTGTTTCTTTGGATAACCTTTATCATCATATAGTGCAAGGTTAGGATCTATGAAGCTCATAGCTAATAGATAAGATAAATTATTTAGGGATATTTGATTATGAAGCAAGGAATGAGAATTAGTCAAATGACTTGATCTATAAGCACCCTACTCTAACTATAACACCTTAGCTTGAAAATATATAATAGTTTGCCTGAGAGATTTTGTATTAGGCATTAGTGATGATGTCACATTATTATAAATCATAGAGTGTACATAATTTATTTGTGTATGAATATTCATATTAATTTGATGGCAACCTTATGTTCCCCCAAACCTTGGGTAGGAATCACATGTGTAGCCAAATGTGTAAAAATAAGAATAGTAATAGTAGTAGTCTGAACACCAATGGTGGAATCGATACCTATAAAAGGTATATTAGTATTAATGAATAGCTTAGGCTTTTATTTGTCATATTTGACAACTTTACCTTTATGTGTATTTTTTAATTTTTCTCTAGTGACATGTAACAATTCATCATGCAATTGTGTGATCTTATGCATAAAATAAGTTAATTATGTTCTATTAGTTTATTAATTCTACCCTCTTTATTATATACTTATTCTTGATATGTATTTTAGGAATAAACAATCATACAAATTCTTTTAAGGGGATGTATTTTATCTCTTGTGATGGTAAAATTTAAGGCAAGTCACACATTTTTCATTATTAATATCAATATTATTACACAAAGATTTAGCCAACAAATTTACATAGTTATAGATTTTACATAATTTAGGGAAAAATATGCAATAATCACAATCATAAAGTGAGTTTAAAAATAGAAACTATATATATCCATTATAGAAATGTTTAATTAGTGAATGATGGAAAATCAAAAATTAGATCTAAATGTCAAATTTAAATATATAAATCTAAAACCATAGAAATAATGATGAAATGCTAAGGGAAACTTAGAGTTTTTTTATGTTCTAGACAACTTATGATTTCAACAATATGTTTTCCTTTATATATTATTTAGTTATCTAAAACTATTAATATTGTATGATATATTTTAATGAAACATTGATTTGAGTGCTACAGAAAATTATGATTGAACAATTATGCTTACTTAAAATAGAAATAATACAAGGGATTTAGATACTTAGCATGATACAATTATGTGTAGGTCTAATAATGAATGTAGATACTATAAATGGCTTGAAAATATATTATAATTTGATCAAATCAAGAATAGAAGTGTTTTTATTTTCCTATATAATTTTGCTAGCCTCTTGACACTATCATCTTGTGCAAGCATTTGATGTTTCTAGATTCATCCTATGAAGGGGTGCCTCACTATTTTTTCATAGGTCATTATGCCTGATTGAAAAAAATATATTTTGAAATATCATGTGCTAGCGATGTTCCCAAATCCAAAAAAGTTATCTCCTTATCTTCAAAACCATAGTTCTATTTTCAATACTAAGTTTAGGATTTAAAAAAGTGAAATAAATGGGTTTAGTTCACCTCAAATAGTCCCCTATGAGTGGTTAAACATTTCTTACATCTCCATCACTCAAAAGAATGAATTAAAACTACACTAATTTTTCCTCATTAGGTATATGTATGTAATGATGATCATTTATGAAAGCAACCTGTAATCTAGTTATCAACACTTGACAAATGGTAAACTTGACTTGGCCTAGGTGTTTAAAACTTGGATAGAGTCTACTCTTTGTAGCTAATTAACGAATTGGGAAGTTTATGGTAGTCTCTTTGAATATACAAAAGTGTATATATGTATCTTTTATGAGTATTAGATGTTTATATATCACAAAATATTCTTAGACCTAGTTTTTATTTATATGGGACTCTTTGGGTAACTTTGCATGCCACCACCATGTAAAATGTATGGGACAACCCATAAAGATAATAGTAATATAAAAAATGGCCATTGTTTAATGTAGGGACATGTCCATTAGGATTAGAAAACTATGGAATTTTTTAGGCATCTGATTCTAATGGGTTTTTAATTTAATGTAGGAATACTAATCTAATCATCTGGAAATAATCTAAAATTTTTATTGAGACTATTTTGAGAAGGAATATGTGGATGGTTTGTTTTTCTACATCATTAAATTTTATAACTAGCCAAAAATTTCAATGTTGTATGATTCTAGGGCATCCGTAATGAGAATTTAAATACCTAGGGTTGCCTCTAGTTGTATCTAGGCATCAGTCATATTACTTTTGAGAAGGCATTATTTTGGATATGATAAAATAGAACTAACTAAAAATCCTTCATTTTATTTATAAGCTCACATGTTTACAATCATAATAAATAGCTATGTTATAATACCAATAATCCACATGGTGATACCCAATATCGATTTTAAGATGGACCAAGCCACAATTAGACACAAGTAATGGATGGTAGAATACATAAGTATAAATTAACCTACTGATATATACTAACACATTTGAGATAAGTATAAAACTAATATGTATAAATGTAACTTATATTTGGAATGTAGAATAGGAGAGTGCATATGTGTATAATAAGACAATAAGGCTAAGCGAGTGGGTTCTTGTATTAGAAGGGGAATGCATCCTTGTTGATTTCCTAGACTTCTATATAAAAAATACATAACATATGTGTTGAATGTTAGAGATA
Organism: Torreya grandis; assembly: GCA_037957365.1. Lineage (NCBI taxonomy): Eukaryota > Viridiplantae > Streptophyta > Pinopsida > Cupressales > Taxaceae > Torreya > Torreya grandis. The sequence continues at coordinate 1,265,805 of JARHVA010000500.1, forward strand.
ATCTAAGCAAATTCATATGTACTGTGGGGTGACCTCTAAAATTTATGATAGATAGATGCACATATTTGAAAGCTAATTGATTATTTTATGTTATTTTGTATGTAATGGTCTAAATAAGTAAAAACATTGAATAATTCAAATTGTATGATCTATGTATAAATATAAAAAAATTAAATGTAACATTAGAGTATACATGATTTATTAAAATTTATTATTTATCAAAATAACCTAAAAGATAAGATACTTAGATTGTTAAGGGTATACTCTGGTCTATCACAATGTACAATCATCAAAAAAGGGATCTAAGTTGACTTGGATCAATAAATAGACTACGAAACCTATCATGACAAGTCTAGTATTGCTTGGAAACCTATGCTAACTAGATTCTTTTCTGCTCTATTGAATTCATCTAGGAGACCTACATAAAATTGTGATAGTTTGGATTTTTACACCTAATCTTCAAATATCTATTATGTATTCATATTTATTTAGACCTTCACAATTAAATATAGTTTCCTTCTTTTTGCTTCAATAATATAGCTAGCACTCTTGACACATTATTGTCCTATATAAATGGATTAGATAAGATGGGTTAATCTTGTTAGTGTATATTTTATTCTATTTAATGGGTTTTACTTGCACATGTTATTTAGCTTGATTTGGTGTTATTTCAAGTCATTGAGGAAGATAATACCACATTCATGAGGATGTGTGGACATGTCTATCTTTCACCTATATATGTACCTTTCATAAATCTATGTTGGATAATGTTTTTATGTTAATAATTGAATCTTTAGATTATTGAAGACTTGTTTTTTCTAGATCATGTTTAATTTTGCTTCTATAATAAGTATCTCTTTTTCATAATTTATTTTTGCATATTATAGATATTTGTATTTCATGTCTACTCAAACCTTGATCCTTGATTGTGTACTAATCTGACATAGTATCAAATCATGGTTTTTGGTAACCAAATGTCAAATTTCCTATTGTGAAATATTGATTTTTAGATTTCATGTAATAGATCTTCCATTTATTAACCTAGAATATTTAATATTTGCCCTTTTTTCAAAATTTTATCTTCTTCTGAGGTCCTCTACTGATCCAAATTTAGAAAAAAAATAAAGGAATGGTGAATCTTTCTAGTCATCTATCATCCAGTAGGTTTTCATATAAAATGTCTTGTGCCATTAGATTTAGAATGTGATAAAACCTAGGAATGGATATGAACATGACTTAGTTTTGTGACAGTTGATTTTAATCATTTTGGAGGGTTTGGAGACATTTTTTTATATTTTTTGCAAATCTACATCACTAGGGTATCCAAGGAAATCATTTTCTGGGTTTTTTGGATTTGCTGATAGATTTAGTGGGTATTTTATAGATTTTCTAGTGGCATACTAGATTTGGAGATTTAATATTTAGCATAGATTTCATAACTACTTGTAGCTTAAATATAATTGTCCTTACTACACAAACCTTCCATAACTTTGAGTATTCTTAGTACCTACTAGAGTTTTGGTTCTTCCCAGTGCCTATCAAAGTTTTGAGTCCTCTCGGCACCTATCAAAACTTTGAACATTCCAAACACTATCAAAAATTCCAACATCTTCAATGATTTCCTCCAACACTATGATTACTTATGAACCTAATATCTCCAATACCTCAAATACCAATGGCCTTTTTGTCTCTAATACCCCAACTACCAATGACCCTCCTGACTCTAATGTGTTACAACATCTCGATGACTATAATATTATGTTGAATATTTAATGATTTTCAAAGATCCATGAAACTCTAAAAATCATTAGAGAGATTAAAAAATATAATGACTACTCAATGGATTTTTATTTTTGATGCCAATAATTATTATGAATGCATAAGTCCCTCCTATTTCCACTTAGGTGTGTTTCAGCCTCTTAAGTTTGATGTGATGGCATTGAATATAGGGGCACTCATCATAAGGCTTATCCCCTAGTAATATGGGATTTTATCCCTTGGTCATAACCAACCCAAAGGGTCTTGAATTTTCCTTGAAAAGTTGAGTCAAACTTTTGCACACCCAAAATTTATATAAAGTGGAGATTTTTTTGTGAGCAAGAACATCAAACTCCCATAAATTTCAACTAATAACTCCTTTCCAAGTGCCATTTTTTTTAAAGTATAAGTTTTTTTATCTTTAAACATTGGTTCTATTATTTATCCTTTTAAAATTGAGCCTTTGTAGTTTTAGAGAGGTTTCATATCCTTTTTTAACACTAATTAGTTTAGCACATACCTACTTACTGTAATAGATCAAAATTAAGTTTCACTTATTACACTATTCAACTATCTTGAGTGGAATATAAAAATACAAATCTTCTCAAGGAATAAATGATTTAACCAAATCACTATGGGTACACAAATATAACTGACACTTGATATAGAAAATATGAAGTGGTTTAATAGAAGTGATGAAGCCTACGGTATATTATGTTTGTCTATGTCTCTTAACTTTATCTTTCATATTGAATCTATAACTTCTCTAAATCATGTTTGGATAATTTTGGAAAACCTCTTTAGGAATTAGGACATACTGAGAGGTCATGAACTAGAAAAGGAGATAATCATCTTGATCCCAATAATTTTGATATTGTACAAGACTTATTTACAAAATTCAAATCACTCAAGTTGTATTTGAAACTATGAAGCATAGACAAAAATGATGATCAATTTATTCTTTCCATCCTTGCCAAATTAGGTTCTGACTATTATGTCTTTGTTTATACCTTCCATTCCACCAAACATGCCCTTAGAGCTACATGGACCATGTCATCCTTAGATTATTTTGTTGATGACTTGACTCAAGAAAAAGACAAGATTATTCATATGGATACATTTAAGTCTTATAAATCGCATGCCTTAATTGAGTCATGACAAATAATGGATTCTAACAATAGTAAGGAGAAGAAACAAAGTAAGGACCTAGAGTAAATAAAGGGTCATATATCTGATGCTAAGTCAAAAGCATCAACTAAGTCCTAATATTTAGGGATAAACACAAGAAATAGAGACTCACATGTGCCTATTATAAAAAAATGGCCATTATAAAACCAAATGTATTAATAAATAGATTTACCAACTAACCAATATACTTGAGAAGCATAATATTAGTGTCTCTAATTCTTTCGATCATATTTCATCAGCTCAAGAGTCTTTCAAGGCCAAATATAGTAGTAAGGGTAAAGGTAAGGGCATATAACTTCTTTTATTTTCATCCTAACCTTCTACATAGATTATTTATTATGGTGCCTTGCAACAAATGGCTTTATCACAGGAAATTTTCTTATTCTTAGAGCCTTATTCTATGTCTTCCATTGTGTTGGGTGACTATACTTCTATATAAGTTAATGGGAGAGGATATATTTAAATGAATGGTCAAAAATTTCAACATGTTCTATGTTCCCTCATTTTCCACCAATCTCCTAACTATTTATTAGATGCTCACATCATTTTGGGTAATATATTTGAATTCATAGCTAATTTTTTGGTTATTATGGGAGTACAAAGTGACTCTATAATTACATTTTAAAAAGTAAATAATTAGTAATAATTTTATATTTTCTCACATTTTTCTCATGATCAACCCTCTCTATATTACTCGCTCATTTAGATTAGGTGAATAAATTATGGCATGAGTGATTTAGCCATTTCAACTATCACTAACTATAGAAACTAGATCATAATGACATGGTTTGAGGGTTTCCAAATTAATTTTTTAATAGGGTTTGTAGCGTTTCATACTTGGTAAGCATATTGAATATAAATATGATAAAGGTAAATTATGGAGAGCTACACAAATATTGAAACTAGTTCATAATGACATTATTGGTCCATTTCTAGATCCCTCATTCAATAGGAATAAATACATGTTTACCTTCATTAATGAATTTTTAAGATATACTTGGGTGTACTTTTTAAATCAAAAGTCTAAGTTTTTTTTATCATTTTCATGACTTCAAGTCACTTGTAGAAAATTAGTTAGGTCAAACCAACAATATTTTATGCACCAATAATGGTGGTGAGTATGATGATAATAATTTTAAGCATTTATGAACTTCATATGGGATTGAATTATAGCATATTGTTCCATATATTCCTCAACACAATGGTGTTGTAGATCACAATAATATGTCTTTGAAGGAAATGGCCAAATATATGCTACACTCCAAGTCTCTTGCACCTCAATATTGGGATAAAGACATTAATTATACTTATTATATCTATAACTAAATTACTCATAAAACATTAAATGGATTAACTCTTTTTTAAGCATGGAGAATTAAAAATCCATAGTTAAGAACTATCGAGTGTTTGTATCTCCTAATATAGCTTGCATTCATAATAAGAAATAAAAAGTAATGGATCCTTAGAGCCAGCCTTGTAACTTCATGGGATATCTAGAGGGTGTTAAGGCATAAATTCTTATCTATCCCACCACTCATGATATGCTCATTAAGATAATTTTTCACTTTCAATAGGTTCCTTTAGAATCCACACTTGACACTTCTCCCTCTTCCTTGGATGCACTATGATTTGATGATAATTTTGATGATTCAAGTTTGCCTGAGTAACTTCTGGATTATCTAGATTATTCTTATAGTTTTGATGATGATATTAGTGATGAGGACTCACATCATCCTTATTATATAATATTTACAAAGTATGAGGAATCTCCTCCTAACTCCTTAACATTTGGTCCTATTTGGGCTAGATAGAAACTACAAAGTGTTGGCCATTTGGTTGGAGGTCTATCAAACACCAAGTGAACATGTTCACATATATAGAATTCCCCACATGATTTCATTGCATCTACTTCTAATCCACATTCATTTCATGAGGCATAAATCATTCCTAATTGGAATAATATTATAGAAGAAGAGTATAGTTCCTTACTAAGGAACAACACTTGGGATTTAGTCTATCTTCCTAAGTAAAGAAAACATGTTCGATATAGATGGATATATGATAAAATTTTAAATAAATGGGTCTATAGATAATTTTAAATCATGTTTGGTTGTAAATATTTTTTCTCAAGTATCTAACATTGACTATATAGAAATTGTTTTGATAGTTGCTAAAATGAACTCAATCCGACTCACTCTTTCCATTTATGTAGCACATCATTGGGATGTTCATTAGATGGATGTGAATTTTATTTTTTTTCATGGTGACCTCAAATATTAAATATACATGGATCAACCACAAATATTTATGGAATATTATTTCTTAGTTTAAAAATGTTAAACATCTATCTATGGCCTCAAACAAGATCCTCAAGTTTGGTATTCCAATATGGACTCCTTTATTATTTTAGCTAGGTTCACTAGATGACATTCTAATCCAATTTCTATATTTTATGGTAGGATGATTCATAGTTTGTTTTGGTTCTCTATGTGTATAACCTATTTATCATATGGATTTATTCATCCACCATTGTAGTAGTGAAAACTATTTTATTTGATAGGTTCTCAATGACTAACTTGGGCTTGTTGCAATGCTTCCTCAGAATTGAAATTTATTAATTTGATTCCAAGATCACTATTACATAATCCAAGTATTCTCTTGGTTTTATTTCATGGTTTAACATAATTGACTATAATCCAAATCCAACTATATTATATCTGGTGTGAAGTTTGAGTTTGATTGTCCTTCTCCTTATATTGATGCTACCTCATATTGATAACTTGTTGGTAGTCTCATCTATCTTACACACACTATACCTAGCATCTCATATGGAGTGGGCAGGGTCTATAGATTTATGTAGGAACCTCATGAACTACAATATAAAGTAGCTAAGTGTATTATCCACTACATTTAGAGTGATCATAGTTTTAGGATTCATTATAGAGCATGCATTTGCATTGAATTGATTGGGTATATAAATTTAGAATGGGTTAGAGATATTAAAAAATGTAAGTCTAATTTAGGCTATAGTTTTTCCATTTGTTTAGGACCAATTAGTTGGCCAAGAAACAAGTAAAATGTTATTAATTTATCTTCTATAGAGGAGTAATATATATGATTTTTTAATGTTTCCATTAGGTTTGTTTGGCTTCAAGGGATTCTCATTGAATTTGGTATCCATTTTTGATGACCAACATTTGTCTTTTATGATAACCAAAACACACTCCAAATTTTCAAAAATCTGATCCTCATCAATGGAACAAGCATATCTAGATTTACATGCATTTCATTTGTAATATTATTTATTATTAAGTCATTAATATATGCTACATCTATACTATGGAGAAAATTATTGATATATTCACCAAATCCTTCATTGAGATTATCTTCATTTTCAAGCTCTTCTTAGGTTTTGAGAAGCTCTTGCATCTTCCTCTGAGGGGGATTTTTTATGTACTTGGGCACCTCATCAAACCTTATTTTTGGTACCAAATTATACTACCCACCTAATTTATGCTTAAGGGGGGATGTTAGTGTAGGTTTTTATTCTATTTAATGGTTTTTTCCTACACATGTTGTCTAACTTGCTTAGGTGTTATTTTAGGTCATTGGGGAAGATAATCCCACATTCATGTGGATGTGTGGACATGTATATCTTACACATATATATGTACCTTTCTTAAATATATTTTTAATAATGTTTCTAATTATAATAATTGAATCTTTTGATTATTAGAGACTTGTTTTGGCTCATGTTTGACTTTGCTTCTACAATAGGTATCTCTTATACATAGTTTATTTTTTAATATTATACATATTTTTTCTCCATGTCTACTCAGACCTCAATCTTTTATTACATCATAATCTAAAATATCTAACTGCAACCACTCCCACTAACTATTTGAGTGTTTCCTACATTCCAATATTCCAAAGAGGGCTTAAACTACACATATTTGTCCCATCTAGCTATGTGTGTGAAATCAATGTAATATTATCATGTTGTTCAAACATAGCTATGTATTTCAACACTTTAAAACATATTATTTTGACCTTTTAATGGTCTTATACCTAGCTTAGGTCTTTCTCCATTAAAGAGTTTCAAATTTGGAAGCTTTAAGGCAATTCCTCTCAATCTGTATATGTTATATAGTGATAGATGCTTGCCAAAAAAGTGTTAAATAGGAAAATAAATAGGCTATATATATTTATATAGATCATTATGTTGGTAATTTTCCTCCAAAATAAAATTTAAAATGTATGAACTAGCTCATAATAAGGATTTTAATTCGAGAAAATATCCATTAAAAGGTGTGCACATGAGTTTGGCCAAAATAGATAGTTTTGATAACTAGATCCATCTGAATATAGTCAAAGGTGCCCAAAAAGAATAAAACCATTATATAATATTAGGATATAGTCTAATTAAGATAATAAGTTTTTCAAACAAATAGTAGGAAAAAGTTCTATACCAATAATTTTAATATGAGAGGCTTGACCCATATATAAGAGAATGGTTATGAAAGAGTGTAGAGAGAGTCATTTTTCATGTGTAAGTCATATATACCAAGGCTTGGTCAAAAATAACATTTTAATGTGCCTAATACCATATAAAATTTTCTATATTTTTTCCCTTTTTTCTAATAATGGAATTTCTAGAGCAAAAGGATAGAGGGAGATACCTAAGTGTAATTATACATGGGTATATTCAAGTAGGTACTAAATGTTGCACTTGCTCGATGTAAAACCTATAATGAAACATGTAGAATTAAATTTTCACTTATGATATAAAATTTGAAGTAAAAATAATGAATGTATTTTAGATTTAAATAATAAGGAATGAACACACTTGCATGTACACATGCCAATATAAGAAGGTTAGACCCATAGATAAGATAATGGTTAGGAGAGAGTGCGAGTAAAATTCATTTTCATAAGTCATGTATAGCAAAGATTGGTCAAAACTAAAATTATAAAGTGTTTATTATTGTATGAGTGTCTAAAATTTCCCCCATTTTATTCAAGTAATGGAATTTCTAGAGTAAAATGATAGAGGGAGATACCTGAGTGATACTATGATGGGTGTGTTCATATATGTGCTAAGTTTTATGCTTGCTCCATGTAAAATATAAAATGAAACATGTAGAAATTAGTTTTCACTTATGATATAAAATATGAAGTAAAAGCATTGAACATATTTAAATTTTAAAATAACAAGGAATGAATACACTTGTATGCACATGAACCAAGTTGTCTCCTGGAATCAGTGGAGAATGGGCTAATTATTCCTAAAGAAGATGCCACTTTTTAAAACCATGGATTGAGATAAATATGTCCCAAACTTGATTTTAGATGGATAATTTCTTATAATTTAAGTCACATATAACCTCAATCACACTACTCATTATATTTTCCAAGAATGGGACCCATCACAAGTTCTAATAATCCTAACTAAAACATGAAAATTTGAGATTTTTAGTAAGATTTTAAATCATCCATTGTAAATAGAGTTTTAAAATTCAATCCAATTTTTATAGTATAGATAAGTATAAATTGAGTCAATAATATTTTATAATGCCTCATATACACCTTGTATATTCCCCAAATATAATAACCCATGTAATCTAAGTCATATAACCTATGCCAAAATATCTTAATATATGTGAACTAACAACATACATTATGTATATGCCCCCAAATTGATAACCCCTTTAATATGAGCCATTTTATATATGTAATAATATCATAGAATCAATGAAATGTCACTCATTATAATGTATAATATCATACATATGCCTTGTATATGCCCCCAATCTACATAAAAAATTTGATAATATGTGTCAATCCTATAATAATATGTGTAAATACTCTAATAATCTATCTAAATCCTATAATATTCTTTGTAAATCTTGTACCTAAAATATGATTTTTTTGTGCCAAACTTTTTATATACCTATGTAAAATACAAGTCTCTAAGACAATCCCACTATGTATGCCCCCTATATATAAAAATATGTAAGCATGAATGGAGTATATATGAAACATGTATCCTAAGGCACACAAGTGTCATATATATATATATATATATATATATATATATATATATATATATATATATATATATATATATATATATCAATGAGGAATAAGTAAGATTCTTCATAATAATAATCATAGAAACACTAACTAATAACTACGTAGAAGATGCATGCTATGTATCATGGCACCACACATAAATAGAATAATGTGTGATATTTATTATAACATCACAAGATAAATAGACAATAATAGATGTATCCACACCAATCACATAGATTCACATAGTCATATGAGTCACACTCAATGCCATGGCCATGAAACACACAATCAATCATAGAAACACATGTGATATCACACATTGTCAAATAGAGTAAGAGTCACACAGATGAAAATCAATGTAATAATCATAGAAACACTAAGTAATAAATACATGGAATATGCATGCTATGTATAATTGAACTACACATAAATAGTTAATGTGTGATATGTATGATAGAATCACAATCTTAATAGACAATCCTAGATGCATTCACACCAATCACACAGATTCACATAATCATATGAGTCACACTCAATACCATGTCCATGACACACATAATCAATCATATAAACACATGATATCACACATTGTCAAATAGAATAAGAGTCACATAAATGAAAATTAATGTCACATAAAGAAAGAAGTATATATAAAAATAGCCACATAATGAACACTTAGTGTCATATAGAGTTAGAGTTAAACAAAGTCAGAACCACATAATGTAATACATAATCAAGGATCAAAGCATGTAACATGTATAAAAATTAATCATACATATAATAAACAAATATAATATACACAATAATTATATGTCATCATTTTATATATCTAAAATATAGTATCTAGATAAATACCACTCTAAATAGTACAAGAAAGAGTAAGTCATGTATAATCACTTTAAAATATATGATAAATGAAATGGTAATATAAATATGTGACATGTATAAATATGTACCAATGTTCCCCAAATGTAATCATGGGTATAATGTATTAAAGTTATCCCCTAGATGAATTAGTGTCTCTCATTTATATGTCAATGTCATAAATAACCTATATGTTCTACATCTCACACATGTATGCCCTAAAATGCATGTGCATAAATAAATTGGATATAATATATTATATGTGATAAATCATATATAAATATTTTAAAATTAAATTCATGTCATTCATAGGTCTTGGTATTTAAATTTATTTTGAATATTTGTTTTTTTCATTCTTGAAATATTTTAATGTTTTTATATTTTTGCAAAAACAAATATGTTATATGAATTATACTAACCAAAAATTCCATCAAGGGGATGCTCTGATATATGTTTTATGTCAAAAATTGTAAATTTTACCCATGTTTGGTAAGTACTAACACATGTATCTATGTAAAAATTTAAGAAGTGAACTAATGATTTAACATACCTATCATGGTCATCATGGACCCTCTAATCTTTCACATATTGTGTAACTCTATTTATCATTGTGTTATGCAGATTTTGATGTGTAACTCTATTAATCATAGTATTTATAATATTTTATTGTATAATATGATAATGATCCTATGTTTTATGTGTAACATGTGTAGCAACATTTATAACTCAGGTCACACATGAGTAAGTTGTAACATGTGTAGAAACATTTATAACTCACTTAGGTCACACATCAGTAAGTAATAAATGTTGAACTTGGATAGGTCTCTGATGTAATGGACACTGCAGTATTGTTATTCTAGGAAAATCAATTTCTTTTGTGTGTATTTCTTACATAAAATGAAATGTTACATGTTGTATAATAGGTTATGGTAAAACATTTTGAGATAAGGTCTATATCTTAAGAGTAGACTATTATGGTATACATAGAACCATGACCACCCTACAATTGTCTACATTCTTCATGCATCTATATAATTTATATGGTATCACATAGATCTTATGTATCCAAAGATATCCTAAAAACTTGTTAAATACCCATGTACTAGGAAGAATAAATAATTAAGTATTAATTATTGTAGGACCTACCTTAAGTGGTAGTAAAATACCCCCATAGGGTTATGATTGTTCACATGGAATCATTTGATTATAAATTTTTTATGCATCAACTTGTTTTTATTTTTTGTATATCTAGGACTAGTAAGGAGTGTCAAGGTGAAAAATATTGGTAGGTGTCTTGACACAACCAAAAATAGATGGGTGTCATTATTCCATGTCTCTCTTGAAAAGAGACTTGCACAAATGAATTACCCCAAGGTATTGGTTTCCATGTCTTGGTACGTAGGGTAACCTAGTTGGCTCATTTTTACCATTCCATATCAAGGATCTTTGATGAATATTTTAGAAAAAAAAGTATGCATTATAAACAAATATATTATGACTAGATGGAACCAAAAAAATGATATAACTATGAATATGAACATTTGATTCAATGTGTATTACTTATAAGTTTAATCATGCATAAATGAGAAATAGATAGACAAGGGGGTGGAATAAAGATAAAGCATTAGATTTATATTAAGAATCAGAAACTAAACTAACAAATCTGATTAAAGAAAAATAAAAAAGAGTGAGGGAAAGGATAAAAGAGAATAAAAATCTCATTTTCTAGTGGAGACCAATCTGATTTTGTTGAGTAGACAAATCCCTAGATAAACTAGACCTTGGTTGAGCCAGCCCTAGCACAACTCCAACTAAGGATGGTGCAAGAGTCTATGGAATGAATTAGTAGAGATAATGAGAAAAATATGATCACCATATACATGCACAAACCAAGTCTATAAAATGAAGGTAGATGAGTATTTGATGAACTCCCAATTGATCCATTTAATCAAATATATTTATCTAAGAAATATTTTTCCACATGGTATCATCTTGATCACCTAGAGTTCTGATGGTTTAGTGAAACCATAAAAACCACCCTGGGTCTACGGAGTGGTGGGATATTACCACATGACATCATCCCATTAACCTAGAGTCCCAAGGGCTTCTATATTTTGAACATCCTTAGGGTGGTGAGTCACTGGGATGGTGTAATATAGTAGCATCCCACCAATCTGGGGAATCTTAATGAGTATGGAATCAGCTAGGTAGTAGGTTTTCAAGATGGTTCCACTTGGTATCATCCCACTAATTAACACACCCAAAGGAATTATTTTGGTTGGAGGCTCTTTGAAAAACTTTTGAAGAAAATCAGCTAAGTCCCATGAAACAAAAATTTGACATGTGGCTCTAGGTGACCTCTACAAAATTGGCTAAGTATTTGAAGTGATTTTAAGAATGGGATGGGGAAATAAAGAGCCAAAAAAGTGTGTTTCATGTCACAAAGAATGCTCTAGGTACCTGTATCCAAGATAAATAAAGTCCCAGTAAACAATTTCAAATTTTAAAATCCAATGCTTAGGAAATTTTAAATAAAAATGGTTAATGCAAAACCTAAAAAATGAGTAAGTATTAAAAAAGCTGCATGATGACTTAGTCATTTGCTCGATCCTAAATTTGATTTATTCCATTATATATAAAAAGTGGCTAATTAAAATAAAAACATATATATGAACACCTAGTCACTTTAAATAAAAATGAAGCAAAAATGGATTAAATTGCTTAGGAAAAGAAGCAAAAAACTCTGAGATAATTAGATAATTTTCATAAACCTAAGGTGAAATGGTATAAAATTATTTTTTAAATATATTTCAACAACAAGCATGAAGATAAAATAAGACTTAATAAAATTGTACAGATTCAAATATTCAAATCATGGCAGTCCTAGATGTAAATTAGGCTAAGCATTTATTGTTAGCTAAATTTTGGCTATCATTAATGAGGTTCACAAAAAACTTGACTTTTTATGTCTTATAACCTTGTTCATATCCCATTACATGCCTTTTGAGTTCTTAAAATGGTCCTATTAAGGTCTTATTATCATAATTTAAGGTTATTTTGACAAGTTTAAGGTAATATCTTATGTTTATCTTGTGTTAATCTATTCATAAAGTGATATGAACATGTGGATTCAAATTATTTAAAATGTCCTTAATTGTCTCTCAAATTCATCTCATGGTTTGACCACCTTTCATGAACACTTTATACTTGTTTTGAAAAATTATGATTGTTTTGTAAAGTTTAAAGTAAGTGTCATTTAAGAGAAAGGAGTATATGGCCAAGTCCAATGCATGTCAAATCTAACCAAGATGAAATATACATATGATACACTTTTCAAATATTTTGAATCATTTATCTAACTTGAACGTATGTCAAGGATGTTAGTTCATATCAATTTTTTAGGTTCAACATATAAATGAGAGAAAATCACTCCAAAAAAGGTAATTTTAGGAACTTGTATGGACTTGGAGGATCCATATTTAGGTGAAAATATATTTATAGTGTCTCTTCACCTTAATAAAGTTATATCAATGAATATACAACTTGTACAAGTCCTAAAAATCAAAAATTTGCATCAGAACCCCCATCAGCTTCTTGGTAGACTAATAATGGCCAATTTTATGTACTTGGTATAGATAGAGGAGAGAGAGTGATGACCTAATATTGTGGTTATAATAATAGGTTTTAATTGAATTTATATTTGTGGCATTGGTTATGATATCTCTATCCCCTCCTTTATGAACAATCATTAAGACCATTAGGTGGTATTAAACCCTAACAAAACCCCAAGGTCTCCATTTTGAGCATGGTTGATGCATGAATGAGATAGTGAAAGTAAAGTGAGTAATTTAAAATAATCATCAAGTCCCAATAAACCTTATCATATTTATAATTTCCATCCTTTTGGCATGTGTGGCAGTAGAGAGTAAGCAAAAGACCCTCATAAGGTGAAGTTCCAGGTTTGCACTTAAGGTTTGAAGGTTTCTATAGGGTTCAATGCATACAAGTGATAATAAAATGTTTTTCATCATATTATCACTCCATTTATATCCATAAAACATTAATAATCACTCCATACTAGCCTCTCTAAGTAGCATTTATGTTTCCAGCCTAAGGACTGTGTTATGGATCTGTTAACACAAAGGTGAATAAAAGGGTGATAAATGTGAATTATTAGTGATGTACCAAGTTCATAAACTCATGAAATATGTTAAAATATAGTTTAATAGTATTTTTATTTTTATGGTTACCAAAATATATATCATAAAAAATTTCATGCATTAAAAATGCATACTTACAAGTTTATAGACTTGTAGGTCTCTTTTTCACATAAAATGCAATACTCTTGCATTAGTGATTGAGGTTTGAAGACCTAAATGGTGAGGTTCAAAAATATGTGAATAAATGGATAATAATACATTTTTTATAATTTAAATATGACTAAATAGATGTAAAACTTCAAATATACCTAAATCCCTTGAAGATGGATTATACACATTAAGGAAATGACCAAGCAAGTTGATCAATACTATTGACATGGATCAGGGCTTTGAAAACAAGTCATAGATAAATAAGATAAATTTATCACATTGTGAACTTGGATCAATTGGGTCCAAAAAGGGTACAACATCATGCAAAGAATGGAATCTTGCCATAAACTCTCATATACAGTCATCTCTTAGACAAACTTGAGAGAAAAGATTAATGTTGGTGTCTATGAGAGTGTGAATGGTTGAGGTGTAAGGGAAATTAGAGTCTAAATATACTCTTAATAATTATATAAATTATCTCAAGGGTTATATATGTTTTAATAATACCTACATTCACACTTGTAGTGTAGGCAGTCCAAATCAAGCACACAAGGTTGTCATAGGAGCATGAGGAGTGAAAAGACATGAATATTGAGAGACAAGGTTTGTAAGGTCTAAAAATAGATAGTAAATTTTGAAACATATGATTATATTATTTAAATCATCATATGTTACAATTAATGAATACTCACACTTATGATACAGTTCAGGTAGACTTACACTTTACCTATAGGCAAGTTTTGGATGACTAAGGAAGATAAGCAATCATAACTTGAAACCATGAGATTAGGATAAGGTGAAGTAATTTTTATATTTAATAATATAATTACATAGGATCCTCATTAAATTAAAAAAAAATCATATGTAATGAAGATCCTAAAAGGACCAATCAGACCTAGCAAGTTCAAATGAGCATACATAAGTTGTGTATGAGCTTAGAAGAAAACATGCATGTTTCAGGTGTTTTAGCCAATTAAATAAATAAATTGAAGGGTGATAGGTATTATAATATTTTCATGAAGTTTGGATTCACTAATAAATAAAAAACACCTTTAATTTAATCCATTCTTAGGATTAACAAAGTAGTAGACCTCCTTGAAGACCTATAAGCTTATTGGGAATGTTCAGGCCAGTCCATGAAAGTTTGATGATTTATACAAGTATGATATGGATATGAAGAATAAATATATTTTAAAGGTTTATAGAACCTAGACATAGACTTTAAAAATCTTCAAACTCATATGAGTTACTAAGAAAAAGGGAAAACATAGTCACTAGGATCTCTAACATTGTTTTGCTTATAAACCCTAGCATGAGCTAATGGGTGTTGTTTAGGTCTAGAGAAGAGTGGAAAATAATACCACTTTTATAGGTCAATATAGGTGTTACAGACATCACTAAGGTATTTTTAATTGAAACCAAACTCCAAGATGGTATTTTCAATTCAAACTCTCTCTCAAGCTCACCAAACATAGTTTACCTAGCCCAAGAAGCACTTTCCTAAGCTAAGAATTGTATGAAGGATTTTAATGGGATAAAAAGCTCATTGGGGATGTTATATTACTTTTTATAATTAAAATTTTTGTCATTATTTCATTTCTTAAGGCCCTAGGATTTATAAATCATCGTTAAGATGATAACCATGTTTCAAGCTACTAAGGAGACATGAAATGACATGTGAGAGAGATAGTGTTTATAAACACTAAAAATATATTTAATTTCCCTCAAAAACACTTCAACATCATTCATCACTCTAAAAATACTCTTATCATGAATTTTACTTGTACTTATACCTATATATATGCATTAAATGTTGTGTTTTTATGAGGTTTTGGGCTTAAAATAAGGTGTTTGATCTCCTAAATAGATGGAAACTATTAGAGAAGGTGGATTGAGGTGTATTTTATCTCCTTAAGTCCAAAAATACAATAACTTGACCCTGAAAAGTGCTATTACAAGTTTGATTCTTGAAGGCAATATAAGAATGCTTGTGAAAGACTAGGTTTTTTGGTCGATCCTTAGTTCAACCACATACATAAATTTATAAAACCTCAAATTCAACATGTAGCATGATTTCAGGGTCCTAAAATTTAATCAAACACTTATTTAGAGTTTCACATGTGGGAGATCAATGGAGCAAAATCTCAATTTTTAGGCTTAGAACCTAATTGAGGCCTAATTGGAGAGAGAAACAAGGTGAATAAGTGAACTTTCACTCAATTTCTAGGCATGAAATTTGGTACAAAGCTATAATGTAATACTGGGTAGTCAAATCCATTCTTACTTTGTTAATATCATATGCACATTGTCCTAAATGAGGAGATTTTTGTGTTTTGAAGTCAACAATGAATTGAGGATAAGTATGAAATCTTTGAGAGTGTTTAAGGAGTTTAAAGGGATTGATTTGGGTTTGTCAAGACATAGAGAGGCCTCTCATGGATAATAATTGCATTCATGAATGAAAAATCAAAATTTGAGGATTTTAAGCAAAGAGAGACATAGTAAGACCAATTGGGTTTCAAGACACCTAAGAAGGTGTGATCATCATTGCAATGTTAGTATAAGGATATTCTAAAACTGATGCAAGGTGTTAATAACAAGGCCAAAGATAAGTTCAGCATGACTTGATGACCAAGGAATTCTACATGTCACTTTCCAAGCCAAGAGAATGGAATTTTGAAGAAGAAGAGCAAGGTGTCAAGTAAATAGAGAAACCCATATTCCATTTAGAAGAAGAAACATCATCAAGGAAGCAACACATGTCCTTAAAGACCTTATAAAATTATTCTTCAACCTCATTTTTTATTATAAATCCTAATTGAAACTTGTAATTGCTCTCTTTTATGCCCCTCTCTCTCTCTTCTACTCTCATTCTCTATAAATACAACTTTGTTTGGTTTTGTGTGCATCCTCTACCTGGGTATGTCAAAGCTCTACCCATTTGTATGCCTTTGTTTAATGAAAGACTACTAGTTTTACCTCCTCCTTTTACTATACTTGTGTGCATTAATATTTGAACTTGTCAAGTGATTTTCTTAGTCTTCATTAGCATGTTGTCATTTTTTAACACCTATATACAGTTTGAAACTTCTTTTGCAGGTCATGTGAAGTGTTCAAGTGAAGTGTGAAGGTTGAGTGAGTTTTTCTCTTCATTAGTTTCATATTATGACCTATTGATTAGTCCTCATATCTTAAACATATGTCACAACCTCTATATATAAGTGCTTATATGAGAGATTTAGATTAGAAGTGTATGTTAAATTTAGCCTCTTGGATTACATGTGCACATAAAACTAGTTGGTAGTGATCAACTTATTTGATCATTGGTGTATCATCCCCTTAGTTTTATATCATGTTATCCTTCTCCCTTTTCCTTTTTATGTTAGTATTTTACTAAACATCCCTCTTATCCTCTTCAAGAGATGGGAACCAACTTTTTTCAGATTCTAGCCTTGTTTGTTGAGCCTTTCTTCTATATGTTTATGTAAATTATTAAGCAGATTGATTCTTAGTCTTCATACATGGAAAATTTTAGAAATTTAACATGGTATTACATATTTTATGGACTAATTCTATTAATACCTTTTTTTGGTGTTTATTTAATTATGTAGGTTTTTGGGAATTAGTTTATTTGGAGAAATTCATTCATTAGGCCTTTTATTCAATAATTATGTTTTGGCATTGTGTCCAGACATGTTGTCCAATAGGTTTGGTTTTCAAGGTTTTTATTTCAAGTTTTTTTCTAAAAAATTCTTCAGCACTTGTTCATCATCACTTGTTCATTTGGGATTTTATTCAGTAGGACTATTTGGTCTTCAAAACTTTTGTTCCGAACAAATTTGGTTTTCAGGGTTTTTGCATTAGGCATTTTTTGGAAACAATTAGCCCAAAAATGACTTATTTTTATGGAATTTTTGTTTGGACAGTTTGTCTAACAAAAATTTGGTTTTTGGGATTTTTACTTTAGACATTTTGTCTGACAGATCATAAAAATTTATATATACTTTGGGCATTTTGTTTGGACATTTTATTCGATGGAAATTAGGTTTTTGAGATTTTTGTTCAAGTCTTTTGTAAAGGCCGGTCCCAACACAAAACCTAAATACCTGATTCCCAAATACCAAAATACTTTTATAATTAGCTAAATAAAGCCTAAATACTTCCTAATAGTTTGCTAAAGTTACCTACCAATAAGAACTAATGAAATTTGAACTATGAAAAAAATATAAAATAGATGAATGTTGGGCATTTATATCACACAAACTAGAATTCAATGCTAAAAGCTATATACATGATGTGCATCCATTGAACCCTTCATTTCTTACAAATAAACTTGTACTCTAAGTATATTGCTTTCTTGCATGATAAAATCCCTAACTACCTATGAAATTACTATATGTAAAACCAACAACTAATAGAAGTAGATAATTGATTATAGAGCACATAGAACACATAAAGGAGACTGTAAACACCTCCAATTACATGTAAATAATAATGGTGTCCTCATCCAAGCCATTTAGGGGAGTAGTTTTGATCTCACCATTTCCAATCAAGGATTCAATAGAGTTTATGGATATATTCTTCAATGTTGCCATCTTTGAAAATAAGTATGCAAATTAGTCATAACTATGGGAAATTATTGACTCTATAAACATTTTTTTGCTAGATGACAATGTATCTCCCTCTAAGTGACTATTCATCAAGGAATTACTAGAAATTAAAAGACAAGGACTACATTTTACTACTACCAAGCATGAGGTGATGCCATGTATTGACCTTTTTCATGACTTTTTCTACATAGGCAAAGTCATGCAAGACATTTTCCAACATCATATTGGCAACCTGATAGTTGTAGCATGCATCCTAGGAGTATATTTCCAAAAGTATTTAGCATTGATGACATAAGATGCTTACTTCTACAAGCACATATTAGTACAATGGAATCAAGAGAATACAATGGAGAAGGTTTTGTCTTCATGGCTTCTCCCCAATGATCTAGAGATCATCTACAAGGGATAAAAAATAAAAGGTCTCAATTCGTATTCAAACCATTCACACAACGTAGATATCATCAAAATATTTTTGATGTATTTTTTGGTTTGAAAAATAGAGTTTGTATGTAGAAGTTAAGGTTGGTCAAAGTTTTGGTCAAAAGTAAATAAGTTGGGTCAATGTTAGTCAAACCTGGTCAACAAGTAAGTGACATGGCATGGATGTGATAGACCCATATTTTCCACAATTACCCATGTAATTCCCAAACCAAATTACCAACCTTTTCAAAGTAACCCTGAAAGATTCTAGTGGGCATGGATTTGGTAAAGCCAACTCAAAGCCACATAATAATCAATGAACTTGGAGATGAAGTGGTCTTAGGACTGATTAGAAAGGGTGAAAGGCTTTAATTAAGAGCTTATGATAATCTATATTCCCATAAATGTGGGAAATTATATGGTATGATGGAAGTTTTGATGCCAAAGGAGGAAAAAGCCTTAATAAAGTATGAAATAAAATTGAAGGCTATTACATGGAAGGATTTTGGTCGACAGTTTTAATATGTGGAAAGGTAATTCAAAGTGTCCATGATAAATATGGCTATGTGTATGGAAAAGGATTAAAATAAAGAATTATGAATAAAATGATGGCTATGTAAAATCCTTATTTATTTTATGAAATCCCACATATATGGTATATATTCATATAAAGGATAAATTAAAGTCTTAAGATTTTTTTAAACCCATTTATATGTGATATTCATGTAACAAGAATTTTAATCCCACAAACTATGTAATATTAGGGATAATTATAAATCATTTTGTAAATGGATAAAAAGCTTAAGAAAAACTTAGGCTTGGTGATGGATAAGGCAAATATCCATGATTTTTAGGTTTTTGAAAGCTATACAAACCCATGACCCCCATTGGAGAATTCATTTAAAAGCATTATAAGTTCTCAAAGCACTCATTGGAGGAGAACAAGAAGAACAAAATAGTTCATTAGAAGTAATTTAGTGTGGAGTGGAGATTTTGTGAAACCCATCTTTTGCAGGACTTTCTCAAGTCAAGACGATTGCTTGGTAGCCCATTCCAGGAGTATATTGTGATGTAAGAATTAAATTTATTTTAAAATCATTTATAAACTGGTTTGTGTTTTATTGAATCCAGAGACATAGCCCTTGAAAAGGAAAACTCTATTATCAAATGCAAGTGTATTATTTGGATTTAAACATTTGCTTCTTATTATTTTTAATCATTAAATTGTTGGTTTTATTTTAATATGCCAATTTCATGTACTTTTACAAGAAATTGAGAAATTGTTCCTTATCCATAAAAATGGATAAAATTGGTTAAAATTACCAAGTGCTACTTTTGGATCAAGTTTTAATTAATGAGTGTCTATTTTTTAAATATTTTTTAATAAGTGGGGTTACTTATTATTTACAAAGAAGTTTTGGTATCATATCTAAGTTTTTGTTGGTGTAATTGTGATTTTACTCACATATTATGGAATACTATAGATCTAATTTTAGCTCAAGTTTAGTTATTGCTAAAAACCATTATCACTACATTGATATAATACTTATAATCGTAAGAACAATGACAAAAAGATATAGAATTAAGATAGGAGTTACAAATCAAGAAATTCTAATAGAGAATTGACGTTCTACATGTGGAATTATACCAAGAATGTTTTCAGAGGAAGAGAACACATGAAAACTAAAAAGTTTGTAGACATTATTCTAAGAGGGGACATGTTGTAGATCAATTTTAGATATTGCATCCAAGTCAGGATCTGTACTAGTTCAAGAAGAAATAATGAGAACAAAGGCTAGGCACCAACTATTTTTAGAAGCAATTAGTCATCCAGACTAGAAGTACATCATCAGTCAACTCTAGAGACTATAATACAACAAATTTTGCCAGTTGAATTGCCAAAGATTATGCTACACTTTGAGAATATCCAAAGGTAGAATGTCACTGCTATTATTGAGGGTAAGTTCATGCAAATTTATTTTAACTGGAGATTTGGAGCTAGTTACATCATTGAAGGTCTCATACAACATCTGGGATTGAAATTTCTTTCATTACCTCACACCAAGACATTTATATCAACTAATGGCATAGTACATGGACATGTGACACATTATTATATCCTATATTTTAGTATTAGAGGTCTATTATTTCATCAATTTATTCTTGATATATTCTTGGAAGAATTAGAGGAGATCATTTTGGGCAATTTCTATCTCACATCCTGGCAGGCAAAGCACACAGGATCGATAGATGGAATATAGTTGACTGGTGATCATGCTTACGAGATTTATTTCAAGACTAATTACATAACCATGTTAATTTTTGGTTATATCAATGATTATTATTATTCTTATACTCATGGTAGTCCTCTTAATAAGAATATATTGTAATTATGGAAGCAAACAATCCTTTGATTGTCAATGTGTCTTCTAAATCAGATGTACATTCAAAAAATGAAAATAATGAAATAAATTCTTATGGATATATTAAGAATGTTAGGGATATTTATGTGTTATAAATCCATACATTCATCAAGTAATTATATTGATATATTTGAGAAGCACACAAGCATAATAGGTTCTAAGCTAGTGGCCAAGATGGGATTTAATGGAAAGGTACTTGGCATTAATGGTCAAGGAATTATCCAATCTATCTAAATTATGAATAGATCAATTTATGTAGGATTATGATATGGAAATGAAGGACAATCTTCCCAAGAAGTTGATTTGAAGAGTTACTCAAGAAACTAGTTAGAACACCCTAAAGAGTTGAAAGAAACATTTTCAGAAGATAAAGTAGTTAAATTTGATGAGACATCTTCAAATGACTTATTCAGGTATGAAAAGAAGAAATACTTAAATGTATCTTATAATTATTCAAAATAAAGCCCTTGAAGGATGCTTAAGAGACATGTCAAGTCAAAAAATAAGAAGACTGATGAAATGAAATTTCCTAAAGAAGACATGAATTTTGGTTTTTACTTCAATGTTAAGGGGCAAATGTTGAAAGAAGATAAGAAAAGTCATCCACAACTTCAGTCAAAGGTTATAATTGTATCTTCTATCAATAAAAAGATAGAGCTTCATCAATTAGAACTTGAGACAACAACAATCAGGGAGACAATAGTCAAGGACAAGTTGATAGTACAAAATTATCACCCTAGAGAGGTAAACAACATTTATTCAAAAGAATAATTGCTAAACATTCAAAGATAGATGTTATTTTTGATATAAATTATCAAAAGAATTTAATTTATGAAGATGTTGTAGAAACCCAAGGTTTGAAAACTAAGCCACATTTTAGACCATATTCATTGGTTGGGATAAATGATGTTGTTAACCTACATGTAAGTAAAACATGTAAACTAGGGTTTGTAATTACCTCCAACTTCCTAGATGAAGTTGAATTAGATGTGGTTTTAATTCAATCTATTATCATTATCCTAGGTAAACCATACTATTCTATGCAATCACCTCCAAATTCTTAGATTAAGTTAAATTAGATGTGGTCCCACTTTAATTTAGTGTCATTATCTTAGGTAAACCATACTTGTCTATGAGAAATGCAACTTTTTATAAAGAGGAAAATTGATATGACATTGTAAAACATGGAATAGAATATCTCATGAGATCCCATTGCCTAAAATAAGGGCAAATGTTGATAACTTATCATTATGCTTTTGATATTTGGACCATCACAGGAGAACATTATTGATAGGAAAGATAAGATTACTTTTGATGCTATTTTTTATCTTGTATGTTTTTTCATGTAGAAGATGTTTTAGCAAGATAGGAAACTTCATGGAAGGGTAGCAGGACCTTCATTTTCAAATTTTGATGGATTATTAGACTTTTGGAGACCGAAAGCCTTCTTAGTGGGGAGGTATGATCTAGAGATCATCTATAAGGGATAAAAATGAAAGGTATCAATTCTTAATCAAACCATTCACATAGTATATAGCTTATCAAAATCTTTCTAGCATATTTTTTGGTTTGAAAAATAGAGTCCGTATGCAAAATTTATGGTTGGTTAAAGTTTAGGTCAAAAGTTAATAGGTCAAGTCAATGATGGTCAACACTATTCAAACCTGGTCAATAATCCAGTAATGTGGTATGGATATCATAGACCCATAATATTCCACAATTACCCATGTAATTCCCCAACTAAATTACCAACCTTTTCAAAGTAACCCTCAAAGATTCTAGAGGGCACAGATCTGGTCAAGCCAACTAAAACCATGTAATAATCAAAAAACTTAGAGATGAAGTGGTTTTATGACTAATTAAAATGGGTGAAAGGATTTAATTAAAATCCTCTGATAATCTTTATTCCCACAAATGTGGGAAATTATATGGCATGATTGAAGTTTTGATGTCAAAGGAGAAAAAATCCTTAATAAAGCATGAAAGAAAACCAAAGGCTATTACAAGGATTTGGTCGATAGTTTTAATACATGGAAAGGTAAGTCAATGTGTCCATGATAAATATGGCTATTCCTACGTAAACGTATTAAAATAAATAATAATGAATAAAATGATGGTTATGTAAAAGCCTTATTTATTTTATGAAATCCCATGGATATGGGATATATTCATGTAAAGCCTAAATTTAAGCCTTAATTTTTTTTTAAACTCATTTATATGGGATATTCATGTAATGTGGATTTTAATTTTTCAAACTATGTAATATTGGGGATAATTATAAATCCTTTTTTAAATGGATAAAAAGCTTAAGTAAAGGCTTACGCTTGGGGATGGATAAGGCAAATATCCATGATTTTTGGGTTTTTGAAAGCTATGTAAACCTATGAGCCCCATTGGAAAATTCATACAAAAGTATTCTAAGTTCTCAACATGCTCATTGGAGGAGAATAAGAAGCAAAAAAGAGTTCATCAGAAGTAACTCAGTACAGAGTGGAAATTTTTTGGAACCCATATTTTGTAGGACTTTCTCAAGTCAAGATTATTACTTGGTAGCCTATTCTAGGAACACATTTTGATGTAAGAATTAAATTTGTTTTTGACATCATTAATATATTGGTTCATGTTTTATTAAACCTAGAGATGTAACCCCTGAAAAGGTGAACTCCATTAGCAAGTGTAAGTGTATTATTTGTATTTAAACATTTGATTCTTGTTCATTTTAATCATTAAATTATTGGTTTTATTTTAATATGCCAATTTTCATGTAATTTTATAGGAAATTGATAAATTGTTCCTTATCCATAAAAATAGAGTAAATTGGTTAAAATTGTCAAGTATCATTTTTAGATCAAGTTTTAATTAACGAGTATCCATTTTTTAAATATTTTTTAATAAGTGGGGTCACTTACTATTTACAAGTCACCCAATGAGACAATTACATTCAAACATAAGAATCCTAAGGGTCCCACTCCTATTAAAATTTTTAGGATGGGGGTGTGGATAGGCATGGCACTACTAAATAGACTTTATGACATGCCTAGTATCCATTTTCTCCATTTGGACTAGGTGTCATTATTGCACATGATTTTAACCATTGATGCCACATTTGCATTAGTGGAGATTATTAAATTTAATTTGAGAGAGCAGGTTATTCATAAATATAAGTGGCCCACTCTTGCAAGCCATTTTTATATGATGTCATATCTATTACATGCTATTATGGGAATAGTCTACTAGGTCCTCGGTGAGCTATGGATCCCATCCATTAACTATATAAAAAACTAAATTTGTGTTCACTTTAAATTTATACAAATTTATGCCTATGTGAATAATATGTTGAGGATTGTCAAGGATGTTTATCCTTATGTTTGGTAGGCTATCCTTAGTTTACCAATGCCTAGGGTTGGATCCAGCATTATAAAGACATTATCTACAAGAAGTGACTATTTTCTATATCTAGATTTCACTATAATCATGATCTATGGAAATAGGGTTAAACCCCTATGCCTCCCAAAGTATGTACCTGATAAATTGGTTGAGCAATAAATTACTTTCCAATTATGGTGGAGCATAGAGGAAGACCTAGCCAAGACAAATAAAAACACATTCATTGGTAACTACATGGTTATTGGCTAAATGGTGTATATAATGAGAAATCACTTTGAATATGTTAGTGGCAAGAGGAAGAACTATCATTTCCCCATACATACACATAGGGATTAGGATCCCCATGTATCCATCTAAAAGCACATACAAGGCTTTAATATCTCTTAAAATCAAGAGAATTATCATTATGAATTTTTGTTTATGAATACACAAAATGATGAGGAGGTCTTGGAGAGAGATAGAATTATTATTTTGAAGGAGGATAACTTGAGGATGATCCAATAGGATCCTTCAATTTTTTTTAGAGAATTGGATAGTATAAAGTCACTTTATGCAAAATGGACACATTCATACTTTTAGAAGTGCCAATCCATAGAGTGATTATAGGAGAAAGGAGATCCATCACAAGGATTCCCTTTC
The DNA here is from genome assembly GCA_037957365.1 of Torreya grandis. Taxonomy (NCBI): domain Eukaryota; kingdom Viridiplantae; phylum Streptophyta; class Pinopsida; order Cupressales; family Taxaceae; genus Torreya; species Torreya grandis. Next base: position 1,291,479 of record JARHVA010000500.1, read on the forward strand.
AAGCTAAAGTCTATTAAAAATGAACCAAGGGTAACTAAACCTAACCCAAGGGAGCTCAAGGAGACCCCATAAATTTGGATTCTAATGAGGAAGGACATGGACATGAAGAACCAACTACTAGTATAATTTAGATGCCTACAAGTATTCCCTAGGCACAAGATCCTACATCTACAGGGGTAGAAATAGATGAAGAAACTACCTTAGTCTAGCAAATATCCTCTTCATATCCAAATACCACCATTTTATACATTAGTAAGCTTAAGACTCTTATAGGTAGTCCTATAATTGAACCATCTCAAATCCTGCCTATAGTATCCCAATAACTAGGAGAGGAGGAAATAGTTGACTTGGAGGAAAAAAAGGAGATTCTGATGAGGAAGAAGGATTAGACGTAGCTAAATATTTGAGCCTTGATTCTAAAAAGGGAAAATCATCAGCTATGGAGGATACCATTGGTGCCCAAGTCCTTAAGACCACTTATTTGTTCTCTATTTCTATTTTTATTTTTGGTGTTGCGTATATTTCTTCTATGATGAGAACACCTGAGGTGGAAGTTCCCACTTCCACCTCTGATGATCCATTTTCTACCACTTCTTTCTTGTATTACCCCTTACTCAACCCAAAGGTTAAGAATAATATTTCTATTAATTCTTCATCCACCATGATTGATCCATTTTCCACCTCTTTGCGATCCACTTCCACTATGGCTATCTCTAGTATGCATTTTAACACTACCTCTATTATATCAATGAAAAGGAAGAGTGCATCTAAGAAGGTGGAAACAACTATGGCCACCCCACATCTCCATATCCAATCCACCCAAATCACTTTTCCCATGCCATATTCCACTTCATCAAAAGAAACCATTATCACTAGTTCAAGTAAAGGTAAAAGGGAAAAGCTACAAATAGTCATAATCCTTCCACTCCCCCAGTTTAAAGGATTGTATTGGTCTAAAATTATCTGCCCCATCTTGCTTGACACCATTTTCAAATTAGCCAAAAAGAAACATATAGATGAGGAGGCTAAATAAGAGGTTATATTCATAACCTCAAAGGAAATAGATATTAATCAAATGACAATCCTTCAATGGGCCATAGACTTAAGGACCAAGACTTCACAAATGTCTAGTTTCAAAATCATTGAGTTCCCCTCTATCATAACTCTATTTGACAAACCCTCTGGAAGCATTCAGAGGGTGAAGAAGAGGAAGATAGAGTATGATGTAGGTAGGGAATTGATTTTTTAAGAGAAACAAGAGATTTTATCCCTCACAAAGAGATACAATAGGTAGCTGGGGTAATCCCCATATGTAGAAGACTTTATATCTCTTTCCAAAGCAAAGAAGGATGTCATTGTGGCAATTAATGAGGGCATAAAGATGGACAAGTAAGAAATAGAGGTTGAACTAGAATAATTGAAGGAATAATAGAGGATTTTCCACATACCATCCCACATTGAGGTTGAGTTTCAAGAGGAAACTTCCAAATTTTATAATTCATAAGAAGAATTGGAATTAATGTAGGCTAAGTTAGCCCCACATATTAATAAAACTAGTCAAATATTTATTTTTTTGAAGAGTGATGGAAATAAATTAAAGATATTGATTATTTATATAGGAAATAAGGCTTATAGCCACTTGGATCTTATGACACCACTAAAATCATCTACTGTCCTTAACCTGGTAGTCATTAGATTTGAAGAAGTTTAGGAATGGTTGACAATAGTTCAATCATTATTCCCTAAGTATCAAGAGCACGAGACCCTAGTTCTTCAAAATTTTAATGATTTGAAATTATCCAAGGTAAAATACCTCGTAAGTAAGTTTATCAATAAGATAAATTTTGATCAACTTATTTAGGAAGCCATAGATAATTTTAAGCAAAGTCTATAATGGTTAGAGGACATAGAGGCTGAATTAAGCTTTGCTAGAAAGAAGGTCACTGAAGTTGACATCCTCAAGATCAACTTCTAGGTGGCCAAAATAGAACATGAAAAACTCTTGGGCCAAGTTAGTATATTACATATACCACCTTTATTTTACTTAGACATAATTTAGTAGCAGCATGATGTTTCTCATAAGTGTTGGCAAGAGATTGAAGTGAAGAAGAAACAAGCTCAAGTCACTACTTCTAGTTCCATTTCAATAGTAGTAGTTTCCAAAACTATAACCATTTCCATGACATTAACTAAGGTATATATAAGTATTCATATAACACAACCTTGAAAATCTAAGATTTTGTGCATGAACATTTTATAACAGTGCATATATATTTATAGTTTTCTTGTAAGTTCAAGATATTATTGTAAATTTAATTATTTATCTTTGTACACATACACACATTACATGGCTTTTATAAAGGCTAAATTTGACTATTTAACAATTATAAGTAAACTCTATATGATTTTGATTATAGTTAGAACTCAAGTTCTAACTATCACATGTAATGATTTTTGCATGAATTTGGAGGTTGAGGTGACCCTTTCCCCAAGCCTATTTAAAGAATTATGATCCATAGTTTAGATTTGTTAAAGAATTTTCAATATACATGAGCAAAGCAATTTCAATTGTATACTCATGTGTTTGTGTATTTTCTTTCCACTATTTATGTAATTAGATTATATTTCTTTAGTTGTATGATTCAATAATCCTTAGTGTGCAAAAGTTGTGAATGGGTTCTTGATTTTCTTAATTAATATAATAATCTTAGATTTACAACAACTATTGAATGATTGGTAAATACATTAGTTATGATATCTAAGTTGAATCATTCATAATTTTGAGTGTGTAGAAGTGATTTTTTAATATATTTTTATGTGTATATGCAATAGCTACCTCAAATACCTTACTAAGCCTAAGTTATAATCTCTTGACTAAGAGTGTGCAACAACTGATATAAAAGGATCAAATTTTAACTGAGGCCTATGAGTTTCCTATATCAATATCCCCTTAGGCTTCTTAATTATGCCTGATTATGTGTGTGTAACAACTACTAGTAATAGGTGTAGGTTTTGAAATCAATTTTCCACTTAGGAACCAACCAGGGAATTGATTCATGAAGACCAAAAAGCCTTCCTTTTTTCCCTACCCTTCCCTCCTTTTTGAGTTTATTTTTGGATCTACCCACTTTAGATTAACAACCAACCATCCATCCAAATCATATATATATTTACTTCCTTTTTAAAATACCACCCCTCCATCTAAAACCTTATCAATAATTAACATGCCCTACCTGTTATTCCATCAACTTATTGTTATAGACCATATTACTATAACTCATGCCCTGGAGTGGAGTCCATCTTCATTAAGATCCTAAAACATTATAATCTACCTAGTTATTAGATTGGTATGGTTAAAACCCTCATCAAGATACTCTTTTTGGATCTAGAATGAGGGCTTGAACCTCTGATAAAATATGTTATTTTCTAAATGGAGTTACACTAGATTCATCTAGGAGAGTTGCCAGATCTAATTCTCAAGATGGTCTTCTAGTCTCACCCTTGTCAAATCATAGGAAACCTAGAATTATACCAACTATCCCTAATAGGCCTAGGACTCTTTCTCCAATAAATAACCCTTCTCATGTTAATCATCTAATTGATCAAATACCTTGGTTAGTTAGATATGTTATTTCCATCCCAAGAGATGTGCATGATTTACTTAGGAATCCTAAAAAGTACCTACCATCTTTCTCTCCTTTAGGAGTAAGGAAGGCATATGAACATATTAAATATTTTAAAATTACTTTGAGATTAATAAATGTTATCAATGATGATGTTTTATATATATTATTCCCATTTACACTTATAGATGTTATTTATGATTGGTATTTGAATTTAACAAAAAATTCCATCACTTCTTGGGATGCATGTCAAACAACTTTTCTTAAATAATTTGGACATGTCACTAATCCTACTTTGATAGATAAACACTTCACCAACATGAAGAGAGAGCCTAATGAACCAATCTAGGATTTCAATTCAAGTTTTCAAAATATGTACACATGGTTAATCCCAAGGTATAAACTAGAAGTAACACTAGAATTAGAGATATACAAGAATTCTCTAGACCCAATCATTGTAGTATTATTGAGAAGAGTAGCTACTATCAACAACTTATAATTATCATACAAAGAGGCCATCAACATTAATAGGTAGATAAATTATTAGGTGCTTGGCATACCCAATGTCAATAATGGATTCCTGGCATTGAATCTGGTTCCACATGTAAATCAGAAATTTTTGTGTTCAATTAGAACCAACTATACATGCTGCCTCCACTAACAAAAAAAACACAATCAAATTAAAATTTATTAAATAATCATACACAATTCAATGGTTACCAATATAATCAATAATTGACTACTTCTACTATTGTTCTATAGGGCATTGACTCTATAAAGGTGAAGCTAGATTTTATTTAAAATATGGTTTAAAAGCTGAGCAATGACTTCTTAGGCATGCAAATAAAGATGGGTAATGTTAATGCCCATAGTGGTAATCAAAATATTAAATTCCAAAGATACAACAAACCCTTCAATAGGTTTACAAATAACATGGACTAGCCTAGCAAACTTTTAGAGATCAACATGACATAAACAACTCTACCCAATTAGTACAACATTCATAATGCTTCTCAACATAGTGAGCTTGACTGTGTTGAATTATTTGTAACAAATGAAATCTTATAGATAAAAGTGGTAAGGTATGACTAGATACATAATCCACTAAAATCCCATCTATATCCTATCTCTTCAATTACTACCATGTTTTTTGAGACTCATGAGTTTCCATTTCTAAGTGAAGATGAAAATATACCAAAAAGACAACATAGAGGTGGTTATAATCTAAGGAATAAGTATCCATTCACAATGTTCATTCCTCCAAATAGTATAGTAATTCCACGCAATCCTAAAGCTGACTACAATCCACCTCCCCCAAGAGGGAATGATCAGCCTCAGAATAAGGAGGAATAGAGAAAAGGAGGATACAACATTATTTAAGACATGAATAATATCAAATAAAATATTAATATTCATGAGTTAGCTTGGATCACTAAACAAAAGGATCTACTATGGAAGTCTATTACTGGGAAGACCACCATGGAAAGAACTAAAGCATCTATAGATAAAGCAAAAGTTGTTGAAACCAATGTCATCTATAAAAGTAAGCCAAAAGTTTCACCTTTATTACTGACTATCAAAGCATTTGGTAAAAACAATCATAACTATTTAGTTGATTTTGGAGCCTTTAAAACTATTATGCCTACTTTCATATGTCAAAATCTTAGTTTAACTCTAAGCCCTTCAAAGAGAATAGTTTCACAATTGGATAAAATAGTGGTACAAGTAGTTGGAGAATCGACAAATGTATGTATTCAAGTAACATCTAAACTATAAGTCTAGATGACCATTGACATCCTCGTAGTAAACATACATGAATGTTATGGATTATTATTGAGTAGGGATTGGTCCAAAATGCTTAATGGATATCTTTCTACAGACTTCATTCATATATGGATACCATGGAGAGGCATTATAAATTAAATCCAGATCGATAGGGAATTGCAGATGAAATAGCCCATTACATAATATAATGTCAATAATGAAAATTTAAACTATGAATCTCCTAACCTTGGTATTTACACTTTCACTACACAAAATAAATTACAATAACTAGAGTTTAAATGTTCCAATCAGCTATGGACTTTGCATTTTGATGGTGTTAGATCCTAGTAAGGATCAGGCATGGGAATTGAATTGATTGATCCATAGGGAAAGAAATTCTTAGAAGCATATAGATTAAAATTCCCATGCACTAAAAATAAGGCTGAGTATTAAGCTCTAATTTTTGGATTACAATTTGCACTCAATAATAATGTAAAACAGGTGCTAGTATTTGTTCATTTAGAGCTAGTGGTTAACCAAGTTAAGAAAAAATATTAGTGAAATTTATATTATTTAATAAGGTAAAAACATAAATCATGGGACTTGATTGAGAGATTTGAAGATTTCAACATAGTATCCATTCTTAGAGAGAAAAATCAAGATGTAGATTCACTAGCTACTACTACTGCTAATTTAGAACTTCTCCAAGAATCTAAGGTAAAAAGATTCTCTATTGAACTAGTGCCTTATCCTTTTGTTCTTGATAATATAGAAAATTTCCAATTCTTTGATGATGACTAGAAGACTATTCACTTTCTAACCAATTCAAAGGAATTTGAGTCCTAAATCATCAATGATAAGGAAATTAATCATCTCTATCAAGAAGAGTTAGACAAGGAGGGTATTCTCTAGTTTAAAGAAAATTGTATTCCAGTTGGGTTGGTCTCCTTACAAAGACCATTTGACATAGATACTCAAGCTCAATAGCTTAGATAGCCTAAGGTCAATGAATATAACTTTAAAATGGAAAATCAAGGAGATGAACATAGCCCATTCTTTGTTAACATTAGCCTCAGTTGTACCCTGAAAGAAAGACAACAAGTGAAGGATTTAATAACTCGATATATAAATGTCATTTCTTGGACTTATGAAGATTTGAAGGTTTATGAACCTCAAGTCATAACTCATATTTTCTCTAAAACTAGACCATAAGCCATTCAGATAGAGGTAGAGACTAGTCAATCCTATTTTGGATCCTCTCATTCAAAGAAAAGTGTAGAAGTTCTAAGTGCCAAAATCATATTCCCAATTAGACACTATACTTGGGTGGCCAATTTGGTTCCAATAAAAAAAAATAATGGTGAGATCAAATTATATGTTGATTTCAAGAACTTGAATAAGGATTTTTAAAAGGATATCTATCCCCTACCTTCTTTGAATTAGGTAATATAGATAGTAATTGGTTCTAAAATTATTTCCTTCTTGGATGGATTTTTAGGCTATAATCAAGTACTAGTACAATCAGAGGATAAGGTGAAGATTGCATTTAATACAAAGTGGGGAACTTATACATATAAGAAGATGTTATTTGGCCTAATAAATGTAGGAGCTACCTTTCAGCATGTCATGGATCATGTGTTTAAAGGATTATAGGAAAATGCATAATCATCTACATTGATTATCTTATTGTGTTTTCAAATAATATGAATGACCATATAGGCTACCTCCAATCAATATTCAAAAGATGTAGAAGGTTTGGTATCTCACTAAACCCTAAGAATAACATATTTGGAGTGACTAAAGGTAAACTCTTAGGACACGTCATCACTAAAGATGGGATCATAATTGATTTAGAAAAAATTCAAGGAATTTCAAAGATTGCACCACCAAATAAAAAGGAACTCAAATCATTATTTAGAAATATTAAATTTTTAAGAAAGTTTATCTCAATATTTATAGAGATTGTCAGACCCCTAAATTCAATGCTTAAGTAGGATGCAAAAATAGAATGGACGGTTGAGGCCTAAAAATATTTTCAAGACTTTAAAGATGTAATATCTCAAGCCCCAATACTAATTAGTCTAGATTTCACAAAATAATTCTACTTGTACTCATTCTCTTTAGAACATATAATTTTTATTTTTATAACACAAAATAAACATGAGACTGAGCATCTAATTACATTTATGAGTACAAATCTAAAATATGTAGAACTTAGGTACTCCATAATTGATAAACAAATCTTTGCTCTTATCAAAGTAGTAAATAAATTATGACACTACATCTTGAGGAAGAAAATTATTGTCATCATGCTTGATCCTATTTTTAATCTCACCTTATCATAGAATAAATTAGGAGAACATAGAGGTAATTGGATGGAAAAGTTGTAGGATTTTGAGATATAAATCAATCCTACAAAGATTATTTAGGGTTAAGGCATCATTCAGCTCATGACTAAATTTGATCCACATATCACTGTTGAAGAGGTATGCAAATCTTAGGTATCTAAGATATAATGGTATACTCACATAATATAGTATTTTATTATAGGTACATGTTCCCCAAAACTCAATAGAGAGTGAAGGAGAGATTTGAGGCTCAAATTTGCTCATTACATGATGAATAAAGGAGTTCTCTATAGAAAAACTATGAAGGCATTTATCTCAAGTGTGTGTTTATAGAGTTAGCTAAAGATATTCTATAAAACTTAAATTAGAATATAGGTATTGGTAATATATTTGGGAATACCATCACCCATAAGATCTTAAGAATGGGCTACTACTTGCCAATAATTTTAAAGGATGCTCATGCTCATGTAATAACATGCCATGAATATTGATCTCTAGATAAGAAAAAAGTACATGAATCAATGCCTTCACAACCTATTATTAAAGAAATTCCATTTTCCCAATGTGGTTTAGACTTCATTGGGTTCATTAACCCAAATTCCTCAATAGACCATAAATTTGTACTCTCTTCTACATATTATTGCACTAGATCGATTGAAGCCATAACCATAAATAACTATAGAGCACAAGATGTGATTTCATTCATATAGGAACACATCACAACTATATTTGGGACCCCAATTTATTTATTTTGTGACAATGGATCAACTTTCATGTCAAAAAAATTTACTAACTGGGCACATGACAACCATATCACTATCAAGGCATATTCTAGCCATTACCCCTAGGGAAATGTATTGGTATAATTAATGAATAAGAAACTAATTGATGTAATTAATAAATTAGTTGGGGATAATCCCAATGACCAGCATAATATATTAAATTATGCTCTTTAGGTAGACCAAACTAAATACAAGCAAGCCCTTAAATCTTCACCCTATCTATTAATGTATGGATGCAGACCAATATTCTTAATCATGTTGAAGCTACTGACATATCAATTCATGTAGGATTACATGGAACCAAGTGATAAAGTATATTCTTGAATATTGGACATAATAGAAATGAAATATTCAAGTATCAAAGCCTTACAAACCTTCAACAAACACCAGGACATAGTCAAGAGGTGGTTTGATAAGAGAGCAAAGGTCAAAGCATTTAGGATCTCAAATCTAGTGCTTCTTTGGAATAAATCCCATGAAAATAAAGGATAACACGACAAATTTTCTCCATTATGGATTAGACCATATAAAATTTTAGAGATCTTAGGCAATAATGAATTATGTCTAAAGGACTTATAGGGTAATTAACTCACATGTCTAATCAATAGACAATTTTTAAAGATTACTTCATAGTTGTACCATCTAAAAGTACCACCAGTTGATGAAAGGATATGGTAGAGGTAAGATTAGGATATATTTCCTATTTTCTGAGATTAGATTTCTTGATTTTTTAAATTAGATTTCCTACTTTCTTAGATTAGCTTTTAATGCTTTCTAGATTAATTGTTTCTAATGCTTCTTGTGATAATATAAATTGTGTTTGCTCTGATGTAACCTAACTAAAATCCAAACCAACTAAGACTATGCTATAATAGACTTGTAAAAAAGGGAAAATTTAAAAAGAGTTTCAATTTGGGACATGTTCACAAATTAGGTATGTTTTTATGTTTAGAGTCTTCAGGATAAAGGTAGGTAATCATGAACCATTTTGGATTGTATCACAATTGAATATTTCTACCAGGTATGTGGAAGTTTCTCTCAATTAATTCACATGAATTTATAATTTTTTATTATTCCATTGCATCAAGCACACTTATTACATTAAATACTTGTTGAAAGTGATAATTATTGGTACACATGTCACTGATAGGGACATTCTAGTAATGATTTGTTTTATAACTATACTAGTTCACTGGGGTTCTAGCTCTCCTCTTTCCATTCAAATTTAAAAAAAAACAATAATAAAATAACCAATGAAGTTTAAAATAGAAATCAAGCTAAAATAATATCTAAAGAAGATCAAAAGGATCACATGATGAAACAAGTTTAATGTACTATGTATCATGATCAATAAAATTAAGGAAAGGAAAGAGATGGAGCCCAAGGTATCTCTATTGGGGATATGGATGTCTGGATAGTATGAAAACAATGTTTGAGCTTCCCTTATTTCAATGAACCTTAACAAAAACTAGAAAAAAACATATAGCTCCATCAAGTCTTTGAAAAACTCATCAAAATAAGGGTTAAATGAACTTCACCTTTAGCACACACAGATCTAAGGATAAGAAGGCAAGTATGTTGTTTGAATCTACTTAGGAGTCTATTTCATATTTCTAATTTTAGTATTTTTTATATGAAATGGTTCATGTTTGATTTGAGATTACCAACCAAAGTTATAAGTTTTATAATACTTAGGAGTATTCACCCTGTAAGTCACCATTTTTTATATCCAACATCCCCCTTCTCCTCTTGAAGGGATGGAGACACACTTTTTTTTAGATTCTAGCCTTATTTATTGAGCCTTTCTTCTATACATTTGTGCAAATTCTTGAGCATATTGATTCTTAGTCTTCATACTTAGAAGAATTTAATAATTTAGCATAGTATTACATATTTTATGGACTAGCCTATTAATACCTTTTTTGGGAAATTTTGAACTATGCAAGTTTTCAAGACTTAGTTTATTCATAGATTTATTCATCGAGCCTTTAATTCAAGAATTATGTTTGAACATTGTTTCTAATAGGTTTATTTTTTAGGGTTTTTTCTTTAGGTTTTTTGTCCAGAAACTTCTTAGGCACTTGTTTGTCAGCACTTATTCATTCAAAATTTTATTCAATGAGACTTTTTGGTATTCAAAACTTTTATTCTAAATAGATTTGGTTTTTGAGGTTTTTGCATCAAGAATTTTGTTTGAAACAATATCCCACAAATGACTTATCTTTATGGACTTTTGATTTTTAGGATTTTTACTTTGGATATTTTGTCCAGCAGATCATAAAACTTTATAAATACTTTAGGCATTTTGTTAGGACAATTTATCTGATGGAAATTAGGTCTTTGAGATTTTTTTTCAATTTTTTTTAAGGCTAGTCCAAACACAAAACCCAAATACCTGATTCTTTAATGCCAAAAGACATGCTATACTTAGTTGAATAAAGCCAAAATACTCCTTAATAGTTTGTTAAAGTCACCTACCAACTAAAAATAATGAAATTTGAACTGTGCAAAAAATACAAAATAGGTGTAAATTGGGCATTTATATCACATGAACTAGAATTCAATGCTAAAACCTATATAAATTATGTGTATCCATTGAATCCTTTATTGCTTACAAATAAACTTGCACTTGAAGTCTAATACTTTCCTACACAACAAAATCCCTATCTACCTGTGAAAGTATTGTGTGTAAAACCAATGACTAGTAGAAGTAAAGAATTGATCATAGATCATATAGAGCATGTAAAGGAGACTATAATCACCTCAAATAGCATGTAAAGAAAAATGGCATCCTCATCCAAGCCATTTAGGGGAGCAATTGCACCCTCACCATTTTTTATCAAGTATTCAATAGAGTTTATGGATATAGTCTTTGATGTTACCATCTTTGATAATAAGTATGCAAATTATTTAGAACTATAGGATGATATTGACTCTATAAACATTTTTTTGCTAAATGGTAATATATCTCCCTCTGATCAATTATTCATCAAGGAATTCCTAGCAAATAAAAGATAAGGACTATATTTTTTTGCTGCCAAGCTTGAGTTGATGCCATGCATCAACCTCCTTAATGACTTGTTATTCATAGACAAATTCATGCAAGATGCTTTCTTGAATCATATTGGTAACCTAATAGTTGTAACATGCATCTGGGATCATATTTCCAAATTTATTTATCATTGTCAACACCAGATGCTTACTTTAATGAGCATAAATTAGTACAGTGGAATCAAGATAATATAATGGAGAAGGTTTTGTCTTCATGGCTTATCCTAAGTGAGATAATTACATTAAAAGGTAATAATCATAATGGACCCACTCCTATTAACAAGTTTAGGATGGGGGTGTAGATAGGCATGCCACTACTAGATGGATTTTATGGCATGACTAGTATCCATTTTCTCCATTTGGAATAGGTGTCATTTTTTCACATAATGTTAACCAATGATGCCAAATTTGCATTGGGGGAGATAGTCAATTTTCATTTGAGAGAGTATGTTATTCACAAAGACAAGTGTCACATTCCTATATTCCATTTTATTATGATGTCATATCTACTGGATGTTATTATGGGAATAATTTATAAGGTCCTCAGTGAGCTATGGAGCCTAGCCATTGACTGTATAAAAAATTGAATTTGTAATCACTTTTAGTTTATGCACATTTTATTCCTACATGAATAATATGGTGAGGATTGTTGAGGATGTTTATCCTTAGGTTTGGTAGGATATCCATGGTTCACCAATGCCTAGTGTTGGATCCAACATTGTAAAAACACTATCTATAAGATGTGACTATGTTCTATATCTATATTTCATTATCATCATGACCTAGTGAAATAGTGTTCATCACATATGCCTCCCAAAGTAAATAACTAAAAAAAATTTTGAGAAATAAATTTATTTCCAATTATGGTGGAGCATAGAGGAGGACCTAGCCAAGACAAATAAAAACACATTCATTGGTAACTACATGGTTATTGGTAGAATGGTGTATACAATGAGAGAAAACTTTGGAGATGTTGATGACAAGAGAAAGAGATATCATTTACCCACACTTCCACATAGGGATTATTATCCCCATGTATCATTCCAAAAGCACATATAGGGCTTTAATATCCTTTACAATCATGAGCATTATCCTTATGAATTTTTGTTTATGAATACAAAAAATGATGAGGTCTTGGAGAGAGATAAAATTATTAGTTTACAAGAGGATCACTTGAGGATGATCCAAAAATATCCTTCAATATCTATGATGGAATTAGATAGAATAAATTCACTTTATGCAAGACAGACACATTTAGACTTTTAGAACGGCTAGTCTACAAAGCAATCAGAGGAAAAGGGAGATCCATCACAAGCACTCCCTTTCAAGCTAAAGGAGGGGTAACTAAACCTAACCCTATGGGAGATCAAGGAGACCCCATAAATTTATATTTTAATGAGGAAGAGTATGGATAAGAAGAACTAGCTACTAATATAGTTTAGATGCTTATAACTATTCCCTATGCACAAGATCCTACATCTGTAGGCATATCAATAGATGAAGTAACTACCTCAGTTCTACAAGGCCCTTCCTCATAGCTAAAAACTACCATTTTATATATAAGTAAGCCTAAGAATCCTATAGGTAGTCTTATAATTAAACCATCTCAAATCTTACCTAAAATATCCCAACAAGTAAGAGAGGAGGAAATAGTTTTCTTTGGAGAAGAAAAAGAAGAATTTGATGAGGAAATAGAACTAGAATCAGCTAAAGATTTGAGCTGTAAAGATGATAAAGGAAAATCATTAGCTATGGAGGACACTCTAAGTACCTTGGTCCTTAAGACCACTTTTTTATTGTCTGTTCCTATTCCTATTTTTGGTGTTGTGTCCATTTCCTCTATGTTGAGAAACCACAAAGTGAAAGTTCCCACTTCCACTTTTGATGATCCATTTACCACCACTTATTTCTTGCATTACCCCTTAATCACCCCAAAGTTTGAGAAGGATGATTCTATTATTGCTTCATCTACTACCATTGATCCATTTTCCACCTCCATGTTATCCACTTCTACTATGGCTATCTCTAGTATTCCTTCGAGAAATGTTGTTGTTAGATCGATTAAAAATAAGAGGGTATTTAGAAAGGTGGAAACAACCATGGGCACCCCATAGCTCCATGTCCAATCACTCAAATCACTCTCCCCATGTCATCCACCACTTCATCACAAGAAACCATTATCACTAATTTAGGCAAGGGTAAAAGTGAAAAGCCATAAATAGTCATAGTCCATCCACTCCCCCAGTTTAGAGGATTGGATTGGTCTAAAATTATTTGGCCCTCTTTGCTTAACACCATTATCAAAGCAGCCAAAAAGCAACATATAGCTAAAGAGGCTGAAGAAGAGGTTGTAGTCATAAAATCAAAGGAAATAGATGTTAATCAAATGATAATCCCTCCATGGGCCATAGACTTAAGGGTTAAGACTTCAAAAATTCCCAATTTCAAAATTATTGAGCTCCCCTCTATCACAACTCTATTTGAAAAACCATCTGGAAGAATTCACAGGGTGAAAAATAGGAAGCTAGAAGATGATGTAGTTAGGGAATTTATTTTTGAGGAGATACAATATGTTTTCTCCCTCACAAAGAGATAAAATAGGTAGTTTTTTCTATTCCCATATGTATAAGACTTTAGAGTTCTTGACAAAGTGAAAAAATATGCCATGGTGGTAATATATTAGGGCATAGAGATGGCTAGGCAAGAATTAGAGGTAAAGATGGAATAATTGAAGGAATAATAGAAGATTGTCCATACACCAATCAGCATTGAGGCCGAGGTTCAAGAGGTAGCTTCCAAATGTTATAATTCATTACAAGTATTAGAATTTGTGTGGGCTAAATTAACCCCACATATTGATAAAACTAGTTAATTATTTAATTCATAGTGATGGAAATAAATTAAAGATGATTATTTATATAGGAAATAAGGCTTATAGCGACTTGGATCTTATGATACCACTAGAGGCATCCAAATCCCTCAACCTGGTAGTCATCAGAATAGAATAAGCTTGGGAATGGTTGATATTAATTGGGGCTTTACTCCCTAAATATCAATAGCATGAGACCCTATTTCTTCAAATTTTAAATTATTTGAAATCATCCAAGGTAAAAGAAATTATAGGAAAGATTATCAGTAAGATAAATTTTGATCAACTTATTCAGGAGGCCATGAATAATTTCAAGCAAAGTTTTTAGGGGTTGCCATTAGAGGATATAGAGGATAAATTAAGATTCACCAAAAATAAGGTCACTAAAGTTGATATCTTAAAGATCCACATCTAGGAACCCAAAATAGAACATGCAAAACTCATAGGCCAAGTCAAAAGAGTACACAGACCACCTTTATTGAACTTAGACATAATTTGGTAGTAGCATGATGTTTCAAATAAGTGTTGGTAGGAGATTGAAGTGAATAAGAAGTAAGCTCAAGTTGTTACTTCAAGTTCCATGTTGATAGTAGTAGTTTCCATAACTACAACCACTACCACTACATTGACTAAGGTCCATTCATCTATTTAGACAACATAGCCTTGAAAGGCTAAGATTTTTTGGATGAAAATTTTGTAACAGTGCATATATATTTTATATATTTGTAGTTTTTTAGTAAGTTTGAGCTATTATTGTAAAGTTTCCTATTTATATTTGTAAACATACACACATTGCATGGTTTTTATAAAGGCTAACTTTGACTATTTAACAACTATAAGTAAACTCTATATGGTTTTAACCGTAGTTAGAACTAAAGTTCTAACTATCACATGTAATGAATTTTTCATGAACTTAGAGGATGAGGTGACTCTTTCCCCAAGTCTATTTAAACAATTGTAATCCACAATTTGTATTTTTTAGAGACTTTTCAACATACAAGAGCAAATTAATTCTGGTTATTTACTCATGTGTTTGTATATTTTCTTTCCATTATTTGTGTAATTAGATTTTATATATTTGGTTGTATGATTCAATAATCCTTAGCATGTAAAAGTTGTGAATGGGTTCTTGATTGTCTTAATTGATATACTAGTCTTACATGTGTAACAACTATTGAATGATTGGTAAATACATTGGTTATGATAGTTGAATTTATTGGTTCATAATTTTGATTGTGTATAAGTGCTTTCTTTTGATATAGTTCTATTTTTCATGTGCAATAGCTACCTCTGATACATCACTAATCTCAAGCCATTATCTCCTGACTAATAGTGTGTAATAGTTTCTATAAAATGAGTAACCTTTGACTGAGGCCTATGAGTGTCCTATATCAATATCCCCTTAGACTTCTTAACTATGTCTAGCTGTGTGTGTAATAACTACTAGCAATAGGCATAGTTTTTGAAAGCACTTGTCCACTTAGGAAACAACTAGGGAAGTGATTTTTGAAGACCATAAAACCTTCCTTTTATACCCTATCTTTCCCTCCTTCTTGAGCTTATTTTAAGATCTACCCACTTTATATTAGCACCAACCATCCATATAACTCATATAGATATTCACTTCCTTTTTAAGAGACCACCCCTCTATCCAAAACCTTATCAAAAATATATATGCCTTACCTACTATTCCATCAATATGTTATTAAATACCACATACATGTAACGTGTTCCCTATAGTGGATTACATCTCCATTGAGATCCTAAAATGTTATAGGCTACTTCATTATGAGATTGGTGTGGTTAAATCCTCATCAATAGTTAGTAGAGTAGAAGATCCTAATTGATACATCAAGGGTAGATAGCCTTATAACCTAGAGGCTTAGTCTATCTAAAGGTCACATATAGCCTAGGACCAATCCCATAGCATAGATAAAGTTGAGAGGGATTGAAACACAATCACAGGGGTGCAAATTGTAGCTATAATAGTTCTAGCATGCTCAGTGGGACTAGATTGATAATTAATTAAAGAGTTTTTAGTGTTGTTCTTCAATGTACCAATCTTTGGAGGTATTTTAACAAACATCAATGGCAACTCCAAATGTACTAAACTAGTTGTATCAACCTAAGTATCATTTTATAGAAATTATTCTTTCATTTTTTTGTATCACATAAGGTTTCATGGTTGGGTTTGACATTGATTTTAGTTTTAAACAAGTTGAAGAGCTATATCAAACTCATGGTTATCCTTGTCAATAGTTTTTTGACCCTTATCAGCCTTATTATCAAGAGTATTACCCTCATTATTTTACTCAAAATTCATACCAAGATAGTTAACCTCTTTGGTAGCCTTTTCATACCTCCAATCAGCCTTTCTAAGACTATGCTACTCCCAGTCAACATAGAAACATTTCAAAATAGTCTATCTCATGTTTCAAGCAAACTCTCTTGGGTTATGTTATGTATATGTTAGGGATTAACACATAAAGGGAGTATGGTCAAAGTGTTCCTAGTCATCTCATTCATAATGTGAGAGACTCATTGCATATGATAAAGAGAGAGTGGGCACCTATCGAGAGAGAAAATTGGCAAAGACTCACAAGTGACATGTTGGACATATGTGGCCTAATTATATGCATAAAATAAAAACTAATAGTTTATTAAGGACATCAGGTTCAATGATATCATCCCCATGTGCCTTCATCTATACAACCTTAGTTCTCTTATTTACCACCCAGTCTTCCTCAAAATATCAAGTCAAGTGATCTTCAAAGTGTCCCAAATCCTTCACATACACCTCAAGCTTTCCCATCATGGAAATTAATCCAAGAGAACATCTAAAAGAAGAAAGATGTTGTTGTTGAGTAGCTTATTATTGAGAATCAAAACAAAACATAATTAGAGAGTCTGATTGCTACTTGGATGGAAAATAATGAATCTATCTTGGCATAAAACTCTGATCCCCTTCTTCAATAACCCCTCAAGAATTCCTTTAAGATTCCAAGTTAGAATCAAGGGGTGAATTCATGGGATAAAAAAGTGGAACAAACATATATTTGGGAGTTGAGATCAAGGAGAAACCCAAACCTAATCAATCCATACCCATCCCTCCTTAAGAGCCTAAATCCTTACCATCTTTGAAATTAATTCAAGAAGGAATCCAAGGAAATCAAGAAATCCTTGTTGAGAAGTTTGAAAAACATAATAATTTCCTATATTGAAAGTCAATTCAAAAGAGAATTCAAATGAATAATGAAACCCTAGTTGAGAAAGTTGAAATCCAACTCATTCAAAATATGGAGGGATTCATTGATGAATGGAAGGAAGCTAAGGACAAACACATTGAGTATGAGAGCTCAAAACTATTTTGTGAATATGAGAAACCTTTTATTGCGGAAAATAGTCAATTTACATCTAAATATCACTCCTAATAAGGATATGAAGAGAGATTCCAATTATCCTTTGAATTTGAAGAGAAACATGACCTTAATGGAGTACAAGTCGATCAATTTGTTATAACAGATGAAGAATCTCCTAAAGATCCATTAGAGGTGTCAAAAAGTTTTTTTGAGTCTCATGAGTATGATCAAAGAGATAAAAACTCCAATTCCTTCTCAAATTATGTTGTGACTACTTTTATACCAATTCTTATCAAGCTTGAAGAAGATCTAAGTAAACTAGAACCAATTGAAGTCTAATTAGAGGACTTGTTTGAAGTTCAAAGAGTAGGTTACACTCTTCAATTCAAAATGAATAAGGTAGTTTTATCAAAAAATTCATCAAGAAATAGGAAGGTATCTCTCCAAGCTTTGCCCTCTAAGAGGATACTTAATTTGAAGATGACTTGTTTGATGTTCTTAAATAAGGTTATCAACTTCTCAATCCATTTGTAGGTAATTTTTCATTCTTGGAAAAAGAAATTAAACTTCATTAGCCTCAATCTCTCAAGAAACAAGATGCACTTATCCTTGAAGCTAACATTACAAGCATACCACAAAATCCATCTAAGATTGTTCAGCTTGATCAAGAGTAGCCTATTGATGAGGCATGGATGAGATTGCTTATGCCAAGAATCCAATTTTGTAATGAGTATGATATGGTCCTTGACTCACATAGCTAGCCTATATACAAGGCAATGAATCAAGAAGGTCTAATAACTAGTCAGGAAACCATGAGCATGATAACATCTCCAAATGCAGGTGGAAGCCCCCACTCCATTAACCATGCCTGGTTAGACTCCACTCATCATGGGACAATCTAATTTCATGGTGAAATGGTGATATCAATAGCTTCCCATTTGATCTTGGAGGAATAAGAAATGTTAAGATTAGTGGTGTATAGTAGATTGCTTATGTCTTGTATTTCCTAAGTGCTTTTGAACACAAGTGTGTGTTTTATTTTATTTTATATGTTATCTTATTTTATGTGTTATGTGTTTGGATTTTAGGTCAGATATATTGTCTTGGTCAAGGTCTAATTTTAATTTTGATTTTGAATGAGAAATGACTCCATAACCCAATGGATGGACTAGGTACCCAATTTAATATGCTTAGCAAGCAAGCATCCCTAAGATACCACAAAAGATGTTAGCCAAATTTTGGATACCATTAATGATTTTTTAAAAAAAACTTGAATTGGCATGTATTTTGACCTTGTTCATATCCCATTTCATTCCTTTTTAGTTCTTAAAATGGTCTTGTTGAGGTTTTATTAGCATAATTTAAGGTTATTTTGACAAGTTTGAGGTAATATATTGTATTTAACTTGTGCTAATCTATTCATAAAGTTATATGAAAAAGTGGACTCAAATGACGTCAAAGTTTATTAAGTGTCTCTCAAAGTCATATCATGATTTGACCACCTTGCATGAACATTTTATACTTGTTTAGATAAATTAAGGTTATTTTGTAAAGTTTAAGGTGTCATGCAAGAGAAAGGAATATATGGCCAAATCCAACATATGTCAAAGATAAAAAATATGAAATATCCATATAATACACTTTTAAAATATTTTTAATCAATTATCTAACTTGCATATATTTCATGGATGTCAAATCATATCAATTTTACAGGTTCAATGTATAAATGAGAGAAAATCACTCCAAAAAGGGTAGTTTCAAGCACTTTTATGGACTTTGAAGATCCATAATCAGGTTAAAACGTCTTCAAAGTGTCTATTCACATACATAAAGTCATATCCATGAATATACAACTTGTACAGGTCCTAAAAATCTAAAGTTTGCATCAAAACCACCATCAGCTTCTTAGTAGACTAGTAATGGCCAATTTCATGTACTTGGTATAGATAGAGGAGTGAGATTCATGCCCTAAGATTGTGGGAATAATAAGGGTTGTTCATTGCCTTTATATTTGTAGTATTGGTTATGATATTGGTTCCCCCTCCTGTATGAAAAATCATTAAGTCCATCAAGTGGTCTTAAACCCTAGCAAAACCCAAAGGTCTTAGTTTTGAGTATAGTTGATACATGAATGATATAGTGAAGGTAAAGTGAGTACTTTAAAATACTACTTAGGTCCCAAGAAACCTTTTTTAATTTACACCTTCCATCCTTTTGTCATGTGTGGTAGTAGGGAGTAAGCAAAAGACCCTAATAAGGTGAAGTCACAAGTTTGCACTTAAGATTTGAAGGTTTTTATAGGGTTTAATGAATACAAGTGATAATAAAATGTTTTTAATCATATTATCAATCCATTTATATCCCTAAAACATGAATAATAACTTCATACTATCCTCTCAAATTAGCATTCAAGTTTCTAGCCTAAAGACTATGTTATTGGTCAACCAACATAGAGGTGACAAAAGGGTGATAAATGTGCATTATAAATGATATACCAAGTTAATAACCTCATGAAATATTTTATGAGATAGTGGAAGAGTATTTTCATGTTCAATATGACCAAAATATATATCATAAAAAGTGTCATGCATTGAAAATGCAACCCTATAGGTTTGCAGGCTTGTAGGTCTCTTTTTCACATAAAATGCAATACTCTTGCATTAGCGATTGAGGTCTGAAGACCTAAATGGTGATGGTCCAAAAGAGATGTAGGTATGGATAATAATAAATTTCTTGATAAATAGGGGATAAGTGAAATATGAACAAAGAGATGTAAAACTCCAAATTTACATTAATCCCTTGAAGATGGATTGTATGCACTAAGGCAATGACCAAGTAAGTTGATCAATACCATTGACATGGATCAGTAATTTGAAAACAATTTATAGATCAAGAGGATAAATTGATCACATTATTAACTTGGATCAAGTGGATCTATAAAGGGTAGAACATCATGCAAAAAATAGAATATTACCACAAACTGTCACATGTAGTCATGTCTTGGACAGATGTGAGAGAAAAGATGAATGTTGGTTTCTATGAGAGTGTGAATGTTTGAGGTATAAGGTAAAGTGGAGTATAAATATACTAATAAATTTAAAAATTATCTCAAGGGATATATATTATTTGATAATACCTACATTCACATTTGTAGTGTAGGCAATCCAAATCAAGCACGCAGACCTGTCATAAGAGCATGAAGAGTAATAAGACGTATATATTGAGAGACAAGGTATATAAGGTCTAAAAATAGAAAATAAAGTTTAAAAACTATTATTATATCATTAAAATCATAATAAGTTTGAATTAATTAATACTCACACTTATGATACAGTTTAGGTAGACTTAAACTTCACCTACAGACAACTTTTGGATGACTAAGGAAGATAAGTGATCATAAATTGAAGCCATGAGATTAGGATAAGGTGAAATAAGTATTATATTGAGTAATATAAGTACAAAATTAATTAATTTAATAAAAAAAATTTCATAGGTATTGAATATCCTAAAAGGACCAATCAGACCTAGCAAGTCCAGATAAGCATACATATGTTGTGTATGAGGTTAGAAGAAAACTTGCATGTTTTAGGTTTTATAGCCAACTAAGGAATGTAATTTAAGGGTGATAGGTATTATAATAGTTTTATGAATTTTTTATTCATTAATAAAGACAAAAAACCTTCATTTTAAGCCTTTTAGGATTAAAAAGTAGTAGACCTCCTTCAAGACCTATAGGCTTAATGAGGATGTTCAAGCCTATCCATGAAAGTTTGATTATTTGTACAAGAATGAGATGGATATGAAGATTAAAGGTTTAAAATTTTTATATAACCTACACATACACACATGCGCATGCACACGCATGCCCACACACACACACAAATAAGCTTAAAACTCAGAGGAGTTAGTGAGAAAAAGGGTAAACACAATCACAAGGATCTCTTACATTATTTTGCTTATAAACCCTAGCATGAGATAATGGGTGTTTCATGGGTCTAGAGAAGAGGAATTGAAAATAATATAATTTTTATAGGTAAATATATGTTTTATATACTTCCATAATGTGTTTTTAATCAAAACCAAACTCCAATATGGCATTTTCAAGTCAAACTCTCTCTCTCAAGATCACCAAACATAGTTTACCTAGCCTGAAAATTACTTTCCTAAGTTGATAACTATATAGAGGATTTTAATTTGATAAAAATATCATTATATAAATTATATTCACTTTTATACTTGAAATTTGTGTCATTAGTTCATTTTTTAAGGCTCCAGGCTTTGTGAATCATCGTTAAAATGATAAGCATGTTTCAAGATGCTAAGGAGACATGAAATGACCTAATGAGAGAGATAGTGTTTTTAAATAATAAAAATGAATTTAATTTCCATTTAAACCACTTTAATATCATTATTAACTCTAGGAAGACCCTTACCATGAAGTTTTCTTGTACTAATACCTGTCTAGATGCATTAAATGTTGTGTTTTGTGAGGTTTTGGGCTCAAAATAGGGTGTTTGATCTCTACATAGATGTAAATTATTGGGGAAGGTGGATTAAGGATTTTTATATCTTATCAAGTCTAAAAATCCATACATTTGACCCTGGAAGTGTTCCTACATGTCTAATTCTTGAAGGTAGTATAAGAATGCTTGTGAAAGACTAGATTTTTTTGTCGTTCTTTAGTTCACCCACATACACAAAGTTATAGACCCTCAAATTTGACATGGAGAATTCTTGATATGTTTTAAAATTTAATCAAACACTTATTTTTATTTTCACATGTGTGTGATTCCAATGGATCAAATCTCAATTTCTCAACCTAGAGACCTAATTGAGGCCTAATTGGAGAGAGAAACAAAGTGAATATGCGTACTTTCACTCAATGTCTGGTCATGGAATTTGGTATAGAGTTGTAAGGACATATTTGGTACTCAAATACATTCTTATTTTATCAATATCATATGTACATTGTCCTACACAAGGATATTTTTGTGTTTTAAGGGCTACAAGGAATTGAGGATAAGTATAGGCTTTATATGCAAGATGAAATCTTTAATAGTGTTTAAGGCTTCTAAAGGGATTGATTCAAGTTTTTCAAGACATATAGAGGCCTCTCATAGAGAATAATTTCATTCATGAAGTAAAAATCAAACTTTGAGGCGTTTAAACAAAGAGAGACATAGTAAGACCAATTGGGTTTCAAGATACCTAAGAAGGTGTGATCATAATTACAATATCAATATAAGGAGATTATAAAATTGATGAAAGGTGTCAATAACAAGGTCATATGTCAGTCCAACATGACTTTATGAATAATTAATTACACTTATCAATTTCCAAGCCAATATAAGGAGAGTTTGAAGAATAAGACCAAGGTGTCAAACAAATAGAGAAATCCCTATTCCATTTGGAAGAAGAAACATCATCAAGTAAATAACACTTGTCCTTAAAGACTTTATAAAACTATTCTCCAAAATTATTATTTATTTTAACTCCTACTTTACACTTGTCTTTTCTCTCTTCTATTCCCCTCTCTCTTTTCTTCTCTCATTATCTATATATACAACTATGTTTGGCTTTGTATGGATCCTCTACCTAGGTATGGTGAATCCCTACCCATTTTTATGCCTTTAATCAATGAAATACTATTGGTTTTACATCCTCCTTTGACTATACTTGTGTCCATGAATAATTGATCTTTTTAAGTGATTTTCCTAGTCTTCCCTTGCATGTTGTCTTTTTCTAACACCTATATGCAATTTGAAAGTTTCTTTTGTAGGTCATGTGAAGTGTTCAAGTTAAGTATGAGGGTTAAATGTGTTTTTATCTTCACTAGTGTCATATTATGACCTCTTGATTAGTCATTTTAGCCCAAAAATCTATCATAACCTCCACATTTAAGTGCTTGTGTGGGAGATTTAGATTAGGATAAGTGTATGTTAAAATTAGTCTCTTGGTTTACATTTTCACATATAGCTAGTTGATAATGATCCACTTATTTGGTGTATCACCCACTTAGTTTTTTTATTTCATGTTATCCTTATCCATTTTCATTTTCAATTTATTAGATTAGTAGAGCCTAATTGATACATCAAGGGGAGATAGCCCTATAATTTATAGGTTTGGTCCATCTAGAGGTCACCCATCACCTAGGACCAATCCCATTACATAACTCAAGTTGAGATGGATTTAAACACCATCTTAAGGGTGTCAATTTGAGATATAACACTTATGATAAAAAAACATTATTATCCAAGCTTGTTTAATTCAATGAAATAAATTTAGATTTCAAATATTTACATCTAGTAAAACATACACTTCTAAGAAGTCCATTTCAAACAAGCAAAACCACCAAACTCCTTCAATACATAAGACTAGACTCCAAAGTAAAAAAGAGGGTCCCTAATTTTAGTTTTAAAATGGGGTATGTTGTGTAAAAAATAATAAATGGTGACTCTTATTGGGAAATACTCCTAGATATTTTAATTATCTAGAATCTCTAATTTCACAAGAATAAAAAGCATTAACTATAAGTAACTACCTAGAACAAACCAGAATTCAAAAGTACTAAATTCTACCTCAACTTTTGACATATTAAGATATAATCCTATAAAATACCATATATGTGTGTGATCAATTGATAAATTTATTTTCTTTGCATTCACATGTAGTAACTTAGATTTGTATAAGGCTAGAACTGTTGAATGAAAAAAAAAATAGCTTAGGGGGAAGTTGTGTCAGCATTTCTCTACTACTATCCAAGCATTTATATCCCTAATAAAGATACTTATGGTTTATTCTAAATGCCTTTATCCACTACCAACCAAGCTGGAAATATTATGGTGGAGGTTGTTAAGATCATCATTTAATGAAATATTTTTAAATTTTGTAATATGGTAAAGCTCTTTTTGAAA
Source organism: Torreya grandis (assembly GCA_037957365.1). NCBI lineage: Eukaryota > Viridiplantae > Streptophyta > Pinopsida > Cupressales > Taxaceae > Torreya > Torreya grandis. The sequence continues at coordinate 1,316,189 of JARHVA010000500.1, forward strand.
GTATATTTTGCATTTTTATCCATATAGGGTTGGGGACCAAGCCATGGGCATAATTAAATCAATGATTTCATGACAACTCAAAACAAATTAGAATTTAATCAATGCTACATTTTTATTATATATTTTATTAAGTGTGCTGGATGGTTTTTAATTCACAAGTTATATTAAGAATCATTGACCTTTGAAATTCAATAAATTAGAAAAGTAATCACAACTATTCATATAATATTTTCAATCAAAATTACAATTAGGCTCTTTGAGTGCCATCTATGTTACCTATGCAATATCCTTTTATTTCATTTCTTTGATCAACAAGGAGACCACAGGGAAAAATAGTTTGGGTAGACCCAACAATAAAAGTATAAAAATAAACCAAATTAATACAACAAAAATGACAAAGGAAGAAAAATAAAATAAAATAGGAAAGGGAAATGAAATTATTCATAGAGGTTTTCAAGAAAATGTGTGCTTAAATCAATTAGACACCTGATTATTTTTAGGATTTTTATAAGGGTAAATGGAAATATTGTTTCCTTATATGTTATCATATATGATAGAATACATTATCCCATAATGATTTGTCATTATTCAATTTATGAAATTTAAGTAAAATCAAACTATAACATTCAACATTATGCTTACATTTATCTTGTGTAAAGCATGAGGGATAAGTGAAGAGAAATACATCTTCCCACACTTTGGATTAGGATGAGTAATAAGATTTAACATCCATACATACCAAAATGATGTATGTATCCAACCTATAAGAGTCATTTTATTTCTTAAAACCATTAGATGGGCTGATTGGTGGATACTCTTTGAAGCAAATGGATGCCTACATATCATTCTATTTGTTACCTTTGTCATCTTGAAGGTATGGGATTTGTTCAAGTTTTTATCAATTAGGGACCTTATTAATTTGTCAATAATGGCTAAAGTATGTAGAGATCTGGATTGAATTAGGTCATTCTCATCTTGTATCTCCATTGGTTTCACTTCTCTATTTAGACCACGATGCTTATGATCTTATATTTGTATCTTGACCATCTTTGTTTCCTTGAACATGAAACATGTTGGCATTGGGAAATCAAGGATAGTTATGGTGTCATCAAAATAACTCATGAGCTCCTTATTTTCCTTTAACTAAGGCTTCGAGAATAACTCTTCTTTGTTTGTTCATGAATGTTATTGAATTCCCATTTTGAGCTTTATTACTTATATTATTGGGAGGAACATGTAGTTTTTTCATTGAGTTTTTAATCATCTTGAATCAACTTGGAAACTATAAGAATAGGAGCATAGGATAAGAATGCTTTAGATGCATAACATGCATCTTCCTCATCTAATTTTTCTAAATCTTATATTTTTTCTTATGGATAACTACAAGAGATTTTTTATTTCTCCTCTAGTATAGGTAGATATTTGTTACTCAAGTCTTCATTCATATATTTGCCTAGAATGACCATAGCCATAGCCTCAACATCAGATTCATCATTATCTTTATTATATCCCTCAAGAAAAGGGGCATGCCTATGGGATGGCATATAATAAGTTTGTAAGATCATTTAATTACTAGGTCCAATTATATCATGGCATGCTCCATACTATGAATTTGGGAACATGGTCACATAGTATGAATTGTACACTACATGTTGATCTTCCCTTGTGACAAATGGCATTTAATTAGTAAAAGTATTAAAAAAAAACTTGATTACTAACACAATAAAAAACATGTTGATTATTCAATGAATTGACAGAATCAAAGGCATTAAAATAATAATCAGGCTTCTCATTTATGATAGGGGGATTCTTTTGATACCACATTTAGGGAAATGGTTTATTATAATGTGTAAATTATTCCATGGGCTAACACGTAGGTAGGTAACTCAAAGGTTTTGAGTGTAAACACCTTGATACTCCAAAGAATAGGGAGGGTATGTATTTAATCCTTAAGACATTGATTGTTGTTTTATAGTGAAATCTTTTTTATAGACTAATGCTAGGGATGTGAGAGAAGATGAGTTCATCCTAACAAACATATCAATCAAGGGATATAATGTTCTAAGGTATGCTACTATGGTGCCTATTTATGTTTAGAAGAATGGGTCTTTTAACCTCATGTATAGTTAATTTAATTGATGATTTAATGCACTAATGAGTTCATTAAGTTTTATACTAGCTAAATTAAATTGATGGTATAGGGTAGTTGTCTCAATGGGTATGTTTAAATGGTTAACAAATAGGTTTTCAAACATACCCCACCAGGTGATGCACCCATATATAAATCCAATGTACTAGTTGTATGCAACCTCATCCAAAGAATTAGGAAATAAATGACAAGCAACATCTTAATGCTAGATTTGTGTCTTAATAATGGCTTCTTCGAAAGCCTAAATGTGTTATTCAATAGATTTGGTCCCACCATGCATGTATTTCAAACATAATTTGTGAAGGTTTTGGGAAAGTCATAGGAAGGCCCTAAAATTTTCATAGGGTAGTTACATATTCCTTGCCAAGCAAGGGCCATTTAATGGCTTAGATAATTAGCTTTCCCAGTATAATAAACTCAAAAACAACTAGGCAACTCCTTAAAAGTAAATAATAAGTCTTAAATAATCTATTTTAGGCCCTCTTTCTAGTACTAAATATATTGGGAGGTATTTTTACATGGCTAACTAGAGGTAAGGGTCATTATTCCCTATCTTCAATGAAATAAAACTCACATGAATGAATCACCCTAAGGTCTTTTTTACCAGGTCTTGGTATGCAAAGTAACCTAGTTGACTCATTGTGACCATTCCATATCAAGGGTCTTTAATGAATATTCTAGACAAATGAGCATATATTTTAAACATACAGCTTATTCCTAGAGGGAACCAATAGAATTATTTAACTATGAATATAAATAGTTGATTCAATGTCTATTGCTTATAGTTTCAATAATGCATAAATGAGCAATAGAGAAACAAGGTAACATGCAATCAAGATAAAAAATTAGATTTAGATTGTGACTTAGAAACTAAACTAATAAAGTTGATTAAATAAAAATAAAAAGAGATAAGGGTGGGGAGAAAAGAGAAGAAAGAGCCTGATTTCTAGTGGAGACTAGTTTGATTCTATTGAGTAGACAAATTTTTAGATACACTAGTCTTTAGTTGAGCTATGCCTAGCACAAATCCAATTAAGGATGATGTAAAAGTCTATGGAATGAATTATTAGAGCCAATTATAAAAACAAGGTCACCATATACATGTGCAAACCAAGTCGATCAAATGATAAAGATTTTAGATAAAGATATTTCCATTAAAGGGATCAATTGGGAGTTCATCAAATACTCATATGAGTTATAAACATGGATTCCAAACAACCTCAACTCATAAAACTAATCTAAAAAATAGGAAAATGCTAAAAAAATAAATGGGCACAATCTCTCTAATCCTAAAAATATCAACCCTTATTAAATCAAAGAGTTGATCTTATATAGATAATTAAGTCCATGGAGTTCAAATTCAAATTCACCCAATATTGTGATAGCTACAAAAATCATCAATATGACTATAAGATGTAGTTGAGGAGGTAGTTTTAGATATCTGATAGACTGAGGGTGTGTCTAGGCTTTGTGTAGTTACACCATGCCTCAATTGAATGTTGGTAGTTAAAAATAGCTGGGATTGCATCAATTTTTCCATACTTCATGTTTTTACATAACCAATTGTCATGCCTATTTAAGGCTAAGTTTTGTATGTTAGCTCCTCACTTGATTTTAATGTGTATGCCACACCCTTGATTCATACTTTATTCATGTTTTTTAGTTGATTACATACACTTCTAATCAATGTTTCAACTACAACACCTTGAATTCTATCATTTATCATCATACCATTGAGCTATAATTTAATTATGTTATTAACTTGAATGCATAGTCCTATTACATATTTTGAAGATTTTAATGGTTAGGTAGGTCGTTAAATTTAATATAGTGTCATGCTGACATGGATACTAGAAAATCTCTTTTTGTCAAGGTCTTTCCAAGTGTCTTTTCCATGCTTTTATGTTATTCAGCTAAGGTTTGAAAAGTGTTGAATGTTTCTTTGGGCCATAGTGAAGTAGGCTTACACAACATGGTGTCATCTCACTCACCCAAAGATCTAATGGTTTATTCAGACTACACAAACTACCCAAAGTTTTTATAGTAGTGATATGTCACCATGCGGCATCATCCTACTAACCTAAAGATTCAGGGCTTATAGATTTATATAGACATCCATGTGGTAGTGGGTTGCCAAGATGGTGCCATATAGAAGTATCCTGCTAATATGGTCACCCTAGGAATCTTATTGAGTATGAAATATGCTATGGTAGTGGGCCATCAATATGGTACCACTTGGTAGCATTCTATTAATCTTATCACCTAGAATACTTTACTTGGTTGGAGGCTCCTGGATAAACTTTTCAAAAAAATAGGCTAAGTCTTGTGAAGTAGAAATTTGGCATGTGGCTCCAAGTAACTTTTACATAATCAATTAAGTATTTGAAGTTTTTTTAAAAATGGGCTAGGGCAATTGGGATCCATGAAAGGGTGCCACATGTCATAAGGAACACTCTAGGTACATGTGGGTAAGATAAATAAAGGCCCATTCAACAACTTCAAAATTTAAAAGCCAATGACTAGGAAATTTCAAATAAAAATGACTAAGGCAAAATCTAAAAATGACTAAGTATAGAATAAAAATTATGTAATGACTTAGTCATTTGATCAATCATAAATTATATTTAGTCCATTTTATAAAAAATAAACTAAGTAAAATAATAAATCTGTATGATCACTTAGTCACTTTAAATCAAAATGAAGTAGAAATGGATCAAATTGCTTAGGAAAAAAAGTATAAGACTCTGAGATAGACAATTTTCATAAACTTAAGGCAAAATAGTCTAAAATGAATATTTAAATATATTTCAAAGAAAAAACATGAAGATAAACCAAGACTTAATATAATCATGTAAATTCAAATATTCAAATCATGGTAGTCCTATATGTAAATTAGACTAAGCACTTATGATTAAATTTGTTATTATCCAAGCTTGTTTAATTCAATGAAGCACATTCATATTTCAAATGTTTACATCTAGTAAAAGATACTCTTCCAAGAATGCCATTTAAAACAAGCAAAACCACCAAAATCCTTCAAGACATAAGACTAAACTCTAAAGGAATAAAAAAGGTCCTTGTTTTTAATTTTAAAATGCAGTGTGTTGTGCAATCAACAATGCAAACATTTTCACTCAAACCAATATCTACCTGACATCATGTATAGTTTGTGAATAAATTTAAGTGTTTAAAATAATGGCACATATATAGAATCATCTCCAATAATTTCATTATCATCAATTGTGATTATATGCTTATGTACTTGTATACTCTCAAGTGTGAAAATAATACTATCTAATTAATGTTCCTTTTCAGTCCTAGAAGCACAATATGTTGGAGGAGGATATGCATTATAATTCATATACACTTTAACCTTATTATTGGTCTCTTGATGCACATGAATAGAAAATGGGTCAAAAAATATATTCATTTTTTTATTCCCAATAGATTGTGTCCTTGAATCATTTTTAGGTGTATTTATCTCAAGAATATTGTCATCTATCAAATATTTTATCATGTGCCTCAAATTAATTCATTTGTTAGTTGAATGTCCTATGTATCTATGATAATCACAATTTGAATTATTGTTTAATCCCTTAGAATGAGACTTACTCATAACAACTTATTTTTGGGGAGGGATAGATATAATATTTCATTCAAGTATCCTCTATAGTATCTTATGAGGAGGTTCGAGCAACTATGAAAATCTCATCCTTTAAGGAGTTGACAGAACAAGCCTATTATTATGTTTTGATATTCTATTAAATAGGGTTTTTTCCATTCTTATTATTATTCACTTTGGGTTTGAAAATTGGTTTATTATAAAACTTTATACCAAAATTAGCTAGAGGGTTGGACCCATACTTTAAATTATTCATAACAAGGATCTTAGCTTCGTGATCCTTGATTGTATGGAATATATCATCAAAATATTGAAATCACTTGAATATAATGGACTGGTGTGATGGGGGAATAAATATTATCATGAATATGTCTTACAACTCATTATTAGCTATGGGATTTTTCATCTTAGTGAGCATAGTCTTGTAATATAACACATATTCATTATTTACTCATTGGGTCTTTGATTAAGTTTTACAATCTGGACATAGTTCATCTTCTCACTAATGTTGATTAAAAATTATGCTAAGAATTGGTCATGAAAATATTTAAGGAATGTATCTATTGGAATGGAAGATCATATAACCAACACAAGGCATAGTCCTTAAGACTCCACAAAAATAACTTAGTCATTTAAAAAAAATCATTGGATGCATTTTCCAAACATGTTATGTGAAATGCTTAAAGGTATTGCTCAAGATCACCCTTACCATCATATAATATAAGATTAGATGACATAAATCATGTAGTTAAGGGATAAGAAAATATCTTTGAAGCCAATTCATTATGTAGCAATGACTGAGAATCAACAGCATGGCCCACTCTATAATAACCTTATTCCATTTGTACAACCTTAGTCTAAAGATCTAGAACTATTTGCATAATAATCTAAAAATTAATCATAGCAAAATGTGTAGTAATAGATGGTATTAAATGAATATCCAGTGTAGGGGGTATGAAATTATGTTGTATATGGAGATTCATAATAGTTTGAGGAAAATATTTTTTTCCATAAACCATGGGTAGGCATCACATTTGTAACCATAAATGTAGACGTAAGAATAGTAGCACCTGTAGTAGTAAGCTGAATACTAATTATAGAATCAACACCTATAAAAGGTACATTCACATTAATGAATGGATCATTTTGTTCCTTAGATGAAATAATTATTGGCCAAATTTGGCCCACATACAAAGCTTCTACTTGGATAGATTAACTAAGCAGAGTTACTAATTGACCAAATGATCAAATGACTTGAGCAAGTGAATAACATGGACTAGACCATCATCAAATATCATGCAAAAATAGACAAGATAGTCTAGTTTCACATTTAATAAATACACTTTGGTAATCAATCAGGTTCAAATATCACATGGACATGATGTTTTTCATGCCTTGAATATTCTCTAAAAAATTGGTATCTTGATGAGTTTTCTATCTCAAGAAACAAGCATTCAAAGATGAACTAGCAAAATGGGACATGTGTGTAAACATCAAATTTGGGCCTCATGAAATAACCATTTAAATTCACATATTTTAAGGTTACACTCAAAGTTTAAAAGTGTCAAAATGTCACTTGATCATATTATAGATCAAAAATACATGAGCAGTCAATAGGTTAAAAGGTCCCTAAAATGAGATCAATGGTCTACATTCAATTAGATCAAAATATCCAAGGTGAGTAGGTGAGGATGGTGTCAGTGGGTCCCAAATATCCAATAGAGAACATTTAATTGTGCATTCAAAGATTAGTGGCAAGCATCAAGTCAAAAAATTAGAGGATCATAAGACTGAATATGTCAATGACAAGTGTCATGATCATAGTGAATTACTAGATCAACAGTGCATGTTTGATCATTCAGACCAAAGATCAACAATACACATTCACCAATCTTACCAGATCAATGATGCAAGTGAGGACAAAAATTCAATGATTTTAGATTAAATTCAAGGCCACCACGTGACATAAGCAGGTTAAATCATAGAGATAATAGCAAGATCCCATGGAAGATTATGAAGCTGATAATTGACACAATATGAGAATCCCATATTACGATCAGTGACAAAAATTAAAATTCAAAATCTAAGGGACTTCAATGGATAAAATTTGTGACCTAAGGTCAAATCAGGGAAAATATTTCAAACGATGCCATTGAAGGTCAGTCAAGACCTCTATTGGAGGATCTAGAGCATGTAGACTCAGTTTTCTTGTATTTTTAGTGTCATGTATAACAATTTCTTGGATTCCACAAGTTTTAGAGGAAAAATAGGTTTGTTTAGACCTAATATGGTTCAATAAATAATCTATGAAGTCTATAAGCTATTCATTGACATCTTGACTATGTGAAAACCAATAATTGGATTGGTTTTCAATCTATAGTAAATACCTATGTTTAGGTTGGGTAGGGGTAGGTTTGAAGTGTCTCATCTTTAGATAAAGCTATAGCTTTGACAAACAAGTACCTAAATCCACTAAAAGTAGACTTAAGCATGGCTCTATCAATTTCATGGATATGAGGACTTTATCCTCATAATGAAAGCAAGTGGGAGATGGTTTAGAAGATTAAATCAAGGGGATTTGGGGATTGGAGAGTACAATAGAGCATTGAATTATTTTTTAGAGCCTTTAATTTTTTCCTCCCTAATTCAATGCTCTATTGTACTCTCTAGATGAGAATTATCATCTAGTGTATTTCTCAACCAATGAGAAGAACTTGAAGACTAATTGGAGCAAATACAGGTTAACTTGATGATGAAGGGATAGTCTAGATTGGATTAAGTGTGGTGGAGCATTTATTAAAAGGTGGAATCTCATTGATTTTTCTTGGTTAATGTGTCCCATCTTCTCTCTTAACCCTTTCTCTATATCACCTATTCTTTCCATTCTGTAAGCTCTCTCTGAGATTCTAGACTCTCATAAGGACTCTTTAATCTTGAAGAGTAGGGTACTCTCTGAGATATTACAAAATATGCTCAGCTTGATTAGGCTAAACCCTATCAAGCATTTATAAGAACTACCTCTTGATGTAATAAAAGACTTTCTTTACCTATCTCTTGCCTTAGATCTGTATTGAGTGAGTTGAGTATGATGTCATTATGAAAGAGAATCTTCCTCATCCATTTTCCTCCTTTTTGACCTCCTTTAGGGTGTTTTCAAGCTATTGTAGGTCTGGATTAGTGTTCCTCTTGAACCTAGTCCATGAAACACTTATGTAATCAGCTATATTGTGAGGTTGTGTGAGATAGAATTATCTTCTATAGATCTAATGTTGGTTCAAGCTTATGGAAGTTTCCCATTTTTATTTTTTGATTCACCTTTTAGCCTTATTAGGATCCCTTTTCCCCTTTCTAACACTTTTGCCTATGACAACATTAGTTTAGATGATTCATTAGAAGGACGGTGGCCTTCCCCAAAGGTTCAACCCCATCATAGGATACCCAAAACCTGGGGTTCTCCTAATATTATGAATGGGAGTGTGGGAGCCTAAATAACTCCTCCATAAGGGTGCAATCTCACATCATAATAATAACGTTATCATTATTTTTCCTTTCATATCTAGTTACATGTAATAATACATCATGTAAGTGTGAATTCATATGAAGATATTGATATAAATCATGTCTATCTACATCATCAAATCTACCATGCAAATTTATTATTTATTCCATTATGATGATGTATTAACAATGTGAATTATCTAGGAAAATAAAAAATAAAAAATCAAATGTTGAAAATCTAACACACAAAAATTGAAACCATAAAGGAAACCTATGGTTTTGATGTCATTAAAGGAATAACATGAGAAATCACAAATTAGATCTGAAAATTAAATTAAATACATAAATTTAAAACCTTAGGATAGGTATAAAGAAACCCTAAGTGAACCTAATTTTTTTTGCTTAAGAAAAAGAATAGATTCACCAATATGTTTTATATTATTTTGGATTTAGTGGTTTAAATTAGCTAAAACTTTGAGTCTAATTCATATTGTATAATATATCAAGCAAATATGAATGTAACAATAGAGTATAACTACTTTATTTTAATTTATTATTTATGTAAATTTTTTATAAGATTTGGTACTTAGCTTATTTAGGTTTTATTCTAGTGTGATAGTGTACAGATTTCAAAAAGGCTTTATATGAGTTTTATGTTGACTCGGATCAAGAAACAAACTGTGAAACATGTTGGAACAAATTTAATGTTTTTTGGATGCCTATGGAAATTGGATACATCTACACTTTTCTAGATTCATCCAAGAGGCCTACAAAAAATTGTGATAATTTGGATTATTGTTCTTACATTTATAAATAGTTCCTATGTATTAAAATTTCATTGAATGTGTTTAAATAACATTATTTTAATTCTTATTTCCTCAAAACCCTATATTAAACTCTTACCACTTGTTTGAACTATAAAAATTAAATGGATGATATGGATTGAGTAACCCCAACCACCCCCATTTAGAGGATGAGCATTACCTACATTTTGATACTTTGAAGACGGTTCAAACTACATGTAGTTCTCCTAGCTATCTCTATGTTTGAAATAAGTGTAATAATATCATGTTGTGTAATATTTTTTATGGATTTAAACACTTGAAAACATTTTATTTTAACCTTACAATGGTATTTAGACTTGGATCGAGGCTTGCTTGTTTGAGGTCCTTTAGATTTGGAAGCTTTATGATAATTCCTCATAATGTTGAAATGATTTCCATTGATAGGTTGATGCTTCCTAAATAAGATATAGATATGAAAAGTCTTAGGTATGATATATGATATAGCTAACCTTTTGGATAATTTCCATCAAAATTGACATGTTAAACGTACAGGTTGACTCATATGAAGGATTTGAATTTGGAAAAATAGTCGTTAAAGTGCATTAAAAAAAGTTTAGTCAAGGTAGATGGTTATGATAACCAAATCCATCTATTTATGGTCATATATTTCCAAAATTTAGGAAACTATGATCTAATATTAAGAGATAACCTGAGTAAGATAATAAACTATTCAAGTAGAAAGTAGGATAATTATAATTTGAGAAGGTTTAGCCCATAAATAAAATAATGTTTAGGAAAGAGTGTGAGGAAGAGTCATTTATGTATGCACAAGTCATGTATACCAAGGTTGGGTTAAAATTGACATTAGAAAGTGTCTAATACTAAATTTAAGTATTCAAACTAACTACATGGTGTAAAATGAGTGGAAACCTAACCGATATCCACCTTAGTCATTATAATACATATTTACAATAGAAGATGATAATTAAAACTGAAAACAATAATTGGAGAGATAGTTATGAATCATTCCATCTTCCCTAAAATGTGACAGTTGTGACCCAATATGAGGCATTCTAAAAATATGCTCTAACTTGTCATAGGTACACAGAATGTGATCCAATGGATCACATGGTAGTGAATTGTTGACAAGTGAATGATGATGCATAAAAATCCTACACAAATATATAGTGACATCTAGCATTCAAATAATTAGTGTGAAAAATGGGTGACAAGTGAGAATAAAGTGAAAGTGTGTCTAATATTAGGGTATTGTATTATTTTTTTGATGGGTTTCATGGCATTATGTAAGGTATGAATAAAATGTGGTGATGTGTGATGAAACATAGGCTATAAAAACTATAACATGAAGTGTGAAAGATTGAAAATGTTGTGAGTTTATGTAATACTTTCCTAAAATTCTAGAAGTTGTGAAGACTATTAATTAGGTATGTGGCAAGCATTAAACTATGTGGAGAAATGTGATAAGGTATTGTGACACTTTATGAAATATGCTAAGTATCAAGAAAGCTACATAAAAAGGAAGAGTTATGAAAAATGTTATGAGGTATTAGGCCATCAATGAACATTAACACAATGTTATGTGTTTAACATGAGATGTTACAATGGATAGGAACTTAATTTCCACAAGATGAGTGAGGATGTTTGAGTAGCTATGAGTTGTGGTGAGACAAGGTGCAAGTGTATGCGTATACCACCTAGTTATGGTTTTATATGGAGAAGAAGTAGATATCATTATTTGAGTATTATTTGAAGTAATGGTTTGCCTTCTTAAAATGTAAATTTTATACCTTTTAAAATGGAAATATTATTTCCTTGGAGATAAAACTTAATTTTATCATGATCTTGTCAAGTGTTACATCCATTGATCTTATCCATGAGCTCCCTAGTATATCATTATATTGGGTCAATGTAGGGTTAATGTGGAATATATTGGAATACAACTTGAGATTAATAGTTATGGGCCAATCAATGGATCTTATTGTGAATAGAATGTATAAAGTAGTCTTATTCAAATTTTCTATGTCATATGCTATATTTTTTATAAGAGTCATGCTAAATACATTAATTTCATAAGAATTGTCAACCATTACATTAGTGCATTGCTCAAAATATACATGAGTGATAATGATCAAAGGTTATAGGAATGAGGAAGTATTTTTATTACCAGCTTATAAATCATATTTTTAACATTAGTCTTATTAGGTACATATTGTTTATGAACTTATTTCTTAGGCGCCTCTTTCTTAGGTAACTCATATTTTGGAAATTTAACTTTGGGGGAAGGAACCACATATAGAGATGATTTCTCAATATTAAAAAGTGTGATTAACTCCAATGATTATTTAATATATGTACCTAATATATGGTAATCACTATAAAAAATTATTATATTTTATGTTTCAAATCATGACACCTATCCATGGGATGTCCATGAACTATATGATAATTAAAATAGTACTTAGACCTTTGCATAGGATATGTGGGAGGTAATATTATCAATTTATTTGGAATAATGCTCCTAAGAGATTAACTTGGAATAATATTAAGATTATTCCTATTTCATGATTCATTAATCATATATTCTTTATTTTTCTTAACCCATGTCGAATATGGAATATTTTGACACATATAGGTTTTGACTGGGGAGCTAAAGATGTAATTTTCAATAGCATGCTCTAGATTTTGGGCATATATAATTTTATATTCAAGTAAGTTAACCTTTAGAGATAAGGTTTAGAATTTTTTTCATCTATGGAATGCATCATATTAATAATTTTATGTATAGGAATAGTGACACTCTAAATAGGTTCATTCAATGGTTTCATCTTATCATTGTTGGTAGCACAAGGTACACTACTTCTTATGAGTTGGAAATATATAGTTAAAAATTAAAAACCCCAAACATTTAAAAATATATATTCATGTAAAACCCCTATGGGATTATGTAGCCTACCTCTTTTTTTTAATAGCATGGACCTATGTATCCAATATGATCCTTGAGGAAATAGTAGGGGAGGGATGTTGGATAACACTATGAAGATGTATTAATGGAGAGTGAACTTGGTTATACATATCATTTTCCTTTGAGTATTAACCATAAACATCTTTAATTAGACATTCAAGAAACATGTGTTACTATTTTAGAGTTAATCTATACCCTTGGAGAGAGTTCTCTAGGCTCCCTCCAATTGAGTTACATAATGAGAACAACCCCAGGCTGTGGGTCACCTATAATAGAGTTAGACTTCCAAAGAAGATCAGCTTCCTCTTGATTCTCACCTAAACTAATGAAAAATGTTGAGAAAATGGTTATAAAGGGTTTAAGGGATCCTAAGAATGATAAAAAGGTGATACACCAAAGTTAAAATGGACATTCATATAAGCTTCAACCCACACTGGATCAATAGAAGACAACTATAGCTCACACAACCTCACAATCTCATTAGTTGTATAAATATTTCATAGAAGATGTTCCAAGTATAATACTAATCTAGACTTAAAAGTTATCTTTAAAACACCTTCAAAGAGGTAATTAAAAGGACAGTAAACTAAGAATATTATCCTTCACAAATTCACCATACACAAGCATACTAAGTAATGATTAAAGACAAAAGATATAAAAATATTTGATCCTATTAATTCAAAATGTATTTCTTACAATATTTTTATAAGGTTTAACCATATTAAATGAGCACACTTTTGTAAGATTCTCAATTAGTATCCTTGTCCCAGAAAAGAATGAAAAATTCTAAAAGCTGAGAACCCCTTCAATGGGAATGAGATTAGGATATATAGGAGAAGGGAAAGAGAGAAATAATGTGGAAGCATGCCATCAAAGAGGGAACACACCATCCTAGATCATTAATTTAGCTTGAGTTACCACCTACTTTCTCTAATGAATGCCTTGCCACCTTTTTGATCAATTAGTATACTGCTCATGGCTTACCTAGTGAGAAATTCCCAAAAATCACTAAGGATGAATTGAATGAACTTAGCTACAAGACCTAACCACCATATCCATTCCTTTGATCCTTCGTGTAGTCTCCCATTGAAGACAAAAATTTCATGCCTAGAGATCTAATAGAAACATGGCCCTATCTATTTTAGACATTTGTTTGTCAAAAACATGTCTATGTTGAAGGATGAAGACCCTTTACATATTCATAGATATCCACCCTCAATCACATCTTGGACTATATATTTTTTATGGATAAAAAACCAATCTCCTTTATTATTTTTCTTGTAGCCACTTATCTCGATGTACAGCTACAAACTATGTAGCTTATTTTGATCTCCATTAGGTTTACAAGACTTATTTTTACCTTTGAGAACCTATAGAAATTGAGATCTCATTATATACAAGGATCCTTCCTTAAATACTGATGAACACATTTGCATAATGAACCCTACATGCTAGCAACCTTCTAACTAAGGGTCTATATTTAGCTCCAATGGTGACACTTTATCATTGATCATTTTGAATATAACAATATGTCCCTTTAATGGTGTTTACTTGAGCTCTAATGGTAGAATGATTACCTTTATAATTATTGCTTTCCTAGTTTGATCTTGGTCACATGTTTGACCTTCTGTCAAAAGTCCCATAGTCTGTCAAATTTGAACCTCACTCATTGATTGCTTTGTATGAAGTGCATGTAAACCAATGATTTTCTTAGGAGCCTAATGCACTTAATCCACTTGGAAATATCTTGCCTATCCTTGAGATACACTGACTCTATTGACCTCGTTCACACCATTGGATAATTATGTATGAATAATCAAGAGCCTTTAATCTATATCTTTTGAATTTTTGACTTTAACTCACACCATTGGATCATAATATATGAACAAGCACAAGCCTTCAATCTATTTGGGCCCACCTTATTGTTAGTGAACATAAACCATTAGATCATTGGTATGATTAAGTGTTAAATATTGATCTAGCTTAGACCCACATTATTGTTAATGAACATGCAGCATTAGATCTTAGCTCAATGAACCCACACCATAGGATCTTGTCCACCTTGAAACCCTTTAAGGGCTTTTAACCTTGGGACTTGTTGACTTGTTTGACTCCAGTTGAACCATTAGATGTGTGTTTTTAGTATGAAATCTCATGTGGACTATTGTATCTTTATAAGCTTTAAACCTTTTAAGGACTTTTTGAATCCAAACTATCATTTTGTGAAGCTCAAACTTGGCACTCATGT
The DNA here is from genome assembly GCA_037957365.1 of Torreya grandis. Classification (NCBI taxonomy): domain Eukaryota; kingdom Viridiplantae; phylum Streptophyta; class Pinopsida; order Cupressales; family Taxaceae; genus Torreya; species Torreya grandis. Next base: position 1,331,474 of record JARHVA010000500.1, read on the forward strand.
GGATGTCTTGCTCTATAGGTTTCACTTTGAAGCTTCATAACTTAGGATAGAAAGATCATGTAGACTTGAAACTTGTATTTCATGTTCCTATCATGAATAAACTTGATTTTACATTATTTTTTGGTTATATAAGATCTTTTTAGCATATTTATAAAATGTGTAAGAAAATTGGTTCATTTGCTCCTATGTGACATCTTGATGACAGTCTAGCTCACTTAGGCTTATGTTAGGGACTTTTTATTGAACCTTTAAAGATTTGAATTATTAATTAAGGCTTATACAGGCTTATTCATCACCCTAAATTTCTTGAATATCATGAAACCCTCTTAAGAACTAGTTCCTTACTCTATAGATAAATCAAATTACACTTTGAATAAGCTTAAAGTGTTTCAAAATCTTTGTGAGTAATTTTGAGATCCTTGACCCCTCATTCCATCTAGAACTTTGGATTCTTTTTTTAACAAAAACTCTACTCAACTTCTTTCTCCACACCAAGATCTCTAGAATATTTACTGCAATGTTAAGTTTTGTATGTGGGCTAAAATTTGGACAACATTTTTTGTGACATCCTAGGGTTGCATGCCTGCTATACAAGATTAGTGGCCTTAAACTAGTCCATTGGGCATATGGAATCCCAAGCCTTTTCTCAACTGATCATGAATATAACATAAGTCTAACCTTATCTTGTAACTTCCTTTGAAATAATAGGAAAAAAATAAAATAGAATAACAAAGTGCCCAAGGCACCAACTAAAAGGGAAACACAAAATAGGGATGAAAATGTGCACAAAGCACTTAGAGGAAAGCATGAAAGATAATCTAACATGTACAATGTGTTACAAAAGATACAATTCCATTTAATAATATGGATTTAAATTAATTTCACTGACTAGGATGAGTAATGCCTATCCAACTATTTGGGTAATCCCTAAAGCATTATGTTCTCTACATCTACGGATCAAATAAGTACCACTCCACAAGATGTCAAACTTGGTATGGTTATCTGGTTTGGACTTATTTGAGTCCCATTTGAGGACTAGGTCTCCTTCCTTGAAGCTACTTACTATAGGTCTCTTTTCAAAGGATTTTTTTACTTGAGCTTGATTTAAATCTAGTGCTTTCATAGCAAGGCCTCTGGTTTCTTTTAGCTTCATGAGCTCTATCATCCTCACACTTATGGGCTCATCCTCTATCAACTCAAGCTAATTGGATAATTCTAATGTAGGTATTTAAATAAAGAAAATTTGGATTTCCTTTCATACATAAAAACATATGGAGAGTTTCCAATGGTAGCTTTAGGAGTCACTCTATCAGCCCATAAGGTTGTCCTTAGCTTGGTGTGTCATGTTCTTTGATTCTCTTCCATGGTCCTCCTGATGATCCTTATAAAATTCTTGTTCATGTAATCTACTAGTCCATTTCCTTGAGGATATTAGTTGGAAAAGGTATTGAGTTAGATGCCCAGTTTGATATCCCACTCACTTGTCTTTATACCAAGGAATATCAATGCATTATCAAAAATTATGGTGGCTGAGACACCAAACTTGGTTCCAATACTATCATAGAAGTCCAAAACTACACCCTCATTAGCCTCCTTCAAATCAATGGCTTCCACCCACATATTAAAGTATTCAATTGTAGTGAGCACCAATTTATGCCCTACACTTGATGGTGGATTGATCATTCCTATAAAGTCTAACCCCCATTGCATGAAGGGTTACTCCACTTGAATTGGATTGAGTGAAAAGGCTACTAGTTTCTACTTTCTTGAAAAGAGGGCACACATCTAACATTTTTTAACCCATTCATAAGGATTTTTGAAAATATTCAACCAGTAATAACCAACCCTCATTACCTTTTTTTCTATGGTTCTTAGTGCAAAATGGCCTCTTATAGGTCCATCATGAAACTATTATTAGATTTTGGTCACCTAGTCATCATATATGCACCTAAGTAGTATCCCATTGAGGTCCATTATAAAAATAACTCCATAAACCAATGCATAAGGTATGGATTGAAGCTTGAAATACATTATTTTGGATCTATCCAAACCTTGGAGGCATTCTCTTGTTATCAAAAAGTGAGCCATATCTTAAATCTAGCTCTTTTTAAGTGGAGGTGCACCTAATTGTGAATTGTTTTGGGTCACCAAAATATCTTCCTTGTCTTCTTAGAGGTCATTTACCATGTTATAACACAAGCCCTTAGCCTTAACTAGCTTGGTGACTTTTATTTTCACATCATATTCCATGACCTTGGTAATCCAGCCTACTCTCTTTTCACTCAAATCCTTGTTAAGAAGAAAGTCCCTAACCCTAGGGTGAGACAAAATAAGATGAATCCTATTGCTGGAGAGCATTGGTCTTAACTTATTGAGACTCCTCAAGGTTGAAATAACTTGTTTTTCAATAAAGGTATACCTCACCTCATATCCTTTTAACTCTTGACTAAAAAAGGCAATTGGCTAGTCCATTCCTTCACCACTCTTCTAAATCAGCATAGTTGATATGTTGTCAACATTAGAAAATATGGACAAGATGAAGTCCTTGGATAATTACAAATTCATGAGTGAGGGCACCTAGGAAATGGCTTGCTTGATAGCTTCAAAGGCTACCTTGCCTTCATTAGACTAAGAAAACACTTGGATTTTCTTTAGCATGGTGGTGATAGGTTTGACCAAGTTTTCAAAACCAAGTATGAACCTTCTCACAAAGTTAATCTTCCTAAAAAATCCTTGGATCCCCTTCTTTTGATTTGGCAAGGATAAGGCTAACATAACACTTACTCTAACTATGTCAATGGATTATCCTTCTTTTGAAGTAATATGACCTAATAGCTTACCTTCATACACTAACAACCCACATTTATTAGGATTTAAAGAGATATCATACTCTTTTCATCTTAGTAAAATCAACCTCGAATGATCCATGTAGTCATAGGCTTTCATAGAAAAGATTGTGATGTCATATAAGTAAACTAGTACCATTTGATTTAGTAGTCCTTAGAAGGCCATTTTTATTTCTCTATGAAAGGTTTACCCAGCATTGGAAAATCTAAAAGGTATATTTTGGTAAGAAAATGTGCCCCACTTAATGGTGAAGGTAGTTTTATATTGGTCTTCCTCTCTCATTGGCACCTGGTTGTAACTTGAATATCCAACTAGGAGGGAGAAGCATTCTAAACTAGTAACTAATTGAAGGAGTTGATCCATTAATGGTAAAGGGTAGTGATCCTTCAAAGAGACTTTATTAAGATATTTAAAATCCACACACAACTTGATTTCACCATTTTTCTTCCTGATAGGTACTAGATTATCTACACATAAAGAGTGCTTAATTGGAAACATGATCTTGGATTCAATCAACTTGGTCAATTCCTTTCTCATGAGCTCTTTAATCTTGGGGTTTATAGGCCTCTGCTTTTATCTGCCAGGCTTGGCATTAGCCTCTAGTTTGATGGTGTGTTGGGAAAATTTCTAATCAAATCCCCGTAGGTCACTATATTTCCAAGTAAAGATGTCTGCATATTCATTACAAATCTCTATGAATGCATGCCTTTCAGCTTTAGTGTTTACCTTTCCAAGCTTGAAGATCTTGTCTTCATAGATAAGAACTATCTCATAGTTCTCTTAATACATTGACATCACTACTTTATACTTCCTCATATGGTCCCCTTCATAAAAGAGACCTTATAGGGTGACTAAACCTTTATGAAGCTTATTAGATCTTAATTTAACAATCTACTCCCCATACTGATGTTGAAGCTTCTCTTGGTTAATGTAGGAGAACTCTACTTCTTGCTAAAATAAACATGTAATGTATTGGTCATTTTCAAAGACTTGCCAATGAGCTTCATTATTTGCCACTAGTGGACTTATTACCACTTTGACATGTGCTTTCACCTTGGTCCTTTTCAATTCATTAGGGATATCAAAATGAGCCCCCACAACTACTAGTCTATTAGCATCTTGATTTTGGCCCCTTGGCACTTATTGGATGTTGAAGGCCTCAAAGTCCTCAATTAGGTCCCACACTCTATGTTTTTAGGACTTCATTAAGGGGTTCTTAGTGATATTCTTACCTCTAAATTGGTGCACAACCAATTCATTATCCCCATAGACTTGAAATTACTTGATTCTTCTCTTACCAACCCATTGAAGGCCATGAATAAGGCCATCATATTCTACTACATTACAATAAAAACTAAATTGGAACCTATATGAAGATAATTACTTGTCATTTTAAGGGGATACTAGCATAATACTTGCACCCACTCCATGCTTTCTCCTTAGACCATCAAAGAATAGCTTCCATAGACCACTAGGATTTTCTTGAGGCCTCATAATGGATGGAATGGGCTAGATTTCTTCATGTAAATAGTAGACACCCAAGTCCCTTTCTTCAACACCTTCTAAGGGGTCCACCAACTAGATTTCATTCTATAGTTCATCTAAGAACATGTCTAATACATCTTATATATGAGTGTTCAACTCTTCCCCATTATAAATTCATCCTCATCAATTATGGTGTAATAGATGTTGATATTATCTGGTCTATAGGGATTTATGTGGAATTGTGAAATGGGCTTAGATTTAATTGACACTTTGGTCCTATACCTTGTTTTATATGCCATATATGACCAATCTTCTATAAGGTAGCCTCCAATATTTGTAGTGAACTCTCTATATAGGCATAATGCAAAGTGAGGAGAAACATCAAGGATCAATACATCTTGATCCATTGAGATACTCAGACAAGTGTACATGGTCATATTGAGGTCTTTAATTATTCCAACTGGCTTGGTAAAAGAACCATCAAGTTTCAGTACTCCTTTAGACTAGATCTCATATTTTATACCAAGTTGATCAGTTATGGACATTAGCATTATCGAAGTACTAGCCCCACTATCGTCTAAGAAATTATGCGCTAGAGAGTTACTAATGATCATTGAGATGTATAAGGGAGGAGGTTTGACCACCTTATTTGATTTCCCTTCACTAGGCCCTTTGGCTACATTGGTGAGAACTTCATTCACCTTGTTTAGTGTCTTGTTTGCAACTATTGAAACATTGATCTTGGACAAACCTTCCTAAAGAATGTCCACTTGACTAGGCATGGAGAGCATATCCCATATTGGCACACTCACATTATATCTATTCATTTTTTTAACAATGTTGATGGGTGAACCACCAACCTTTTTTTGTGCTTTAGGATCCACTACTATTATTTGTTGACCTTGTGGGGCTTGAGGCACAAAAAGATTCCCTTAATTCTAATTTTTTGGAGGTACTAGAACCTTTAGAGTGATAAAAAGTTCATTTTGCTTTATTAGTAAGGGAGTAATGGTAGGAATATCTTTGACTACTTCCTAATTACCATTCATGTTCTTTCTTTTAAATCTTTTATTTATTGCTATTAGTATATAGGCTTGGTTATAACTAGCCTACTAGTTGGATGCATAACACTCTTCTTGCTCATAATTGACCATGGTGGCATCCAACTAGTTTGGTCCTTGATTAGATCCTTGACCTTGTGGAAGATCTTATGGTTTTGTCATCATTGCAACTTCTATGTTTTGATCTATTAAGGCTTGATTGTATCCATAATTAGTAGCCTACTACCATTGATCATTGAAGGCTTGGTTGAGATCAATATTTGGGACAATATGCTAATCGAAAGACTAATTTGAGGGAATGGTCCCCTCAGATTCTTGGGAAACATTATTTTTAATAGGGAACAAGGTGTTGGAAGTGCTTACAACATTATTATTATATTTATTTAGCCTATTGTATCCATGTTGCCCTTGTCCTTGATTTTAACTTTAGCCTTGGCCTTCGTAGTTCCCTTTATACAGTGACTTATTTACTTGGAAAGCTTGTTTCTAATGTTGGTATGAACCTTGATAAGGCCTATTGAAATATTAATACCTCTTAACATTTACTATCTAATTTCCCAAGGATTGGAACATGCTCTTGAGCTCTTGGAAGTTCTTTTCGTCTTAGGAATCACTAGATCCACTAGTGGAAGCTTTTGCTTGTTTTGGTGTAGGTATTATATAAATTGTTAGTGTAGGAGGAATAGAATCTAGTGGAGGGATAGCAATAGGAGGTGGTCTTATTTCAAGAACTAAAGGCATTGGTGGTCTAGGTATAAGTTTTCCAACTTGAACCAGATAATTTTTTGCTTTAATGGCCACTTCATAAGCATATAGAAGTATATTTCCTCCCATATATTGGATCATCACTTCTATATCACTATTCAAAGCCTTAAAATAATATATAAATGCAAATTTAGGGGTTGGTCTAACTGAGAGTGGGATTCTATCCCAAGTTTTTTGGAACCTTGTGTTGAAATCTTGTATGACTTCATGAGGAGCTCTCTTAATGGAAGTTAGTTGTTATGCAAGTGATAAATGGTCACTTTTATCCTCAAATGTTTTACACAAATCCTCTCCTAATTGGTCCCATGTTTGAATGTAATTAGTATCAAGGCCTCTATACCAATCTAGGGCCTTTCCTTTAAAATAAGTAGCTAATAACCTTATAGCTATATTTTTCTTAGAGACATTATGTATATTATAAAAATTGGCTATGTCCATGAGATACTCAAAAGGTGTTCTAGCTTGGTCTCTAGTATAATAAGGGACACTTTTAAGGGTTGATAAAATAATATGATCATAGTGGGGGAGGGTCAAAGGACTTTGGCCATTAAAAACCATAAAATCTCTTGGGACTGTCATGGCTATGAGGGGGTTTAATGAAGGTCTTCTTGCAAGGGTGGGCCTTGAAAATGACCTAAGAGCAAAGGTTTCCTGATATGGATGTGTATTGGAAAACCTTAATATTTTTGTTGAATTCAAAGTTAGTTTTAAAAATTCAAAGGGAATACCTCTTAAATCTAACCTTATTATCACCTTTGGCATGAGAGATAGCTACTGATCTACACCAAAGTGTTGATTGTTCTTTTGGAGTCATTAGAAGTTGTTTTGGGGGAACTTAACTACTACAAATTTAATCAAACCAATGTCAATATTAATTAATATTCCTTAAACTGTGGTCCCATCAAGCATACTAGAAACTATTGTAGAATCAATCGACACCCTTAGAGTGTGTTCTTTAGGCTCCCTCTAATTGAGATACATAATGGGAATAACTTAAAGTTATGGGTCACCTATAATGGAGTTAGACCTCCGAAGAAGGTTGGATTCCTCTTGATGCTCAACTAAACTAATGTAAATTATTGAAAAAATGGTTAGAAAGGGTTTAAGGGCTTATAAGAAGGCTAAAAAGGTGATGCACCAAATTTAAAATGGACATTCATATAAGCTTAAACACACACTAGATCATCATGAGACAACTAGAGCTCACACAACCTCATAATCTCATTAGTTGCATAAATATTTCATAGAAGAGGTTCTAAGTAGAATAATAATATAGACCTAAAAATTAGCTTAAAAATAACTTCAAAGAGGCAAGCAGAAGGATAGTAAACTAGGAAGATTCTCCTTCACAAATTCACCATACTAAAGCATACTAAGCATTGATTGAAGACAAGAGATAGGCAAAGATTTGATCCTATTACTTCAAAATTTATTTATTATAATATTTTTATAGAGTTTAACCATATCAATAAAACACACTTTTTTAAGAGTCTCAATGAGTATCCTTATCCCAAAAAAGAATGAAAAATTATAAGAGCTGATAACCCCTTCAATGGGAATGAGACCAAGATATATAAGAGAAGGGAAAGAGAGAAAGAATGTGGGATCATGCCATCAAATAGAGAACACACCATCATGGATCATTAATTAATATTAATCTACCACCTACTTTCTTCAATGAGTGCCTTGCCACCTTTTTTATCAATTAGGACACTATTCATGGCTTACCTAGAGGGAAAGTCCCTAAAAGCTCTAAGGATGCATTGAATGCACTTAGCTTCAAGGCCCAACCATCATATCCTTTCATTTAATCCTTAATACCATATCCTACTAAATATAAAAATTTCATGCTCATGGATTTGAAAGAAACATGGCCCTATCTATTTTAGATAACTATTTGTCAAAAATATTGTTATGTTGAAGGATGAGGACCTGTTGATGCCTAAATATGTATCACAAAGTATTCAGAGTGTTTAAGAAACACTTATAATTTTAGCATTCAAATAATTTAGATCATGAGTTTCATTATTTGATAATCCTTTTATCTATGGTGGAATAGAGGTAGAATAAGTGACTATTTCACAATATTTATATTAGTTGGTGGTTGGGAGCCACCGTGGCCAGTAAATCTTTGAAAATAAGAAAATGGTTTATGCTAATTAAAATGAATTAAGTTAATTATAAGTTTAATAGAATATAAAGACATATATAATGAATCTTTAATATAAAGTGAATGGTTAAAAAAGAAGTAAAAGAGTAGGGTAAGGTAGAGAAGAAAGATATAACTGATCTTTATCTCAGACATCATGACAAAGATCATATGTTTCCAAGGTATGCACTTAAAACCAATATATGAAATAAAATAGATTAACCTCATATCACAACATATATCAAATGGACTTATAAAGATGATAATAAATAATGCAAATAATAACTGAGCTTACTTTAAAGATTTACTCCTTTAAGTTGATAGTTGATGCACATCTACAAATGTAGAGCTAATAAAATAATAAAAACTAAGGAACCTTAAATTAACCTAGAATTATCAAAATTTAAAAATTTTGCATTCAAAGGTACACACCAAAAATTAACAAGAATAATTCAAATCTAAAATTTAGAATAAACAATTGAGAGAGAAGCCATATAACAATTCACATAAACAAAATGAGACAATCCTTTCATAATTTTCTACTTGCATAAGTTGCTCAAAGTTTATCCTAGTTTTTAGCTCAAAAAATCCCTCCTAAAAATGGTAATACTCCATTTTATAGAATACTAAGGCAATATGTTGGTTAGTCATATCAAATTACAAGTGTATAAGTGTAAGGGCAGTTGTCCTTTCTACAAAGTTTCTATAATACACTAAACCTCTCCAAGTGGATTGACCTACAGGTAATGTGTTTTTACAAATTGCACATGGAATTAAAAAATAATATTCTATTTCAATATTTTAAAAATATAATATAAAGATAATATTTGTAATTAACTTTTTCTCTAGGGCCCTTATGCTGATGAAGTCCCCTATTGTTTTTGCCTAGCCTACAAGATTGTCAACCTATAACATTGCTCATTGATACACTAAAGATCCACCATTGGATATAATAAAATCTCATTTCCATGATAATATAGGTATTTAATGATATTTTCAATTTTATTCATATCTCTTTTTATTCCCATAGCATCTTCCATTTTCTCCTCAGATGATAGGAGTAAGCCCATGACTTTCTTGTTTCTATATGCAGTCTAGTTTTGCCCCTAGTTTCTTACTACATGAACTAGAAGGCCCTATTCTTGAAATATCCAATAGTTATGATTCATATTTGGATAAGGGATATGGGATCCTTTATCAACCTATCTAATATATGAGATGTTTTATCTTCCATCTGCTTAAAGTCTTTATCAAGGTCTTCCATTCTTTTGGACCATATGTCTAGGGCTTCAATATTGTCAATCAATATGGTCATGGCCATATTCAAGTGTGCCTTGTTTTTATTTAAAAAATTTAGGACTATATTCTTGGACAAGGCCTTAATTAATTCTTTCACCTAGAGACTTGTAGCTTGTCATTGGCCAACTTAGCATGTTGCTTTAGAGATTTGCTTCTCTATTTTTTGTTGTCTAGTTTTAACTACTTTTAAAGACCTGAATAGGTCAACCATGGTGTTTTCAAACTCTTTGAATCTATCCTTGTGAAATGATAAGATAGTAAACTCTTTCAAATTATTTTTTTCTTGTAATATGCCCTTGATCATTATATTTAGCTAATCACTTTGAGTCTGGGCAACTTCAATGATCTTTTCCTCAAACATCTTATCATGTGCTGGCTTTTTCCCTACCACTAGAGTTATACCAACAAAAGGTTCAATCTTCTGAAAGGTGAAATGTTTGCCTTCAACCATGGCCTCCTTCTCAATTACCCTTTCCATGCTAGTCATCTCTAGGTTGAACCGAACTCCCACTGATGATTCTACCACTTAAAGAGTAAGGATCTCAACTTGTGCTCCACTTGAATTTCTAGGAACATCCATATGTGTTCCACTTGACTTACCAAGGGTAACCATGCATATTTATTTTTCCTATTATTGCAATGCCAAAATCCATGGCTTGATTTCATCATGCACATAGATGTTATTAGAATTTGTAATATCCCAATGGTGGTGTATGGTTGGACCTTCTGAAACTTGTTATATATGAAATATTCTAGAATGTAAGTGCCATAAATTAGATTGTCTTCACTAAAAAATTTGATTTCACTCCATGGCTAGGTGAATTTTAACTTTGGCTTCTTGTCTCCTTCTTGAACTAGAGCCAACTCAGCTTTCCTTTTGGGTTGGATTGCAATGGGGACCAAGTCCAGAGCTACTTCCTTTCCCTTTTATTCCTTTGCTTCCTCCTTAGTTTAGGACTGAGGTTTTTCTATTTTTACTTCTTCATCTTATTCATAAGCACTAGATAGTGATTTTAAGGCATCCTCTACTATCTCCTCAAGATCCAATGCAATTATTCCAATCTCTTTAATAGATGAATCTAGTTCAGGTTGAGCTAAGGAAGGTGCCACTTCACTAGGTCTCATCTCCTTAGGTCTCTTTTCTTCTATCCCTTGTGTAACTTGAGGAGGTCTAGAAGATGGTCCTGGTAACAAATGGTACTAAAAAGGCCTCATCTATAATAGATCCTTAATTATATTTTGATCTCTTAGTAGTCGAGCTTTGAGTTTGATGTTGTGCTTCTTTAACCTTGCCAAGACTTATGTAAATGAGGAGGCTTAGATGTACATTACATTATGGACACCAAGGAAATGTTCATAATTCATGCTAATCTTCTTATCTTTTAAATGTTTTACAACCCTTTCATAGGGGTCCCATTGTCTCATCTCATCAATCTACAAATTGAAGGACATATGCCTAGAGATAGTCTCTATATGGTCCCAATTTTGGATTATAGTCCTACTAATAGATAAATGAAAGGAATGGACTAGTCCTTTCCTTTTGCTTTTACACAAGCTGTTTATACCATCTAATAATTGGTAAGCTACCTCTTGCTCTACCAACTTTATGGGTACATGCACTGATAACCTAAGGGGTTAGATCATAGTTCCTTCTATCCATATTATAGTGCAATATAGATATAGCCAAATGTACCTAATGAGCTAAACATACTTCTTGATCAAAGGGGTGACCCTCATCATAGGGATCCTTATAATAGATTCAACTAAGGTTGGGTATACGCAATCATATATGAACTGAATATAGTCCATGTACTTAAATATATGCAATTTAGAATAATATTTGGAGACTATTTATCTCCCATCAAGTGACCATTATTTTATGCTAGGTATTTTGATTGTGGATATAAAAACATCCAAAATATAAGACATTATATATAAATGGTTTCCATTTTTCTTCTTTATTGTAGAGAATTGTTGTTTCAAGAAAATATTGATCATCTCTCCAAGAGGGGAAGTAGGTCCTTTCTCAACCATGAAATACACATAAGGGACCCAAATTTTGTTGGCATAGGTGGTGGAGGGGATTCTAGACAATATGTTAAATTATGTCATAATCATCCTAATACTAGCCCTAAATTGGGTGATTGGGATCTTTTTATTACGGTCAAAGGCTACTTGGGTTCCTGAATATAACCATGGGGTAAAGATAATTTTTAGATAATTTTTATTAGACCATTATTTTATTATGGGTAAATCCATAGTAGGATTGAGTAGCTTGTAGTAATTATAAAAGGCAATAGGGGAGATATAAATAATTATTTTAAAACTACACTCATGTACTATCATGTCTTGATCAATTTTACAATCCTTAAAAATAGGATCAATAACATCGATGCAATGTAGTACCTTTGGCTTTGCTACCACATAATGAAGGCTTGTCATTTAAATGGAGAATAGGTCATTATATCTTTGGATGACTCCTCTCTTGTAATGGTTCGTGTTTCCCCAATGGTCCAAAAAATCTTGGAATAGTTGGTATCTCCTGTGTTCAAGGCTAAAGCATCAAATTCAATATTTTTAAAGACTCTACTTTCTACATCTATAGTTAAATAGATATTTTTATCTTCCCTATGTTTTTTATGGGATGATATGATTATGAGTTTATTTAAGTTACTAGTGGTCTATAGTTTACATTTGGATCAATCTTCACTTGCTCAGATGGAAATTGGACTCTCTCAAGGTCAAATATGGTCAATTTGGGATTGAACTAGGGTTTTGGAAGATACTGTGGATTTTTTTAGGTCTTTTTTTAGCTTTAATGGCAATGGTTTTTTCACTTGAGTGATTTTGTGGCTTAGATTTTATTTGGACCTTGGTATTTATACCTTTTCTTTTTTAATCCCATAAAATATTTAGTTTTATCTCCTTCTACCCATGTGGCATCATCATGGCATCTACATAGAAATTTTGTTGCAAGATGTTCTTAAATTTTTTATAACTAATAATTGTCTTTATAAAAACCCAATTTATCTCACTCCATTGGATCATTCTACATAAATCAATGTGAATCATTGATCTTGATCTTGAGAGGTGCATGTTATTAGTTGTTTTTTGGATTAGGCCCTAAGGTGATGCCACTTGGAAAACATGTTGGCCTCCTAAGCTATACACACTATCATCTTTGTCAATTAATTCACTTTTCCACATTGTAGTCTTGCATTTTCTTAGAGCTTTGTTGAAACCTTGAATTAGCCTCACTTCATCAAATCAATCTCATTTGCATGAACATGAATAGTAGATCCTACAAAGGTGCATGATATTTAAGTTAGGATCAAGATACATAAATAATTTAGGTTAAATACTTTATACTATGGTTTTATTTCATGTTAATATACATAGAATAAACCTTAGGCTAAAGTATTTAAGCTAGGTTTAGGAAATAGTAAAATGGGGGCCCCAAATAATAGAAGGGACTTAATGTAAGATTTTTTAACCTAAAGTTTTATCATATTAATAAACATGATAAAAATTTATATTAAAATCTCTAGGATAAGTCTAATAACAATAGTACCTTACATTTAGTTATATCGAGCCAATCAAATAGACCAAAAGATCATGGGATATATAGGGACCAAGTATAGGATTTTAGACTAAGGTTTGATCAAATGTTTAAAAATATGACTCAATCTTAGGATAATATTTAAGTTAAGTCTATGGTATTTATAATTGTTCCCACACAATTTTACTTAGTCTATAATAGGTCAAAGGTTGATGAAAGATCAATTTTGGTATTGCAATACAAAAATCCCTAACATGTTTATTTTCCAAATGAACTTCCATTGATCCTAAAACACAAATAAAAACATGTTCATTCATCCAAATGAGATTGGTTCCTAATCTTGAATTTGATGGTCTCACAGACATTAATGGTGGCCTCACAGACATCAACTGATGATCATGAGAATGTCAAATTTAAGATTGCATAATTATCCATAGGGGATAATATTTAAGCTAAGTCTATGGTATTTATAATTGTTCCCACACAATTTTACTTAGTCTATAATAGGTCAAAGGTTGATGAAAACTCAATTTTGGTATTGCAGTACAAAAATCCGTAACATGTTTATTTTCCAAATGAACTTCCATTGATCCTAAAACACAAAGAAAAACATGTTCATTCATCCAAATTAGATTGGTTCCTAATCTTGAATTTGATGGTCTCATAGACATTAATGATGGCCTCACAGACGTCAACTGATGATCATGAGAATGTCAAATTTAAGATTGCATAATTATCCATAGGGGATAAAATTTGATGGCCTCACAAACATTAATGACAGCCTCACAAATATTAATTGATGGTCATGAGGATGTCAATTTTAAGCTTGTAAAATTAATTATAGGGACTAAAATTTGATGGCCTTGCTAATGTTAATTAATGGGCATGAGAATGGCAATTTAACTCTTGTGAATAGTATGTCCCATAGGAAATTTTAATCGATATGCATCATTCAATTGATCTCACCGGAGTAAATGTGGGTCATTAAGAATGATCCAGATAGTTAGAATTCATTGGCTCCTATAGTCATAAATATTTTAAGTGAGCTCAAGACCATATAATACTTAGACCAAAGTATAACATAAGTCTTTAATAAAATGAAGACCCTTTGAATAATTAAAGTCATAACATAAGTCTTATCCTAAGGTTTTATTGTATTGATAAATACAATAAAAAACCTTAAGGTAAAACATAGGATAAGTCTACATTATAATAAAAGGGACCTATTTTTATCCATGATTATCTTTCTTCATTTGATCCACTTCACCTGATTAAATGCAGGTATTTGATTCTTTAAATAAGCACACGACTTAAGTTAGGGCTCAGAGACATATAAGACTTAGGATAAAGAATTTAGCCTAAGGTCTTGTTTACCTCAATACTAAGCTATTAATTTAGGTTAACAATATATGAAAAGGACCTAGTGTATAAAAGGTTAGACCATATTAAAATAAAAGGGGACAAAGGGCTCAAGATATAAAAAGACCTAGTATATAATTTTTAGACTAAGGTTTGGTCATGTTAAAAAACATGACTAAGCCTTAGTATAGAAATTTAATTAATTACATAGCATACCAAAAGGTTCCTACATAATTTTATTCCCACCAAATTTGAATTCAAATTAAGGGTCTAAGCTAGGGCTTCTAAATGACGGTTTTAGGGAGCTTGAACATGGATTCAATTTGACTATTAATAGACCATCAAAGGCTAGTAAAATATCAGATTGAGATAAAATCATTAAAATTATGAAACCCATACATTATCTACCTCTAATGTACATCTATTAGACTTGTAACCTAAAATAAGAAGATCCAAAGTTCATAAACTTTAGACAAGGTTAAACCAGAGCCATGAATAAGTAGACCAACTAGAACATGGTGTGGATGATATTCAAATAGAAATAATGTGAAAACATGGTAAAGATGTTTTGATCAAATGGATTTTCAATGTTAAAGTATAAATTTTCATAATTTTAGCATAAGGGTTCTTATTTTTCAATAAATAACATCATAGTATAACCAGAAAAGCTTTGTATAACTTGATCTAGAGAAGGCAAAGGATAGTTGTCCTTTTCAGATGACTTATTTAGATTCCTAAAATCAATGCACAATCTTATTTCACCATTATTTTTCCTAACTGGAACCAAACTGGTGACCCAAGTAGAGTGCTTAATGGGAAATACAATCTTGGCATCTAACAACTTTTTGAATTATTTGAAAATCATAGGCTCTAAAATAGGGTTGACAGGCCTCTATTTTTGTCTAAAAGGTTTGGCATTTTCCTTCAAAGGTATGGTATGGGTGATGACTATAGAACCATGTTATTATGTCTTTATATTTTTTCAACAATTCTTTATCCCTTTTATTTTCAATGCTCATACATGTTGTCTCAATATTAACTAGTTGAGGTTGATCTTGAGGTCTAAGATCAATTGACTTGTAATCTTTCCCACTTTCTTTGGGAATCCTAGTGTTCTCAACTAGTTTATCCTAATCAAATAACCTATCCAAGGAAATCATGCCTTTTGTAATTATGTTGTCATTTAGTTGAATGAATTTATTGTCAAATCTACCATCCTTTTCAATATTACTTTCATTGGCCTCATCTATAAAATGGGCCTCAAATAATCCTAATTTGGTCATGAAATCTAGGATCTATTGGTCATCATTAAAAACTTGTAGATGGTTTATGTTATTTGGGACCAAAGGGCATTAAACTAGCTCAATGCTAAAGTTTTGAGAGTCATGGTTTGGCATCAAATTGGTTGCAACTGAGGAAAGATCATTAGCAGCCTTATTTTTCTCCATAGAGATGGAAACAATGTTGAAAACATCAAAGGATTCAAGCAAATCCTAGACTCTGAACTTATATCTCTTGAGATATGATAATTTACATTGATATTTACTCCTCACTTTATTGACTACAAGTTTTGAGTCACCATGAACCAAGATCTCTTTAAACTTATACTTAATGTCAAATTTCAATCCTATAATCAAAGCTTCATATTATGCAAGATTATTGGTACAAGTAAACTTAAGTCTATAATAACTTTTAGTTCTTTCCCAATAGGAATGCTAATAACAATTCCTACTCTAGATCTAGACTTACACCTAGTACCACCAAAATATAATTTCCAAATTTCAAGAAAAACATGAGAAGTCTTATAATTACATACCTTATAAGTCTCAAAAGTATACACTCCTAATTAAGAATCCATCATGTTGATCTCACCAGAGTCCATCATATTAACCCTTTCATTCACAATATTATATTATGTGATCATGTGCTTCATCTGAGGCTCTCTTTCCACTCGGATATGATTTGGGACTCCTTTCTATGGAAGACACAAGTATGAATAATTAGTGGACATATATTCCTTTGTCCATTCCATACTTAATAGTTACCCATAAGCATCAGGAATGTCTACCACCTAGATGTCAATGAATTATTGGACTTTAGGCTCAGAGGTAAGTTGTATATGAACATTTAATAATTCCCCAATTAATTTGACTCTAGAATTATCTAATTGCATAATAACTCTATCATATTTAATAGGATTCAAGCCAAGTTATTTATAAATACTTGCTATCATGATGTTTTTGGATGCACTAGAATCTAATAAACAATTATGTAAATCCTTACCAAACATTCTGACAATAAGTAGGAAAGGTGGGGACTCTATCTTAGTTTTATACATAGTAACATTGGTGTTATTAGTCTTGGGTGGCTTACCAAGATTTTTGGATAAGGATACCAACATAAGGTCTATTTTCTCAGTAATACACATCAACTCATGCAATGTAATGTTAGCCTTAATTTTCTTCATATCTTCCATAATGTTATACCCAGTTTTATTGGATATGCTTAAAAGTACTTTCCTTTGGAAGCTCTGGGTTATTATCTGAGGTAGTATCCAGAGGAGTGCCAAAGTTGTTTGGAGGTGTTGAATTAGTCACTGGATACTTCTACTCTCTATAATTTAGAAGGTAGGTCTTCTTTAGGAACTCTTAAAAAACATGGAATTCTTCAGGAATTTCATTAGGTTCATTGTCTTCATGGAAAGGGAATTCAAATGTATCCACCATGAAGGCTTGGTCAGAAGATTTAGATCTTGATGTACCTACACCATTATATCTATTAGGAACCACTTCAAATGTATCCAATTCTTCTTGAAAGGCCTCAAAGACTTTGTATAATTTAATACAGTCTATCTCACCATGCCTTGAAGTTTACTATACTCAAATAATTAGGAAAGGCATTATCAATAATATTTATATCCATTTTTTTATTATCATAAAAAGACTCATTATTCTTATTTTTATTGTAACTATCATTATGGAATCTATTATTGGGCTTGTAAAAAATTTGGAAATAAAAGTTCCTACATGAGCTCTCTCTAGTATTACCAACTTATTTCTTCAACTAAATAAAATTAGTTCTTAAATTTTGGACCATTTTTAAGATAGAGTCATTTTCATTTTTGGGAGCCCCAAAGTTATGAACTTGATTATTATTAGTACCAATTATTAGCACTATATCCTTTTGATTATTTGGATTATATCCATTTTTAGTAGTGTTCAATAATCCCAAGCTCTATGTAGTATGAGCATGACTTAAGGGTAATTGGTCCAAAGTTTGGATTTGGTTTAAAGCAAGTATGTTATAGTTGTTATTTGGGAAGACATTAAAGGTGCATGAGTGGTCTGACATTATGAATTGAGTAATCCATCTAAATTTAAGGTTGTATTTGATCATTGATGATCACTACTTTAGAATAGGCTAGGGCCAGAGTATTCATAGGTCCAACAGCCCTCTTTATGAAAATAGAGGTCATGGGATCTAAATTATCTTTATAGATTTCTAAAGCCAAAGAATCATTAAGCTTGTAAGGGTATATGGTCCATCTATACATATTTTGGAACCTAGAATTAAATGCTCTTATAGGTTCATTTGCATCCCCTTTGATCATGGTAAATTGTTGGTACAAGACACAAGGACTAATAAATTTTCCAAATTGGTCAATGAAAACATTATTAAAGTGATCCCAACTATTAATGAAATTCTTAGGTAAATTTAAAAACCATTCATATGCATCATATTTAAAATTAAAAGGAAATAGCCTACATGCTACATCCTCATGGACTACATTTAGAAACCTTAATGCAGCTTTGAATGACTTAATATGTTCCTCTACAGTTACAATAATAGTAGGATAAGATATTGGCAAATATTTCATAAGGTTACAAGGAAGGTCATGTACCACACCTAACACATTGATAAAAGAGTCACCTAGCTAATCCATACCTTGATAAGGGTCAAACATAGGAGCATCCTAAATCATTGAAGTTGGTAAATATTTTGAAATCCTACGCTTACATTTGTCCTGCCTAGCTCTTCTATGGACTTTTAATTCAAGTAGAGGTTCCCTAGTCTCTGAACAAGATCTTATTCTGATTAGTGGTAATTCTAACTTGAAAATTTTGAGTCCTATTTGAAATATGTTGTGTCAAATTAATTTTTACAAAGAATAATGATTGAACTTGCACATTAATCAAATTTTGCAAAGATTTAGATAAGGAACAATGAAGGACAATAATCTTTAACTATATTATCTCAAAAATATATCCCATTACATAATTAAGATCAAAATTTACATGTTTTAAGCTTAGATGAACTCAATTGATTAAAGGATCTAAGAATCTTTGATCAAAAGAGTTATTGGTTTCACAATTCTAAAGCTATCTTTACCAAAATCTAACACATGTCTTCAAAGAATATCAATATTTGTCTAAATGAGCACAAAGACCAATCTAAAACCATGAATATTACTAACCTTTACATAATTATGCTAAAATAAAAACAAATATGCAAATATTAAAGTGATCTTTAAATAGATTTTATAAAAAACAACAAAGATACTACAAATCTACAAAGAATGAACCTCCTAGTGCCAACAAAGTTTGCCATGTTGATGCTTAAATATGTATCACAAGGTTATTGAGTGTTTAAGAAACACTTATATTTTTATAATTCAAATCATGAGTTTTATTTTGTGATAGTATTATTATCTATGATGGAATAGAGGTAAAACAAGTGACTATTTTACAATATTTATATTAGTTGGTGGTTGGGAGCCACCATGGCCAGTAAATCTTTCAAAATAAGAAGATGAACTATGATAATTAAAATAAATTATGATTAATTATAAGTTTCATCTAAGCTAAGATGGACATATATAATTAATCTTTAATCTAAGGTGAATGGTTAAAAAAATAAGTAAAAGCGCAAGCTAAGGCAGAGAAGAAATATATGGCTAATCTTTATATCAAACATCATGATAAAGTTCAAAGGTTTCCCAGGTATGCACTTAAAACCAATATATTAAATAAAATATTTTAATCTTAGATCACAACATATATTAGGGGAACTTCTAAGGAAGATAAGAAACAATGCAAATAATAACTAAGCTTAATTAAAATATTTACTCCTTTAAGAAGATAGTTGATGCACATCTACAAATGTAAATCAAATTAAATGAAGAAAACTAAGGAACCTTCAATTAACCTAGAATTAACATAAGTTAAAAAAAATTCATTCAAAGGTACACACCAAGAATTCATAAGAAAAATTCAAATCTGAAATTCAGAACAAATAATTGAGAGAGAAGCCATATAATAATTCACATAAACAAAATGAGACAATCCTGTTAGAATTCTCTACTTGCATTGGTTGCTCAAATATTACCCTATTTTTTAGCTTAAAAATCTCCCTCCTCTTAAAAATGGAAATACTCCCTTTTATATAATACTAAGGTAGTATACTGGTCAGTCATGTCAAATTACAAGTGTACAAGTGTAAGGATAGTTGTCCTTTCTACAAAGTTTCTAGAATACACTAAACCTCTCCAAGTGGACTGACCTATAGGTAATGTGCTTTTACAAATTACACATGCCTTTACAAAAGAATATTATATTTCAAAATATTACAAAGTTACTATAAAGAGAATATTCCTAATTAACTTTTGCTTTGGGGCCCTTATGCTGATGAAGTCCCCTGTTGTTATTGCCTAGCCTAAAGGATTGTCAACCTGTAATGTGGCTCACTGATACACTGAAGATCCACCACTAGCTGTAGGAAAATTTCATTTCCATGATCCTCTAGGTCTTTAAGGATCTTTTCAATTTTCTCCATGTCTCTTTTGATTCCCCTAACATCTCCCATTTTCTCCTTGGATGATAGGATTAAGCCCATGACTTTCCTATTACATCTGCAATGTGGTTTTACCCCTAGTTTCTTACTTCTTGTATGAACTAAAAGGTCCTATGCTTAAAATATTCATTATTTATGAGTCCCAGTGGGTTTAGGGTTGTGGGATCCTTTATCAACCTATCTAAGATATGAGATGTTCCATCTTCTAGTTGCTTGAATTCTTTGGCAAGGTCTTCTATTCTTTTAGACAAGTTATCCAGGGCCTCAATCTTGTCAATCAATATGGCCATGGCTATATTCAAGTGTGCCTTGCTAATAGTTCTAAAATTTTGGAGTATATTCTTGGATAAGTCCTTAATCAAGTCTTTCACCTGGAGACTTATAGCTTGCCATTGGCAAACTTGGGCTATTGCTTTAGAGATTTGCTTCTTTGTTTCTCTTTGTTTGGACCTAACTAATTTTAAAGAGTTTAATAGGTCAACCATGGTGTCCTCAAACTTCTTGAATCTATCCTCATGAATTGATAAAATATTAAACTTTTTCAAATTCTTATTTTCTTTCAATATGCCCTCGATCATTATCTGCAAATGATCACTTTGAGCTTGGGATACTTCAAGGATATTCTCCTAAAAAATCTTATATTGTCTTGGCTTCTACCCTACCACTAGAGTTAGACCAACAAAAGGTTCGATATTCTGAAAGGTGAATTTTTTACCTTCAACCATGGATTTCTTCTCAATTACCCTCTCCATGTTGGTTGTCTTTGGGTTAAACTAAACTCCCACTGATGATTATATCACTTGAGGAGTAGGGATCTCAACTTGTGCTCCACTTGAAGTTCTAAGAGCATCCTTATATGTTTCAATTGACTTACCAAGGGTAACCATGCATCTTTATTTTTCCTATTATTATAATGCCATAATACAAAGGTTGAGTTCATCATGCACATGAATGTTATTAGACTTTATAATATTCTAATGGTGGTGTATGGTTGGGACCTTCTATAACTTGTCATATATGAAATATTAGAGAATGGAGGGGCTATAAATTGGATTATCTTCACTAAAAAAGTTGATTTCACTCCATGGCTAGGTGAAAGTAAATTTTGGCTTCTTGACTCTTGCTTGAACTAGAGTCATCTTAGCTTCCCTTTTGGGTTGGATTACAACTATGACCATGTCTAGATCTACTTTCTTTCCCTTTTCTTCCTTTGTTTCCTCTTCAATTTGGGATTGAGATTCTTCTATTTTTACTTCTTCTTCATTTGACTCATAAGCACTAGTTAGAGCATTTTAAGGCATCTTCTACTATCACCTCAAGATCCAATGCAACTATGTCAATATCTTCAATAGATGAATCTAGTTCAAGTTGAGCTGAGGAAGATGCCACTTCACCAGGTCTCCTCTCCTTAGGTCTATTTTATTCTAGCCCTTATGTAGCTTGAAGAGGTCTAGAAGATGGTCTTGGTAACAAATAGTACTAAAAAGGCCCCATCTACCATAGATCCTCACTTGGATTTTGATCTCTTAATAGTCTAACTTTTATCTTGATGTTGTGCTTCTTTAAACTTGGTAAGACTTCTATGAATGAGGAAGCTCAGATGTACATTACATCATGGATAGTAGGGCAATGTTCATAAGTCATGATGATCTACTTGGCCTTTAAATGTTTTGTAACCCTTTCATAGGGGTCCCATTATCTCATCTCATCAATATGCAAATTGAAGTAGGACCTGTGCTTGGATATAGCCTCCACATGGTCCTAATCTTGGAGTATAGTCTTACTAATATTTAAAGGAAAGGAATGGAGAACCCTTTCCTTTTACTTTTAAACAAGCTGTCTATACCATGTAATAATTGGTAATCTACCTCCTACTCTACCAACTTTGTGGGTACATAGACTGGTAACCTAAGGGGTTAGCTCATAGTTCCTTTTATCCAAATTATAGTGCAATCTAGATATATCCAAATGTCCTTAATGAGTTCATCATACTTCTTGATCAAAAGGGTGACCCTCATCATAGGGGTCCCTATAATGGCTTTAACTAAAACAGGGTATGTGTGGTCATATTTGAACTAAATATGGTCCCTATACTTAAATATACGCAATTTGGAATAATATTGGGAGACTATTTGTCTCCCATCAAGTGACCATTATTTTATGCTATGGATTTTGGTTGTGGCTAGAAATGCATCCAAAAGATAAAACATCATATAGAAATGGTGGCCAATTTTTTTCTTTATTGTTGAGAATTATTGTTTTAAGTAAATATTGATCATCTTTCAAAAAGGGGTAGTAGTTCCTTTCTCAACCATGAAATACACAAAAGGGACATATATTTTGTTGACATAAGTGGTGGAGGGGATTCCAGACAATCTATTTAGTAATGTCATAATCAACTGAATATTAACCCTAAATTGGGTGGTTGGGATCTTTCCATTGAGGTTAGAAACTACTTGGGTTCTTGAATATAACCATGGGGTAAGGATGATTTTTAGATCATTCTTATTGGGAGATTTTGTGATTTTGGGTAAATCTATAGTAGTCTTGGGTACGTTATAGTAATTCTCAAAGGTAATAGGGGAGATATAATAAATTATTTTAAAACTATGTTCATATACTATCATGTCTTAATCAATTTTACAATCCTTAAAAATAGGATCAATAAAATTAATGCAATGTAGTACCTCTAGCTTTATTTTCATATAGTGAAGGCTTGTCATTTTAATGGTGAGAAGGTCATCATATCTCTGGCTGACTGATGAAATCTTTGCATCCTCTCTTATAATAGCTAGCAGTTCCTTAATGGTCCAAAAAAACTTGGACCAGTTTTTATCTCCTATGTTTATGGCTACAACATCAAATTTGATATCTTTAAAGACGATCCCTTTTACATTTGTAGTCAAATAGAGCTCATATCTTTCTTATTTTGGTTTTGGGCTACCATTATTGTGAGTTTATTCTAGTTACTCACTAGTGGTCTATAATTTACCTCTAGATCAATTTGCACTTACTCAGATGGAAATTGAACTCTCTAAAGCTTGATTACAATTAATTTGGGATTGAAATAGGGATTTTGAAGATAGTAGGGCTTTTTGCAAGTCTTTTGTGAGATTTAATAGTGATAGTTTTTGCACTTGAGTGAGTTTGTGGTTTAGATTTGATTTGGTACTTGGCATTTATACCTTTGATTTTTGAAGCCCATAAAATTTCATCTCATTTTACCCATGTGGCATCACCATGGCATCTACATGGCACTTTAGCAACAAGTTTCTCATCAATGTTAAAAAACTAACTATTGTATTTTGAAAACCCATTTTATCTCGCTTTGTTGGATCATTCTACCTAGATCAACATGAATCATTAATCTTGATCCTAATAGTTACATGCCATTGGTTGTTATTTAGATTAGGCCCTAAGATTATGCCACTTGGCAATCCTATGGGAATTCTAAGCTCTACAATGCTAGTTTTGTTGATTAACATACTTTTTCCATGTGTTAGTCTTGTGCTTGCTCAGATCTTTATTTAAACCTTGACTTGGCCTTGCTCCATTGAATCAATCTTGTTCACATGAATGTGAGCCATATATCATATAAAGGTGCTCAATGTTTAAGTTAAAGTTAGGATACATAAATAACTTAGGTTAAATACTTTAGAATAAGGTTTTATTTCATGTTAATAAACATGGAATAAACCTTAAGCTAAAGTATTTAATTCAGGTTTAGGACATAGTAAAGGGGGGACCCCAAATAATAGAAGGGACTTAATGTAATATTTTTTAACCTAAGGTTTTATTGTATTAATAAACATGATAAAATTATAGGGTAAAATCTCTAGTCTAAGTCTAATAATAATAGAACCCTGCATTTAGTTATATTGAGCCAATCAAATAGACCAAAAGATCATGGGATATATAAGGACGAAGCATAGGATTTTCGACTAAGGTTTGGTCAAATGTTTAAAAACATGACTCAATCTTAGGATAATATTTAAGATAAGTTTATGGTATTTATAATTATTCCCATGTAATTTTACTTAGTCTATAATAGGTCAAAGGTTGATAAAAATATCAATTTTGGTATTGTAGTACAAAAAATCCTAAGCATGTTTATTTTCCAAATGAAATTCCATTGATCCTACAACACGAAGAAAAACATGTTCATTCATCTAAATGAGATTGGTTCCTCAGCTTGAATTTGATTATCTCATGGATGTCAATGATGGCCTCACGAACATCAATTGATGGTTGTGAGAATGCCAAATTTAAGATCATGTAATTAAACATAGGAGCTAAAATTTGATGGCCTCATGGATGTCAATGGCGGCCTTACGAACGTTAATTAATGGTCATGAGGATGTCAATTTTAAGTTCATATAATTAATCATAAGGACTAAAATTTGATAGCCTCATAGACATCAATGATGGCCTCATGGACGCCAATTGATGGGCATGAGAATGTCAATTTAATTCCAATGAATAGTAGGTCCCATAGGAACTTTAAATCAATGTGAGTCATTTCATTGATCTCATTTGAGTAAATGTAGGTCATTGATTATGATCCAAGTAGTTGGAAGTCATTGGCTCTTACAGTCATAAAGGGATTAAGTGGTCTTAAGACCATATAAGACTTAGACCAAAGTATAACATAAGTCTTTAATAAAATGAAGACCTTTTGAATAATTAATGTCATGACATAAGTCTTATCCTAAGGTTTTATTGAATTGATAGATACAATAAAAAACCTTAGGGTAAGACTTAGGCTAAGTATAAATTATAATAAAAGGGACCCATTTTTATCCATGATGATCTCACTCCATTTGATCCACGTTAGTTGATTAAATGTGGGTCATTGATCCTACAAACAAGCACATAATTTAAGTCAGGGCTCAGAAACATATAAGACTTAGGATAAAGAGTTTAGCCTAAGGTCCTATTTATGTTAATAAACATGAATGGGGATTCAGTACTAAGACATTAATCTAGGTTAATAATATATGAAAATGACATAACATATAAAAGGGGACAAAGGGCTTAGGATATAAAAGAGACCTAGTATATAAGTTTTAGACTAAGGTTTAGTCATGTTAAAAAACATGTCTAAGACTTAGTATAAAAATTTAACTAAGTATATAGCATATTAAAAGGTTCCTACATAATTTTATTCTCACCAAATTTGAATTC
This sequence comes from Torreya grandis, assembly GCA_037957365.1. Classification (NCBI taxonomy): domain Eukaryota; kingdom Viridiplantae; phylum Streptophyta; class Pinopsida; order Cupressales; family Taxaceae; genus Torreya; species Torreya grandis. Next base: position 1,357,032 of record JARHVA010000500.1, read on the forward strand.
AAATGAGGTGTCTAAGCTAGGGTTCTGAATGAGAGTTTCAAGAAGCTTGAACATGGATTCAATTTGACTTTTAATAGACTAAAGGATAGTAAAAGGTTAGATTGAGATAAAATCATTAAAAATATGAAACTTCTATGTTTTCTACCTCCAATGGACATATGTTATACTTATAACCTAAAGCATGAAAATTCAAAGTTAGCAAACTTTAGACAAGGTTAAACCAGAGCCATGAATAAGCAGACCAACTATAAAATGGTGTGGATGATATTCAAATATGAATAATATGCAAACATGTTAAATATGTTTTGATCAAATGGATTTTCAATTTAAAATTATAAATTCGCATAATTTTAACACAAGGGTCCCCATTTTTCAAGAAAGGACATCATAGCAGAACTAGAAATGCTTTGTATAACTTGATCTAGAGAAGGCAAAGGATAGTTATCCTTTTCAAATGACTTATTTAGATTCCTAAAATCAATGCATAGTCTTATTTCACCATTATTTTCCTTAATTGGAACCAAATTGGCAACCCAGGTAGGGTGCCTAATGGGAAATAAAATCTTGGCATCTAACAACTTTTTGATTTCTCTAAAAATCACAGGCTCTAAAACATGGTTGACATGCCTCTATTTTTGTCTAAAAGGTTTGTAGTTTTCCTTCAAGAGTATGGTATGGGTGATGACTCTTGGATCAAAAATATTCAAGTCATTATATGACCATGCTATTATGTCTTTATAATTTATCAGTAATTATTTGGCCATTTTATTTTCAATGCTCATACATGTTGTCCCAATATTAACTAGTGGAGGTTGATCTTGAGGTCCAAGATTGATTGCCTTGTAATCTTTCCCATTTGCTTTGGGAATCCTAGTGCTCTCAGCTAGTTTATCTTGATAAAATAACCTCTCCAAGATAATAATTTCTTTTCTAATTCTTTTGTCATCTAGCTGAATGAATTTATTTTCAAATCTACCATCCTCTTTAAGAGTACTTTAATTGGCCTCATCTATGACATAGGCCTCAAATACTCCTAAGTTGATCATGAAATCTAGGATCTATTGGTCATCATTAAAAACTTGGATATGGTTTATGTTATCTAGTATTGAAGGGCATAGAACCAACTTAATGATAAATTTTTGAGTCATGGTTTGGAATCAGATTGGTTATAGTTGAGGCAAGCTCACCAACAACCTTGTTTTCATCCCTTGGGATGGAAACAATGTTGAAAACATCAAAGTATTTAAGTAAACCATAGACTCCGAACTTATATCTCTTGAGATATGACAATTTATATTAATATTTATTCCTCACTTGATTAACTACAAGTTTTGAGTCACCATGAACCAAGAACTCTTTAACCTTACGATTATGGAAAACTACAATCCTAGAATCAAATATTCATATTCTAAAATATTATTTGTATAAGGAAATTGAAGTATATAAGTAACTTTTAGTTCTTTCCCAATAGGATTGGTAAGAAAAATTCCTAATTTAGATCCAAACTTACACCTAGCACCATCAAAATGTATTTTTCAAATTCTAGGCAAAACATGAGAAGTCTTAGAAGTACATACATTAGAAGTCTTGAGAGTATACACTCTTAATTTAGAATCCATCCTATTGATCTCATCAGAGTCTATCATATTAACTCTTTCATTCACAACATTATATTATCTAATTATGTGCTTCATTTGAGGCTCTCTTTCCACTATGGTCTAATTTGGGACTCCTTTCCATGGAAGCCACACGTGTGAATAATTAGTGGACATATATACATTTAGGGTCTTTGTCCATTCCTAGCTTAATAGTAACCCATAATCATTAGGAATGAACACCACCTAGATGTCAATGAATTGTTGGAATCTAAGGTCAATGGCAAGTTGCATATGAACATTTAATAATTCCCTAATTACTTTTACTCTATACTTCTATAATTGAGTAATAAATCTATCAAATTTAATAGAAGTCAAGCCAAACTATTTATAAATACCTATTGGCATGATGTTTGTGGATGCACCAGAATCTAATAAACAATTATGTAAATTATTACCAAACATTATGATAGGAATCAGGAAAGGTGGGGACTCTATCTTAGTTTTATACATAGCAACATTAGTGTTGTTAGTCTTGGGTGGCTTTTTAGGATTTTTAGACAAGGATTCTATCAAAATGTATTTTTGCTCAGTGATCTACATTAACTCATATAGTGTAATGTTATCCTTAATTTTATTCATGTCTTCCATACTTTTATAGCTAGTTTTATTGGAATAATTAAATGCATAAATACTATGTTTATAATTAATTCCCTTTGGAGGCTCTGGGTTATTATTTGAGGTAGTATCTAGAGGAGTGTCAAAGTTGTTTAGAGGTGTTGAATTAGTCAAAGGCTACTTCTACTCTCTAATCCTTAGAGGGTAGGTCTTATTCAAGAACTATTTAAAAGCATTGACTTCTTTAAGAATATCATCATGTCCATTGTCTTATTCAAAAGGAAATTCAAATGTCTATACCATGAAGGCTTGGTTAGCAGAGTTAGATCCTGATGTACCTACACCATTATCTCTATTAATAACCACTTCAAATGTATCTAATTCTTTCTTGAAAGGCCTCTAAGGCTTTGCATAATTTAATACAATCTATCTCACCATGCTTAGAAGTGCAATCTACTCTACAATAATCATGTAAAGCAATATCAATAAGATTTATATCCATTATTTTCTTATCAATAAAAGACTCATTATTCTTATTTTTTTTGTAGCTATCATTATGGAATATATTAATAAGCCTATTAAACCTTTGGAAAGAAAAGTTCATACTTGAGTTCTCTCTAGTATTACCAACTTGTTTCTGCAGATAAAGAAAATTGCTTAACTTTTGGACCATTTTTAAGATAGATTTATTTTCATTTTTGGGAGCCTCAAAGTTATGAACCTAATTATTAGTACCATTAGTTGGTAATAGAGACTTTTGATCATTTGGATTAAATCCATTTTTAGCAATGTTCAATAATCCCAAGCTCTGGCTAGGATGATCATGACTTAAGGGTAATTGTTTCAAACTTGGGATTTAGTTCAAAGCAGATACATTTTAGTTGTTATTTGGGAAGACATTCAAGGTAGGAAAATGTGGGTTGACATTGGGAATTAATTAAGCCACTTGACCTTAAGGCTGTATTTGATCATTGATGATCATTACTTCAGAATAGGCTAAGGTTAGAGTATTCATAGGTTTAAAAACCTTCTTTATGAAAATAGAGGTCATGAGATCTAAAGCATCTTTATAGATTTCTAGAGCCAAAGCCACATCAAGATTATAAGGGTCTATGGTCTACCTATACATATTTTGGAATATAGCATTAAATGATCTTATAGGTTCATTTGCATCCCTTTTGATCATGATGAATTGTTGGTACAAGAGACAAGGACTAATAAGTTTACCAAATTGGTCAATGAAAACATTGTTAAAGCAGTTCCAATTATTATTGTAATTTTTAGGTAAATTCAAAAACCATTCATAAGTAGCATATTTAAAATTAAAAGGAAATAGCCTACACACTACATCCTCATGGACTACATTTAGCAACCTTAATGTATCTTTGAATGTCTTAATATGTTCCTCTATAGTTATAATTCTAGTAAGACTAAATATTAGAAAATATCTCTCAGGGTTATGGGGAAGGTCATATACCACACATGGCACATTCATATAAGATCCAGCTAGCCAAGCCATACCTTGATAAGGTTCAAACACAAGATTAGCATAAATGGGTGAAGTTGGAAAATATTTTGAAAGCCTACATTTACCTTTGTCCCACCTAGCTCTTCTATGGACTTTAATTTGAGCAAAGGTTCCCTAGTCTCTAAATGAGATATTTTTTTGATTCATGGTAATTCCATCTTGAGAATTTCAAATATTTTTTGAAATACAATGTGTCAAATCAATATTTAAAAATAACAATGATTAGACTTGCACATTAAGCAAATTTTTCAAATATTCATATAAGGAACAACAAAGGACTATAATCTTTAACTAAATTAACTCAAAGATATATCCCAATACTTAATTAATATCAACCTTTATATGTTTTAAGCTTAGATGAGCTTAATTGAGCAAAGAATCTAAGAATATTTGATTAAAAAATCTATTACTAACCTCAAATCTATTTGTCTCACAATTCTAAAGTTATCTTTACCAAAATATAACATATGTCTTCAAAGAATATCAATCTTTGTCTAAATGAACACAAAGATTGATATAAAACCATGAAGATCACCAACCTTTACATAATTATGTTAAAATAAACACAAATATTAAAAGATTAAAGTGATATTTAAATGGATTTCACAAAAACCTATAAAGATACTACAAATCTTTAAAGAATGGCCTCCTTCTAGCACCAATGAAGCTTGCCATGTTGATTCCTAAGTATGTATCACAAGGTGATCAAAGTTTTTAAGAAACACTTCTCATTTTAGAATTTAGAGCATGATTTGTATTTTGTGATAATCTAGTTATCTATGGTGGAATAGAGGTAGAACAAGTGGCTGTTTCACAATATTTATATTAGTTGGTGGTTAGGAGCCACTATGGCCAGCAAATCTTTGAAAATAAGAAGATGATCTATGCTAATTAAAATCAATTATGATTAATTATAAGTCTAAGATAAGCTAATATGGGCATATATAATGAAGTTTTAATCTAAATTAAATGGTTAAAAAAAGAAGTTAAAGGGTAGGGTAAGGAAAAGAAAAAATATATGACTGATCTTTATCTCAGACATTGTGACAAAGTTCAAATCTTTCCCAGGTATGCACTTAAAACCAATATATGAAATCAAATATCTTAATCTCATATCACAATATATATCAATCAAAATTTTAAGGAAGATAATAAATAATTCAAATAATAACTAAGCTTACTTTAAATATTTACTCCTTAAAGTAGATAGTTGATGCACATCTACAAATGTAGATCAAATAAAATGAAGCAAACTAAGGAAACTTCAATTAACCTATAATTAACATAAGTTAACAATTTTGAATTCAAAGTTACTCACCAATAATTCATAAGAATAATTAAAATCTAAAATTTAGAATAGATAATTGAGAGAGAAGCCATATAACAATTCACATAAAAAAAATGAGACAATCCTTTTAGAATTCTCTACTTGCATTAGTTGCTCAAATTTTACCCTAGTTTTTAACTCAAAAAAATCCCTCCTCTTACAAATGGTAATACTCCCTTTTATAGCATACTAAGGTATTATACCAGTCAGTCATATCAAATTATAAGTGTGTAAGTGTAAGGATAGTTGTCCTTTCTACAAAGTTTCTAGAATACACTAAACCTCTCCAAGTGGACTGACCTATAGGCAATGAGCTTTTTAAAATTACACATGCCTTTACAAAATAATATTCTATTTCAAAATTTTAAAAATCTACTATAAAGAGAATATTCATATTCAACTTTTGCTCTGGGGCCCTTGTGCTGATGAAGTCCCTTTTTATTTTTGCCTAGCCTATAGGATTATCAACCTATAATGTTACTCACTGAAACACTAAAGATCCACCACTAGATTTAAGAAAAGCTCTTTTCCATGATCCACTAATTCTTTAAGTATCTTTTCAATTTTCTCCATATCTCTTTTAAATTTCCTAGCATCTCCCATTTTATCCTCAGATAATAAGAGTAAGCCCATTTTCTCCATATCTGTAGTTTGGTTTTTCCCCTAGTTTCTTACTTCTTGCATGAACTAGGTCATTTTTTTGAACTCTTCATCAATTATGAGTCCTAGTGGGTTAAGGTCTATGGGATCCTTTATCAACCTATCTAAGATATGAGATGATCCATCTTCCATCTTCTTGAAGTCTTTGGCAAGGTTTTCCATTCTTTTGGACCAATTGTATAGGGCCTCAATCTTGCCAATAAATATGGCTATGGCCATATTCAAGTGTGCCTTACTGATAGTTGTAAAAATTTTGACCATATTTTTAGATAAGACCTTAATCAAGTCTTTCACTTGGAGACTTACACCTTGCCATTAGTCAACTTGGTATGTTGTTTTAAATATTTTCTTCTCTATTTCTATTTGTCTAGTCTTGACTACTTTTAAAGAGATGAATAGGTCATCCACGATATCCTTGAACTTATTGAATCTATCCTCATGAATTGATAATATAATAGACTCTCTTAAAAAAAATTATTTTCCTACAATATGCCCTTGATCATTGTCTGCAACTAATCACTTTGAGACTAGGCCACTTCAAGGATATTCTCCTCAAACATCTTATCTTGTCCTAGATTTTTCCCTACCACTAGAGTTAGACCAACAAAAGGTTCAATCTTCTGAAAGGTGAATTATTCATCTTCAACCATGGATTTATTCTCACTTAACTTCTCCATGTTGGCTATCTCTAGGTTGAATCAAAATCCCACTAATGATTATGTTACTTGAAGAGTAGGGGTCTCAACTTGTGCTCCACTTAAAGTTCAAAGAGCATCCATCTATGTTCCACTTGACTTACCAAAGGGAACCATGTGTCTTTATTTTTCCTTTTGTTGTAATGCCATAACATAGGGCTTGAGTTCATCATGCACATGGATGTTATTAGACTTTGTAATATCCCAATGGTGATACATGGTTAGGACCTTATACAACTTATCATATATGAAATGTTTTAGAATGGAGGGGATATAAATTATATTATCTTCACTAAAAAAGTTGATTTCACTCCATGGTTGGGTGAAATTAAATTTAGCTTTTTTCCTAATGCTTGAACTAGAGCCAGCTCAACTTTACTTTGGGTTAGATTACAACCAGGACCAACTTTAGAGCTACTTCCTTTCCCTTTTCTTCCTTTGTTTCCTCCTTAGTTTGGGACTAAGATTCTTCCATTTATACTTCTTATTCATCTGATTTATAATCACTAGCTAGTAATTTTAAGGCATCCTCTACTATCACCTCAAGATCTAATGTAATTATGTCAATCTCTTCAATAGATAAATTTAGTTTAGGTTGCACTGAGGAAGATGTCACTTCACTAGGTCTCCTCTCCTTAGGTTTCTTTTCTTGTATCCCTTGTGTAGCTTGAGGAGGTCTAGAAGATGGTCTTGATAACAAATGGTACTGTAAAGGCCCCATATGTGATAGATCCTCACTTGGATTTTACTCTCTTAGTAGTCTAGCTTTGAGCTTGATATTATGCTTCTTTAACCATTCCAAGACTTCTATGAATGAAGAAGCTCAAATGTACATTACATCATAGACACAAGGGTGATGTTCATAAGTCATGTTGATCTACTTAGCCTTTAAATATTTTTCAACCTTTTCATATGGGTCCTATTATCCCATCTCATCAATCTATAAATTACAGGTGAACCTATGCCTGGAGATAGTCTCTACATGGTCCCAATTTTGGAGTATAATCCTACTAATAGTTAAAGGAAAGGAATGGAGCAGTCATTTCCTTTTGTTTTTGCACAAGCTATCTATACCATGTAATAATTGGTAAGCTACCTCCTACTCTACCAACTTTGTGGGTACATAGATTGGTAACCTAAGGGGTTGGCTCATAATTTCTTCTATCTAGATTATAGTGTAATATGGATATAGACAAATATCTCTAATGAGATCAATATACTTCTTGATCAAAGGGGTGACCCTCATCATAGGGATCCCTATAATGACTTCAACTAAGGTTAGGTATACATAGTCACATATGGATTGAATATGGTCCCTATACTTAAATATATGCAATTTATAATAATATTGGAAGACTATTTATCTCCCATCAGGTGACCATTATTTTATGTTGGGGATTTTGGTTGTGGCTAGAAAAGCATCTAAAAGATAAGACATCCTATAGAAATGGTTGTCAATTTTCTTCTTTATTGAATAGAATTTTTGTTTCAATAAAACATTGATGATTTCTCCAAGAGTGAGAGTAAGTCCTTTCTTAGCCATGAAATACACAAATGGGACCCAAATGTTTTTGGCATAGGTGGTGGAGGGGATTCTAGACAATCTATTTAGTAATATCATAATCATCATAATACCAACACTAAATTGGGTGATTAGGATCTTTTCATTGAGGTTAGAGACTACTTGGGTTCCTAAATATAACCATGGGGTAAGGATGGTTTTTAGATCATTCTTATTGGTCCATTCTCTAATTTTGGGTAAATTTATAACAAGTTTGGGTAGCTTATGGTAATTATCAAAGGTAATAGGTATATATAAGAAATTCTTTTAAAACTATGCTCATGTACTATCATGTCTATATCAATTTTATAATCCTTAAAAATAAGATCAATAACATCGATGTAATGTAGTACCTTTGGCTTTGTTACCACATAGTGAAGCCTTATCATTTTAATGGTGAGTAGGTCACCATATCTCTAGATGACAGATGAAATCTTTATATCCACTCTTATAATGGTTGGTAGTTCCTCAATGGTCTATAAAATCTTAGACCAATTTTTATCTCCTATGTTCAAGGCTACAACATCAAATTTAGTATCTTTGAAGACTCTCCCTTATACATTTATAGTAAAATAGAGATCTGTATCTTCCCTATGTTTTTTTTTAGGTCACCATGACTGTGAGTTTATTATAGTTACTCACTAGTGGTCTATAGTTTGCCTTTGGATCAATTTGAACTTGCTTAGATGGTAATTGGACTCTTTCAGGCTCAATTATGGTCAATTTAGGATTGAAATAGGGATTATAATGATACTTGGGATTTTCTATAGATCTTTTATGAGCTGTAATGGTGATGGTTTTTACACTTGAGTGAGTTTGTGGCTTAGATTTGATTTGGACCTTGGCATATATACTTTTACTTTTTGAAGCCAATAAAATCTTTGGTTTTATCTCCTTCTACCCATGTGGCATCTACATGGCACTTTTGTGGTAAGTTGCTCATCAATGTTCAAAAACTAAATATTGTCTTTTGAAAACCCCACTTTATCTCACTCTATTAGATATTTTTGCATGAGTCAACATAAATAATTGATCTTGATCTCAAGAGTTACATGCCATTGGTCATTATTAGGATTAAACCCTAATGTTATGACACTTAGCAATCCCATAGGCCTCCTAAGCTCTACACCCTATTAGCTTTATTTATTAATTTACTTTTTCCATGTGGTAGTCTCACACTTGCTCAAAGCTATATTGAAACCTTGACTTGGCCTTGCTCTATCGAATCAATCTCATCCACGTGAATATGAGTCGTAGATCCTACAAAGGTGCATGATGTTTAAGTTAGGTTCAGGATACATAAAGAACTTAGGTTAAAGACTTTAGACTATGGTTTTATTTCATGTTAATAAACATATAGTAAGAATTAGGCTAAATTATTTAATCTAGATTTAGGACATAGTAAAAGGGGGACCCTAAATAATAAAAGGGACTTAATGTAAGATTTTTTAACCTAAGGTTTTATCATATTAATAAACATGATAAAACTTTAGGGTAAAATCTCTAGGCTAAGTCTAATAATAATATGACCTTATATTTAGTTATATCAAGCCAATAAAATAGACCAAAACATCATGGGATATATAGGGACCAAGCATAGGATTTTAGACTAAGGTTTGCTTAGATGTTTAAAAACATGACTCAATCTTAGGATAATATTTAAGGTAATTATATGGTATTTATAATTATTCCCACATAACTTTACTTTGTCTATGATAGGTCAAAGGCTAATGAAAGATTAATTTTTGTATTAGGGTACAAAAAACCTTAATCATGTTTATTTTCCACATGAATTTCCATCGATCCTACAATACAAATAAAAACATGTTAATTCATCCAAATGAGATTGGTTCCTAGGCTTGAATTTGACAGTCTCATGAATGTTAATGATGGCCTCACAAACCTTAATTTATATTCGTAATAAGGTCAAATTTAAGATCATATAATTAACTATAAGGGCTAAAATTTGATGGCCTCATGGACGTTAATTGATGGTCATGAGGACATTAATTTTAAGCTTGTATATTAACTATAGGGAATAAAATTTGATAGCCTCACAAACATTAATGATGGCCTCATAGAAATCATTTAACAAGTGTGAGAACATTAATTTAAGTCACATGAATATTAGGTCTCATAAGAAATTTAAATTGATATGCATCATTCAATTGATCTTGCTTCAATAAATGTAGGTCATTGATTATGATTTGGGTAGTTGGAAGCCATTAGCTCCTATACTCATAAATGGATTAAGTGAGCTTAGGACCATATAATACTTAGACCAAAGTATAACATAAGTCTTTAATAAAATGAAGACCCTTCAAATAATTAAAGTCATAACATAAGTCTTATCATAAGGTTTTATTGTATTAATAAATACAATAAAAAACCTTAGGGTAATACTTAGGCTAAGTCTACATTATAATAAAAAGAACCTATTTCAATCCATGATGATCTTGTTTTGTTTGATCCACTTTGCTTGATTAAATACAGGTCATTGATCTTGAAAACAAGCGCATGGTTTGAGTCAGGGCTCAGAGACATATAAGACTTAGGATAAATACTTTAGCCTAAGGTCTTGTTTGTGTTAATAAACACAAATGGGGCCTCAAGACCAAGACATTAATCTAGTTTAATAATATATGAAAAGGACCCAATGTATATAAGGTTATACCATATTAAAATAAAAGGGGATAAATGGATTAAGACATAAAAGAGACCTAGTATATAATTTTTATACTAAGGTTTGGTCATGTTAAAAAACATGACTAAGCCTTATTATAAAAATTTAACTAAGTCCATAACATATTAAAAGGTTCTCACGTAATTATATTCTCACCAAATTTGAATTTGAATGAGGGTTCTAAGCTAGGGTTTTCGAATGAGGGTTTTAAGAATCTTGAACATGGATTCAATTTTACTTTTAATAACCAAAGTCTAATAAAAGGTCAAATTAAGATAAAATCATTGAAATTATGAAACCTAGACATTGTCTACATCTAATGGACATTTGTTAGACCTATAACCTGAAACAAAAAGATCTTAAGTTATAAAACTTTATGAAAGGTTAAACTAGAGACATAAATAAGTAGATCAACTAGAACATGATGTGGATGATCTTCAAATACAAATAATGTGAAAACATGGTAAAGTTTTTTTGATCAAATAGATTTTAAATTTTAAAGTATAAATTTTCATAATTTTAACACAAGGGTCACCATTTTTTAAGAATGGGATTATGTTGCCCTAAATAGGACCCTTTACATACTCACAGATATCCATCCTCAATCACATTTTGGAGACGTATCTTTTCTATAGATGGAAAACCAATCTCCTTTATTGGTTTTCCTGTAGCCACTTATGTCGATGTAGACCTATAGAATGCATAGCTTCTTTTGATATCCATTAGGTATAAGAGACCTATTTTTCTCTTTGAGTGCCTATAGAAATTGAGATATCATTATATATATGGATCCTTCCTTAAATAATGGCAAACATAATTGCAAAATGAACCTTGCATGCCACCAACCTTCAAACTAGGGGTCTATATTTAGCTCCAATGGTGACCCTTTATCATTGATCATTCTAACTATATTAATGTGTCCTTTTAATGGTGTTTATTTGAGCTCTAATTGAATAATTATGGCCCATACAATACTTGATTTCTATAGTTTGATCTTTGTCATATGTTTAATCTCCCATTGAAAGTCCCATAGTCTTTCAACTTTGAACCTCACTCACTGATTTGATTTGTATAAAGTGTATGTGGACCATTAATTTTCCTAAGAGCCTAATGTGTTTATGACACTTGGAAATATCTCACCTATCCTTGAGATATACCTTAATGACCTTACTTGAACTATTGGATCATTATGCATGAATAAGCATGAGCTCTTGATCCATATCTCTAACTTTCTGACTTTAACTCATATAATTGGATCGTAATGTATGAACAAGCATGAGATTTTGATCTACCTAGGCCCACCTTCTTATCAAATAACATGCACCATTGGATCATTTGTATGATTTAGTGTTGAATTTTGATCTATCTTAGACCCACCTTCTTATCAGTGAACATGTACTATTGGACTTCAGCTCCATGAACCTACACCATAGGATCTTGTCCAACTTGCATCCCTTTAAAGGCTTTTAACCTAGGGACATATTGACTTGTTTGACTCTAACATGAATCATTAGATCTATGTTATCAGTATGGGATCTCTGTAATGTCCCTTACTTAGGGGCTCTCTTATCTGCACAAAAGCTTTGATACCACTGTAATGTCCCCAACCAGTAGGGATATGCAAACACAAGAAGCTCTGATACCACTGTGATGTCCCTTACTTAGGGCCTCTTTTTGTCTCTACACAACTCTAATATATAGCAAATAAAGATCTCATTACTTGTTCTTCTGGATGATTACACAATTGAGTCTCTGTTATACAAAATAAAGAATATTAAAATCCTAGTCTTAAAACCCTGGCTTTTGCTAATCTGGCAATGAAAACTGGATCTGGAAGTGTCTCGGCCTTTCTGTGTCGACACACAGTCACCGTCGTCGGTCGATATATCACCGACGTCGGTCCCTGTCGGTCAGATTTTTGCCGACGTCAGTCTTTAGTCGACCGATGTCGATCACTGTAGCCCTCTGTCTACCGAGGTCGGTACCTGAGCTGATCTGAATGGACCTGTACGGATTTAGTACGGCCGCCAACCTGTCTGTTCTTAACCCCTGATTACTAAACACCCTGATCTGAAGATATACTATTCTAATATAGAATATCTCTATCTGTATAATTTATTGGATCAAAAAAACTTAATAAAGATAAATACCTAAAATATCTGTAATAACTTCTGTGTGAAGTTATCTCTCAAACTTGTAAGTACATGTGATAGCTTTTGGATGAAGTTATCTCCCAATTCGGCAATAGATCGGTTGATCTTTCACAACCTCTGAATCGCTCACACTGAAGAGTTGACGTTCTTCAATGTAGTTTGGCAATAGATCAGCTGATCTTTCACAGCCTCTGAATCGCACACAATGAAGAGTTGACGTTCTCCACTGCAAATGGAATACTGGAACCCTTGGCTCAGTCTTCACAGAAGAATTTCTTAACAAGAATCAATATCAAAAAATACATAATCAATAATGGCCTCCATGTGAAACCCTTATACCCTCAAAAGATATGCTTGCCCTAATTAGGGTTTTCTTAAATTAGCATTAGGGTTTCTAGTTTAAAATTAGACCAAATAATTAATAATTAATAATTAATTATTAATGAGACCAATTAATTAATATTTGATTAAATCAATCAAATATTAATATCTCCCTCAATATACGTCGGATCCTCAAACCGATCGAAGCAGGTGAATCAGGGAGTGATTTTGCACATGACCATACCAAAATAAAGGTGCTCCGCTGCATGTCAAATATCCCTAAATAATAGGAGCTCAGGCTCAATGCATCTGCAATAACCTGAATGAAAACCAAATGTAGAAATTCTACGAATCAAAGTCAAGCCAAGCTCCATTATGACCCTCTATCCATCCTATTAGCCTACGAAGGTCATAAAATAGACTAACCATCATGCCTGTCAATGTCCACGAAAAAGGGGACATGACAATCCGCCCCTCTAGAAATTGCTTGTCCCCAAGCAATCTCGGAACAATGAACTACTCGATCCACCTAGATCCCAAAGGTAATTATGCTCTGCACTGCTGTGAATCAATGCAAGTACCTGTAACATCAACAGAAGTAGAAAAAAGAGGAACCCATAATCAAATTGGTGAACACAACTCAACCAATCTCTAAAATCACAACTGCCCTGGATAAATTTGAAGATATTTTGCAGAAATTCAGATAAGCAATTTGGAGCTTTTGTTTTGATATTTGAAGGGATATTACAGTGGTATCAGAGCTTTTGTGCAGATAAGAGAGCCCCTAAGTAAGGGACATTACAGTGGTATCAGAGCTTTTGTGCAGATAAGAGAGCCCCTAAGTAAGGCACGTACCAGTGGTATCAGAGCTAAATTCCTGCCATCCTGTTGGGCACATCACAACTAATGTCTTGCCATCCTGTTGGGTAGTTCCAGGTTCAATTCGATTATCAGTATGGCTCTAAGAGGGGTCAAAGATTTGGAAGAAAGCATGCACAATGCAAAGAAGAAATTAGATCATCCATTTCAGCAAGCAGATGACACTCTAAAAATTTTGGAGGAGTTGGACACTTATTTAGGCAAGGTTGAGCATTCAAATACTTATGAGATGCAAACAGCGTTATTTCCAGCGTTTGATTCGTTGGTGAAGCCCCGATTATTGAGACATCATGATGAGGTGGTAAGACTTGCAGCTCTCTCTTGCATTAGTGAAATGATGAGGATCATAGCTGGCTTTGATTTTCATGATGATCAGATTATGAGAGAGGTACTTTATGCCATGGTAAAAAGCTTTGAAAAGTTGGATAACATTAGAGACCCTCATTTCTCAAGGAGGGCAAGATTACTTGAAACATTTGCAAGGTATGGATTTGAAAACGTTATGATGTTAGTAGGTTGTATTGGTGAAATTCGAATGATGTTTAAAATATTTTGGAATATTTTAGATGAGTTTCATTCTAGCAATATATTGGCATCAATGCACTCTATTATGTTCACAATCTTGTTTGAGGAGGAGGATAAAATTTCCAAGCTCTTGGCAGAGGATTTATGGTATGTCTGGACAAAAGGGAGAAATGTCTCACCTAGAGCTTGCATGTGGTTAAAGAATTTAATTAATAGGCCCAAGGATCATAGTGCTTTCCCTATGACATGCAGCCACTTGCATGATGAGTTTGACAGTCATGCTGATCCAGTACAGGGAGATATTAACACATCTTCAGGTAATGAGTTATCCGCATTATCTTCATAGGCAGGAGTAGTTAAGGATGTTGTGGATGAGCTTTGTCTTAAGGTGAGTCTAACTCAGGAGTTAGACAGTGAGGATGAGTCTGATGCTTGCATTCAGAGTGTGGAGGTGTACTCAGATGTTAGTACACTAAGAGTGGGTGATGAGTATGTTTCTATAGCTGCTTATGAGGAGCATGTGGTTGAGGATCACACACATATTGAGGACTTGAGAGTACCTGATTCTGAGGAGTTTGGGATACCAGTGGAGTCGAGTCTCCAAATTGATTCTTCTCACACATTTGACAGTATGGTACAGTTGGTTGTGCCACCATTACAGAGGGATCAGTTATGGGATGGATTAACACCATCTTTTGTAGATGGGATTTGTAGTTGCCAAGTACACAGTCTACAGTATCGACACATCCAGGGTAGTTGTGATTTCAGAGATTGGCTGAGTTGTGTTCACCAATTTGATTATGGGTTCCTCTTTGTTCTACTTCTGTTGATGTTATAGGTACTTGCATTGATTCACAGCAGTGCAGAGCATAACTACCTTTGGGATCTAGGTGGATCGAGTAGTTCATTGTTCCGAGATTGCTTGGGGACAAGAAATTTCTAGAGGGGCGGATTGTCATGTCCCCTTTTTCGTGGACATTGACAGGCATGATGGTTAGTCTATTTTATGACCTTCGTAGGCTAATAGGATGGATAGAGGGTCATAATGGAGCTTGGCTTGACTTTGATTCGCAGAATTTCTACATTTGGTTTTCATTCAAGTTATTTCAGATGCATTGAGCCTGAGCTCCTATTATTTAGGGATATTTGACATGCAGCAGAGCACCTTTATTTTGGTATGGTCATGTGTGAAATCACTCCCTGATTCACCTGCTTCAATCGGTTTGAGGATCCGACGTATATTAAGGGAGATATTAATATTTGATTGATTTAATCAAATATTAATTAATTGGTCTCATTAATAATTAATTATTAATTATTAATTATTTGGTCTAATTTTAAATTAGAAACCCTAATGCTAATTTAAGAAAACCCTAATTAGGGCAAGCATATCTTTTGAGGGTATAAGGGTTTCACATGGAGGCCATTATTGATTATGTATTTTTTGATATTGATTCTTGTTAAGAAATTCTTCTGTGAAGACTGAGCCAAGGGTTCCAGTATTCCATCTACAGTGGAGAACGTCAACTCTTCATTGTGTGAGATTCAGAGGCTGTGAAAGATTAGCTGATCTATTGCCAAACTGCATTGAAGAATGTCAACTCTTCAGTGTGAGCGATTCAGAGGTTGTGAAAGATCAACCGATCTATTGCCGAATTGGGAGATAACTTCATCCAGAAGCTATCACATGTACTTACAAGTTTGAGAGATAACTTCACACAGAAGCTATCACGAGGGTTTCAAGTATTTTCATTATTTGGGTTTTGATTCTAGAATTATCCAGATATAGATCTTTGTATTAGCCCATAATTCTATTAAATCAGGATCAAGCACATAGGTTGAGCAATATCAGTGGCCGTACGACTTCTGTACAGATATGTGAAAATCCGTACGCATCTACAGAAAGTTTAGGTACTGACATCGGTGAACAGAGACTTACAGAGACCGACATCGGTCGACTCATCACTGACGTCGGCAAGGGGATCACTACAGGTCGACCGACGACGGCAGTATAACCGACGTCGGCGACTGTGTTTTTTACACAGTAGGCCGAGACGTTCCAGATTCAGCCCAGTTTGCGGAATATTTAGGCTATAAGGCCAGACTTCTGATATTCTTTGTATACCTGACAGAGGATCTCTATTGTAAGCTTATGAGCAAATAAATAAGAAATTATACTGTGATTTATTCATCTATTTGAAGATATTTTGCAGAAATTTAGATAAGCAATTTGGAGCTTTTGTTTTGATATTCGAAGGGATATTACAGTGGTATCAGAGCTTTTGTGCAGATAAGAGAGCCCCTAAGTAAGGCAGTGGTATCAGAGCTTTTGTGCAGATAAGAGAGCCCCTATGTAAGGGACGTACCAGTGGTATCAGAGCTAAATTCCTGCCATCCTGTTGGGCACATCAGAACTAATGTCTTGCCATCCTGTTGGGTAGTCCCAGGTTCAATTCGATTATCAGTATGGCTCTAAGAGGGGTCAAAGATTTGGAAGAAAGCATGCACAATGCAAAGAAGAAATTAGATCATCCATTTCAGCAAGCAGATGACACTCTAAAAATTTTGGAGGAGTTGGACACTTATTTAGGCAAGGTTGAGCATTCAAATACATGAAATGCTTATCAGTATGGGATCTCTATAATGTCCCTTACTTAGGGGCTCTCTTATCTGCACAAAAGCTCTGATACCACTGTAATATCCCTTCGAATATCAAAACAAAAGCTCCAAATTACTTATCTAAATTTCTGAAAAATATCTTCAAATAGATGAATAAATCACAGTATAATTTCTTATTTATTTGCTCATAAGCTTACAATAGAGATCCTCTGTCAGGTATACAAAGAATATCAAAAGTTTGGCCTTATAGCCTGAATATTCTATGAACTAGGCTGAATCTGGAATGTCTCGGCCTGCTGTGTAAAAAACACAGTCGCCGACGTCGGTTATACTGCCGTCGTCGGTCGACCTGTAGTGATCCCCTTGCCGATGTCGGTGATGAGTCGACAGATGTCAGTCTCTATAAGTCTCTGTTCGCCGATGTCGGTACCTAAACTTTCTGTAGATGGGTATGGATTTTCACAGATCTTTACGGAAGTCATACGGCCACTGATATTGCTCAACCTATGTGCTTGATCCTGATTTAATAGAATTATGGGCTAATACAAAGATCTATATCTGGATAATTCTAGAATCAAAACCCAAATAATGAAAATACTTGAAACCCTCGTGATAGCTTCTGTGTGAAGTTATCTCTCAAACTTGTAAGTACATGTGATAGCTTCTGGATGAAGTTATCTCCCAATTCGGCAATAGATCGGTTGATCTTTCACAACCTCTGAATCGCTCACACTGAAGAGTTGACATTCTTCAATGTAGTTTGGCAATAGATCAGCTAATCTTTCACAGCCTCTGAATCTCACACAATGAAGAGTTGACGTTCTCCACTGTAGATGGAATACTGGAACCCTTGGCTCAGTCTTCACAGAAGAATTTCTTAACAAGAATCAATATCAAAAAATACATAATCAATAATGGCCTCCATGTGAAACCCTTATACCCTCAAAAGATATGCTTGCCCTAATTAGGGTTTTCTTAAATTAGCATTAGGGTTTCTAATTTAAAATTAGACCAAATAATTAATAATTAATAATTAATTATTAATGAGACCAATTAATTAATATTTGATTAAATCAATCAAATATTAATATCTCCCTCAATATACGTCGGATCCTCAAACCGATTGAAGCAGGTGAATCAGGGAGTGATTTCACACATGACCATACCAAAATAAAGGTGCTCTGCTGCATGTCAAATATCCCTAAATAATAGGAGCTTAGGCTCAATGCATCTGAAATAACTTGAATGAAAACCAAATGTAGAAATTCTGCGAATCAAAGTCAAGCCAAGCTCCATTATGACCCTCTATCCATCCTATTAGCCTACGAAGGTCATAAAATAGACTAACCATCATGCCTGTCAATGTCCACGAAAAAGGGGACATGACAATCCGCCCCTCTAGAAATTTCTTGTCCCCAAGCAATCTCGGAACAATGAACTACTCGATCCACCTGGATCCCAAAGGTAGTTATGCTCTGCACTGCTGTGAATCAATGCAAGTACCTATAACATCAACAGAAGTAGAACAAAGAGGAACCCATAATCAAATTGGTGAACACAACTCAACCAATCTCTGAAATCACAACTACCCTGGATGTGTCGATACTGTAGACTGTGTACTTGGCAACTACAAATCCCATCTACAAAAGATGGTGTTAATCCATCCCATAACTGATCCCTCTGTAATGGTGGCACAACCAACTGTACCATACTGTCAAATGTGTGAGAAGAATCAATTTGGAGACTCGACTCCACTGGTATCCCAAACTCCTCAGAATCAGGTACTCTCAAGTCCTGAATATGTGTGTGATCCTCAACCACATGCTCCTCATAAGCAGCTATAGAAACATACTCATCACCCACTCTCAGTGTACTAACATCTGAGTACACCTCCACACTCTGAATGCAAGCATCAGACTCATCCTCACTATCTAACTCCTGAGTTAGACTCACCTTAAGACAAAGCTCATCCACAACATCCTCAACTACTCCTGCCTATGAAGATAATGTGGATAACTCATTACCTGAAGATGTGTTAATATCTCCCTGTACTGGATCAGCATGACTGTCAAACTCATCATGCAAAGTGGCTGCATGTCATAGGGAAAGCACTATGATCCTTGGGCCTATTAATTAAATTCTTTAACCACATGCAAGCTCTAGGTGAGACATTTCTCCCTTTTGTCCAGACATACCATAAATCCTCTGCCAAGAGCTTGGAAATTTTATCCTCCTCCTCAAACAAGATTGTGAACATAATAGAGTGCATTGATGCCAATATATTGCTAGAATGAAACTCATCTAAAATATTCCAAAATATTTTAAACATCATGCGAATTTCACCAATACAACCTACTAACATCATAACGTTTTCAAATCCATACCTTGCAAATGTTTCAAGTAATCTTGCCCTCCTTGAGAAATGAGGGTCTCTAATGTTATCCAACTTTTCAAAGCTTTTTACCATGGCATAAAGTACCTCTCTCATAATCTGATCATCATGAAAATCAAAGCCAGCTATGATCCTCATCATTTCACTAATGCAAGAGAGAGCTGCAAGTCTTACCACCTCATCATGATGTCTCAATAATCGGGGCTTCACCAACGAATCAAACGTTGGAAATAACGCTGTTTGCATCTCATAAGTATTTGAATGCTCAACCTTGCCTAAATAAGTGTCCAACTCCTCCAAAATTTTTAGAGTGTCATCTGCTTGCTGAAATGGATGATCTAATTTCTTCTTTGCATTGTGCATGCTTTCTTCCAAATCTTTGATCCCTCTTAGAGCCATACTGATAATAGAATTGAACCTGGAACTACCCAACAGGATGGCAAGACATTAGTTCTGATGTGCCCAATAGGATGGCAAGAATTTAGCTCTGATACCACTGGTATGTCCCTTACTTAGGGGCTCTCTTATCTGCACAAAAGCTCTGATACCACTGTAATGTCCCTTACTTAGGGGCTCTCTTATCTGCACAAAAGCTCTGATACCACTGTAATATCCCTTCGAATATCAAAACAAAAGCTCCAAATTGCTTATCTAAATTTCTGCAAAATATCTTTAAATAGATGAATAAATCACAGTATAATTTCTTATTTATTTGCTCATAAGCTTACAATAGAGATCCTCTGTCAGGTATACAAAGAATATCAAAAGTTTGGCCTTATAGCCTGAATATTCTGCGAACTGGGCTGAATCTGGAATGTCTTGGCCGGCTGTGTAAAAAACACAGTCGCCGACGTTGGTTATACTACCATCGTCGGTCGACCTGTAGTGATCCCCTTGCCGACGTCGGTGATGAGTCGACCGATGTCGGTACCTAAACTTTCTGTAGATGCGTACGGATTTTCATAGATCTGTACGGAAGTCATACAGCCACTGATATTGCTCAACCTATGTGCTTGATCCTGATCTGTAGAATTATGGGCTAATACAAAGATCTATATCTGGATAATTCTGGAATCAAAACCCAAATAATGAAAATACCTGAAACCCTCGTGATAGCTTCTGTGTGAAGTTATCTCTCAAACTTGTAAGTACATGTGATAGCTTTTGGATGAAGTTATCTCCTAATTTGGCAATAGATCGGTTGATCTTTCACAACCTCTGAATCACTCACACTGAAGAGTTGACGTTCTTCAATGCAGTTTGGCAATAGATCAGCTGATCTTTCACAGCCTCTGAATCGCACACAATGAAGAGTTGACATTCTCCACTGTAGATGGAATACTGGAACCCTTGGCTCAGTCTTCACAGAAGAATTTCTTAACAAGAATCAATATCAAAAAATACATAATCAATAATGGCCTCCATGTGAAACCCTTATACCCTCAAAAGATATGCTTGCCCTAATTACGGTTTTCTTAAATTAGCATTAGGGTTTCTAATTTAAAATTAGACCAAATAATTAATAATTAATAATTAATTATTAATGAGACCAATTAATTAATATTTGATTAAATCAATCAAATATTAATATCTCCCTCAATATACGTCGGATCCTCAAACCGATCGAAGCAGGTGAATCAGGGAGTGATTTCGCACATGACCATACCAAAATAAAGGTGCTCTGCTGCATGTCAAATATCCCTAAATAATAGGAGCTCAGGCTCAATGCATCTGAAATAACCTGAATGAAAACTAAATGTAGAAATTCTGTGAATCAAAGTCAAGCCAAGCTCCATTATGACCCTCTATCCATCCTATTAGCCTACGAAGGTCATAAAATAGACTAACCATCATGCCTGTCAATGTTCACGAAAAAGGGGACATGACAATCTCACATAAACCATTATATCTTGATCAACTTTAAACCTTTTAAGGACTTTTTGAATCTAAATGGTCTTTTTTTAAAGCTTAAACTTGACACTCATGCAGATGTCTTGCTCCATAGGTTTCAATTTGAAGCTTTATAACTCAAGCTAGAAATATCTCACAAATATGAAACTTGTAGATCATTTTATTTTCATGAATAACCTTTATTATGCATGATTCATTGGTTGTGTAAGGTTTTTTTAGCATATTTATAAAATGTGCAAGAAAATTGGTCTATTTGTTCTTGTGTGACATCTTGATGACAATTTGGTTCACTTAAGCTTATGTTAGGGAATTTTTCTTGAACCTTTGAAGCTTTTAATGATTTCATAATGCTTATTTAGTCTTATCCATGACTCTAAATTGTTTAAATACCATGAAAATCACTTGGGAACTAGTTCCTTACTCTGTAGATAAATCAAATTGCACTTTAAGCAAGCTTAAAGTGTTTCAAAAAATTTGTGATAAATTTTAAGATCTTTGGACCCCTCATTCCATCTATAAATTTAAATCATTTATTTAACATTAACTCTACTCAACTTCTTGTTCCACATCAAGATCTCTAGAATCTTTACTGCAATGTTAAGTTCTATATGTGGGCCAAAATTTGGCCAATGGTTACCAAGGAGAGCTAAGAGTTCATTTTTATTAATATCATCCTTAGTTATATTATAGATAAATTCAACCCATTTCATTACATGATTTGTAAACATATTATATATTTTCAAAAATAAACTTTCAATCATGAAAATGATAGCCTAGATCACAAAATATAAAGTATTAACATCAATTGCAATTATGCTAGGGTTTTTCTTATGTTAATAAGGAGATATAAAAAATAAAATGTAAAATTCAAACCCTAATTTATGGTAAATCTAAAGTCCTAAGAGAAATATATCTAGGGTTTTTTGGGCTCAAATTAATTATTAGGTTCACCAAAATACTTTAGTTATTTTTTGATTAATGTGATCCAAATAAGATAAAACTATGAATATTCAGATTACATAAAATAATGTAATAATCATACAAATATGAATTAAAAAAGGTAGATTGATATTAGACATATTATATTTGGTATGGAAAATAAATGGAGGAGAGGTGCACCTAAATTCATTTTTATTTTTGTAACTCAAACTTTTTTTCACTATCCCTAAAATAGTTGAGTATGTGCACTATAACCACTTAAATCAAGAGACAAAAGATTAAACCTTATATGGACAATACTACAAAATTTAGATCCCTATGGGACTAGTATTATTTAAGCCATGTTGGTACTATACCTATTAATTGGGTAGGTTTTTGACACCTTAGAATACTATGCCTTTACCTTTATATATCTCCTATGTGTACACTCACCTTTAATCCTATGAAATGATCCTCATTTTCATTCTCTTTTCTTTGAAACCCTAACAATAGTTTTGACATAAGATGACCCTTAAAAAACTAGTTAGTATATTTGGTTGGATGCCCCTAATCACTCCTATTTAATGACTAAATGTTTCCTACATTCTAATACTCTAAAGATGTCTCAAACCATATGTAGTTCTCCCACATAGCAGTGTGTGTGTATACCATCATGATTAATCTATAATGTAATGCAATGTTTATCTTTTGACACTTGGAATGATGAAAATTTAACATGTGTTTGTATTCATACTTGAATATATGAGTGTCATTTCAAGTATATTCAAATATATATGCCTTTTTGATAAGGTCTTAAGAGAGTGATAATTAATTTCTCAATGTGTTTTCCAAGTAGTGACCAAGTGAGTATGACCTTAGAATTGATTTGTATTAATATCTGACTCTTTAATATTTCATATCATGATAAACCTAAAAAACATGTCTAGGCCAACCTAGTGGATAATTCCCAATTTTAAAAATATACATTTAGTGTTCTTGGATATTATTGGTAGAGACAGACACTTGTATCAAAATGATAATTTTCTGACCATTGCCATTACTATCTTGGGAATGAAAATCAATGATCTGATATATGGATATAATCTATTTTGGATTCTAAAAGGTTATTTCATAGACTACGGTGATCCTACATATGCTTATCTTTAAATTTTTGTGGGCCAAGACAATAAATGGGTAGATGGATAAGTCAAAGTGTGTACAATAATTAAATGTGTATACAAAGTCCAAGTATGTCAAAGTGTAAAATTTTTTATATTTCTAAAGTTTCTAATACAAAATTTAGGTATCTAAAAATATGTTTCCTACATTTGTAATTTGATTCAATGCTTGGTGTGTTTATTATGAATTTATGTGATTTCACAACTTAATATGTTTGTGAATGCTTGATCTAATTTTAATCCTTGATGTTCTATTGCATACTAGATATGATTTCACTACATCGTGTTGACATTGTATCTAATGTTATTTTTATCATGCATACATTATGTCTAATATGTTTATTATCATGTATAAATCATGTTTAATTTTATTGTTATCACTTTTTCACAATTGTTAGTGTGTCTCTTGTCATTTTTATAAAATGCTCAGTGTGTTTTATATATTTTTATGCTTGAAGTTTTCCTATGTCTTATAATCCATTTGACATTTTTTTTTAAATGTGTTACTTACTTATGTGCATGGTGTGCCCCTTATTATATTAATTTTGTGTTATCATGATTCCTATCACACATCAATTTGGGACATGTTCCTGACTTTTTCTCCTTACGCTTTATTATATTTTATCTCAATATATTTACTAATCAATTTTGTTTTAGATTTTTTATGAATTTTTTTAGTTTTATTTTTTTATTCATTGTTTTCAACTTGACTCATAATTTTAATTGTGTCAATAATTTCAATGTTTATTTATTTTACTCAATACCTCTTAAAATATTTCATTTTTATTTGAATTATTTCAAGTGATGCTCTTAGTTTTTCCACATGACACTTCTTATTTTCACTTTTTTCATTGTTATTTTATGTCACATAGTGTTTATTTGTCCATGATAACTATCACACATTCACTACAGTAAGATCCCTTATAAATGAATCATCTCATTTATATCATCTGCATGGGGGAAATTATTCTTGATGCTATATTTCTCATATCTTGTACCCACATGGGGAAAATTAATCATATGATTATAATGCTTATATCTTGTGCCTAGGATAAAATCATTCTTGATGATACATTTCTTATGTTTTAATTAATTTATGATTAATTTGATCAAAATAATATTAAACTATAAATATTCAAATTAAGTAAAATAGATAAATAATAATACAAATCTTAATTTATAAAGGTAGATTTATATTTCACTTATTATATCTAGAATTGAGAAAGTAAGAAATAAATGATGCACTTAGCTCATTTTGATATATTTATTGTTCATTGTGTTCATCATTATCCTTGAAAATGCCCTGTGTCTACTCTATAACTACTCTGATTAGGAAAAAATCAAATATTATACAGATGTTGTTGATGTAACTCATTCCTCTATAGCAATTGGTATTATCCATGTCCTACCATTACTATCCCTATTAATTATGTAGGATTTTTATGCCTTAAATTGTTGCACCTATACATGTATACATCTCATGTGTGTGTGCTCACCTTTGTTAATATGTGCTCATGTTTTTTCCATCTATTTAATATGAAACCCTAATCTCACTTTTGACACAAGTTGACCCTTAAAAATTGGGTTAGTATGTTGGGTTGGGTATCCCTAACCACTCCCTACTAAGTGATTGATTATTGCCTACATTAAAATACTCCTAAAATGTCTTAAACGATACATAGTTATCCCACGTAGATGTGTGTACACACCATAATCATCAATCTATAATGAATTGTAATGTTTTTCTTTCTACACTTGGCACCATACAACTTTGACTTATGTGTAATTCAAACTTGGATTTAGGGTTGCTCTTTTGATGGATATTCAAATATGTATGCCTTTGTGATAATGTCTGAAGAGACTGATAATTGATTTCTCAATGTGATTTCTAAGTAGTGACCAAGATTGTATGGCCTTAGGATTTATTTTTATTTATATTTAATTATTTTATATTTCATTTTATGATTGAATTATGAAACATACCTAGGTCAACTTAATTGAGGCTTTCAATTTGAAAAATTAGTCTTGAATATTCTTGGGCATTATTGATAGAGAAAAACACTTGATACAAAACCAAAACTATCTATATGATACATGTACTATCTTAAGAGTGAAAATTAGTGATTTGAGATATGGTGATGGTCTATTTATAATTATATAATATTCTTTTAAACACTAAAGTTATCCTAAATATTTGTATCTATTAATCTAGGTTGGCCAAGAAAATAGGTGGGTAGACAAATAGGGGAAGTGTGCACAAGATTAAAATTTATTTTCAAAGTCCAAATATGTCGAAATGTGTCTAATATAATGTTTTCCAAGTGTCTAATAACAAATTTATGTGTCTTAAAATGACCTCTTTTAGCCTAGTATTTAAAATGTTACATTAAAATAAGAAGAGAAGAAATGTAGTACTTGTAATGATCACACTTCTTGTTCAAATTTATTCACAACATTTCCCACTTGCTCCATGTAAAACCTACAAGGAAACATGTAAATATCAATTTACATTCATGATAAATAACCTGAAATAATCTAGACCACTGAATTACATGAAATTTAAAAGTCAAGGAATGAAAACACCATAGGGTGCATAAACCAAGTTGCTACAATTCATTTGGAGAATACCATGGGGTAATTATTATCCAAAGAGTGAAACAACTTAAACCATGATTTGAGGAGTGTTAATTCCTTAACCATAATTAGATAAAGATAAGTGCTATAAATGTAATGACATAGATTCCTCAATTGCACTACTT
This sequence comes from Torreya grandis, assembly GCA_037957365.1. Lineage (NCBI taxonomy): Eukaryota > Viridiplantae > Streptophyta > Pinopsida > Cupressales > Taxaceae > Torreya > Torreya grandis. The sequence goes on from JARHVA010000500.1 coordinate 1,383,354, forward strand.
TAAATATCATTTTAATTCTTTTTTAGAGTCCCAAAATCAAGTTCATATGCAAAGTTGGAAGATTTAAACAAGTTTGTATGTCAAAATGTAAACCCAAACCACATTTACATGTCAAAAATGAAATCTATATCAATTTTATAAATAAATTATCGATCCAAAGTGCTTACTTGTAACATTTATCCCTATTGATCCATAATATAAAAAATACAAAAGAATTTGTGTGAATAACATTCATGTCACAAATTTGATCCATATATATCTTAAATATATATATAATTCCATAATATATCTATCATAGTGTCATATAATTCCTCTCAATCTTCTCAATCTAATAAATATGATCAATTGGGCCCATATAATGTTTCTCATTTATTCCTCATAATCATGTAGAATTCCCAAATATGCCTTACATATGCCTCAATATATCTAATATGTCCCATCTAAATTACATAATCTCAGCTTGAATATAAGTTTTTTTTACATTCCTTAAGACTTTAAGGTAAGCCAACTATATGCCCCCCTTTTGATATGAGGGATGAAGGCTATGAATAACTCAACTCAAAAGAAAGAGCTACATGTAATATATGTTATATATAAAAATTTAATCATGTAAATTATATATAAAACCATAATAATATATGTCATCATATAAATATTTAATCACTTAGGAATGTATCAAAAATCTAATCCAATGAAATGGGTATACAATTTCATATCAATTAGATACATCAATTAGTCTCGTAATAAGCAATGTAGTAGATATATGATAGAAATCATGGCATCACACATAATAAAAGTATGAGTGATATAAATTATGGCACTAAGATTTAAAATATTAATATATGTATCTAAACACATGCACATGCAAATAATATCATGAGCATGGATCACACAAGGCATTGCTTGATTATAACCTAACTCTAACTTAACACGAACGTGGCATGGCCATGACACAGACTAGAGGATCTTATGACACAACTAACACATTGTATGATAATACATACTAAATTCACTCATAGGACACACAATATATCACACATTAATGATCACACAATGTAATAATCATCAACATCAAATATTCATTGATAAATTAATGTTATTCTACATAATCAATCAATGCCATCATCTAGTATAACAAAGCTCAATATCTATAAGAAATAGTAGTCTAAAAATTATAAGAAATACAAGTCATATGTAAGAGTATATTATGAAAAATAGACAGGTATAGAAATATATAACCTGATAAATGTGTAAAAAATTCACCAATATAGGCATGCCCCTAATTTATAAATCCCATAGGTGCAAAAAATGCCATGCTTATGTATGTTCATGTATCATATGTAACACATATGTCTTACATCCAACTCATGTCTACTATATGTATTGCATCCCACTCATGTATACCATGAAAAACATGTCCATGGAAAATGGATATGTAATTCATCATTTATATGATTAATATCATTAGTGAATCATGTATACTATAAAATCATGTTGTCCATAGTCTTGGTTTTGTATTTTTTAATTTTTTTTTTCTAATTTTTTTTAAATGTATCACATACTATAATATGATCCTATAAATTTAATTCTCACATTTAGTTCCTATATTTATCAATGTGAATTTCAAACATTATGGGTGAGGAGTAACATGTGTATCATTGACAAAATCAGATAAATGATCATACACTATAAAAATCTAGCATTGTCATTATATCCATATGACTATTCACAAGTGTTATTTTCATAATGTTAGATAAGTCAATAAATAAAATAAAATTAATTATAAACTTTAGCCTAATACCTCTATGAGTATAAAACAAAGCTAAACTAAACCAAAATCAATGAAAAGATACAAACTATGACTACCTTCAATTCAGGAGTGTTCACATTATTGTAAGTGTATGTGGCTTGGATGTAGTTTTAATAGGTTTTTATCAATGCCATTTCATTATGAAACATATACTTTGAAACTTTTATTAGTTTAATTGATGAAGAGTGGAATGTGATGCACAAGAGAATCTAAGAATCTGACAATACTTCATTATCATACTTGAGCATGGAAAATTACAAAGGGAGAGGATCTATTTATAGCAATTTTAAATCAATGAGGAACATTAATTTTGATTAAAATATGGATGGTTATAAATACATAATCAACAATTCACATGGATTTATAGCATGATCCCTTCATCTTGTCCAAGATGAAGGGTGGAGGAAAGCTCTTTAAAATATCTGAAGGGGGATTAATATGAGCTCTCCATCTTTCATGGAAGATGGAGGGTGGAGAATTCTCCTCAAAATATCTTTGTGTGAGTCAAGATGGGTCCTTCATATTGTATCTAAGATGAAGGGTGGAGAATAATCCTTCATATTATTTAATTTATTAATTAGTGTGATCACAAAAGGATATTCCATAAGATCTCAAGATTCTTTCTTAAATTAAGATACCCTTTGGAAGGAGAAAGAAAAGGAGGAATTAATAATTGAAATGAAATTATAATTCCATTTATAAATAATAATAGTTATAAGAATGATTAATTAACATAATCAAAGATTAATTTAATTAATATAATGTGGATAATTAATTATAAGAATGATTTAGAAAAGGGCAAATATTTGAATCAATTGATCGGAGAAGGAGAATTGGTGATTTAGTTAGAGTAGAAAAATTGATCAAAGAAAATGATAATGATGATAATTGAATAGATTTAATATGGTGAATTATCCCACCTATGGATGCCTTAAGGTGAATTTGAACTCATATGTTATATAAACAAATGATTTTATACTAGTTTGTGTGTGATTATGGGAAGTTGTTCCATTTTACAATTTTGACATAGGAGTGATAAAAATAGAGTTTTTACATTTTCCCACATTTGAAAAGGCATTGTGAGATGTAGATGAAGTAACTTCTTCTCAAATACTAAGAAAAAATGTTAAAATGATCATAGAATAAAATTAGCGGATGTTAAATATGACAAATTTGCTAAATGTGCTATCAAATGAGTACAAATATGTATCAAAGTAGCATTTGGTAAGCCTTAGATGCCCCCTCAAGGGGAGAGTCAAAAATGTTTTGGATGATTGGAACCATGAAAGGATGAAATAATAGCATATAAAAGTCAAAAGAGGAACAAAAATGAAAGAGAGGAGAAAATAGGAGGAAAATTAGATATTGAGGCTAAAAATAAGCCTTCAAAAAAGAACAATAACATACTACATCACATGGGGGGAGGGGGGATTTTGAAATAAAAGGATATATATTCACCTTGGGGGGTGGTTCATTTTTACCCTAGTCATTAAAAATTTACCTATACGAATTTGTGCAAAAGTGACTTGGATAAAATGGCTCGTAGGCATCATCTGAGGGCAATTTTAAACCACATACGAGAGTTTAGATGGGCATAGGGAGTAGGACCACTTGTAGGTGAATTTTTTCTTTGTCAATTTTTCATTTTACCACATTTATTACATTTATAAGTATGAAAACCCATGAATTTACCATTTTCAAAATGGTGAATTCATCCATGAAAATAATGAATTAGCCATGGAAATAATGAATTGGCCATGTAAATAATGATTTCAACCATGAAAATAGCAAATTCATGTTTTACAAATGTTTATTTCACCAAATAGTGAAGTGGCATAGATCAATTTTTATAAATCAATGAATTCAAACATTAAAATGGTAAATTGGACATGCAAATGACAAAAGACTTGTGATTTTTTTGAATGGTCAAAATCATCCAAAAACTTGTGAAATGTCCAAATGTTCAAAGAAATGGTCAAATAAATAGATAAAATGACTAGTGAAATGATGAATTCACCAAACAATGAAAATATCCATCAAAACTGTGAATTGGTTGAATAATCAGTGAAATGGTTAAGAAAATTACAAAATTACCATGAAAATGGTGAAAATGACTAGACCCTGTTTAGTAGTGAATTCACCATAAAAATGGTGAAATGGTCTTTTTAAATTGAAAATTCACCAAAAATGGTGAAAATGTCTTAATTCATAGAATAATATAAAATTAATAAGGATAAATTTGATAAAGTGAATGATGAAGATAAACAAACTTGATGAAATGATCATGCTAGGAAATAAATTTGATTGGCAAGTATAAATTAACTAAATTATATATAGATAATTGACTTTAGTGATCTTGATTGGATTATAGTAATAGGTTGATGTACTCATATCATGTGAGAGGTGGTTCCATATCTTAAAATAGTGGTATGAATGGATGACATGCTTAGTTTATTTTTAGTGATTGGCCTCTTGTATGTGGCAAGGATGTCAATGATCAAAGCAAATCAAGCATTAATCAGTGCTCTAATAGAGAGATGGAATTTTGATAATTTGACATTCTAGCTTCCAAAAAATGAGGTGACAATTACACTTGAAGACATATGGCATATTATTTAGGTGCCTATCATAGGATGATTATTGTAATAGCTAGCCCCAAGGTTCAGATAGGGTATGTTGGAGGGCTTTATAGGACACCTTGACATCGAGATGGTTTGAGGTGGTTACATGGACATTGATGCGATAAATTTGGTCATATATGTTTCATTATATGGGTCCATTTAGTCTAATTATCTAGTGATTGATAAGGTAGTGATTTTTATTATGGATATTATCAGAGGCATTATATTACCTAGCAAAAGTAGATAGTTCTTTCACATGGGCCTAGGTGGAGTAATGAGGGATATGCTAGAGTAGATAGTGATATTTTCATGGTTCCCTAATATATAATCACATTTATATCATTATTTGGTATATCAAGGTAGACACAATATAAGTATAGATACATTTATCTAGGTCTGGGCATAGGAGCACATTTATATTAAGAGAATAGCAGGGAAATGATAGTATAAAAGTCTAGAGGATTTGATGTCTTATGGGTGGTACTAGGTATGTCCTAAGAATAGGATACATAGGGTGAGATATGATACTATGGTTAAATCTAGATAATATGACATAGGTAGACTTGACCTAGATGCCCTATTAGGTATTCAGTAGTAGTGGCCTAAAGATGCTAAGAATATGGTGTACATGACCATAGTTTGTTATATCATTAGATGTCAAGATTACATCATAGATGATATATACTATACAATATGTAACATCAATTCAAGATATATTAATATCCTCAGGGCTACATCACTTTATCTATGTGACTAAAGAGACATGTTAATGGGTCTCAGTAGTAAATTAGGTAGAGGTAGGGGATAGATTTGGGTTGATTATATATGTGGATTGGGCCTATTTAGGATTACCAAAAGACATAGGATTTATCATAGAATATTTGATATGGTAGGCCTAACAACATCTATTGAGATTAACTACCCCATTAGGTGGTCACCATGGATAGGTAAAGGGAGCTCATGGAGATCAAGCACATGTACCACTATAGGTTCATTGGCCAACACCCATAGAGATCATGATAGGGTATTGATAAAAGGAGTGAGGAGAGTAGGAGGGCGAGGGGGAGGGGGAGGAGGAGGTGGAGGTGGATTGTGTAAAGGAGGAGGTAGATATACATTCAGATGAGGAGATGGTAGAGGTAGATGTAGGATGCATTGATTAGTTTTTATATATGATACTAGATCTAGGATAAGTTGACCCATCAAGACCAATAATATCATGGAACTCATGGAGCTTAAGCACATGTACCACTACAAGTTCATCAAAAAAAAATCATAGCGATGGTGGTAGGGTCTATATCAAAGGAGAAGTGAGGAGAGGGGGAGGGGGAGGGGGAGGGGGATGAGTAGGTGGAGGTGGAGTATGTAGAGGAGGTGAAGATAGGGTTAGATGAGGAGATGGTAGAGGTGGATGTAGGATGCATTAATAATTATTTATATATGATGATATAGAGAGGACATGTTGGCCCATCAAGATTGATAGTATCATCTATCAATTAGGACGTAGTTGTTAGGTTGAGATAGGAGATCAATGATAGAGAGACTAAGATCAATATGTTACAGGCTAGATTAGATCATATTTCATAGTAATTGACTTTACCACATAGTCATATTAGTGTTATTTAAATAGAGATTTTAATAGTGAGTTCAAAGGTGAGTCAGATGCTACAAATATAGGCAAAGTAGATCAAAAAGAGAGATTATACTCTACCATAGCGGATTTAGCTCAAGTAGATTAGGATTCAGCATGAGTAGAGCAAGATAGTGATAAGAGATAGAGAGATAGGGATTATATAGATCCACTAGATGTCAAAATAAAGTGATATGATGTTTTAGATATCATGATAGAGAAGGGATTCTTGTATACTTTTAACAAGATCCTTTGGGCTAAGGATGAGGCTAGCTACTACATGATCCTATATGAGGTAGCAGTACTAACCACAACTAGGGGTCCTACTTTTTTTTAGTATAGTACATAATAGTTAGCTTCTAAATCAAGATAATCTCAAAATACTTATACCTTATTTATTTTTTATCTCAATTTTTGCCTTAATCATTAGTTATGGTCCTCCAAAATAGTTGACCCTACATCATGATAGGATAGGAGAGATCTCTCCACGAGATGATCCATATGGTAGATTTGTTAAGGATGGGCATATATAAAGTTGATTTTGAGACAAAACTCTATAGTTTTGCTTAATGAGATTCTAAAATTTATATGATGTACTTAGATGAACTAGATGTACATGTATTCTCATTGATGTATATGACCCATTTATATATATATATATATATATATATATATATATATATATATATATATATATATATATATATATATATATATGAACATTTGACATTTGATGTATATAGAGAGATCCATGATAATTATTATTGTCTCATGTGATGCTTATTTCATTTGATTATGTCTCTTTTAATTATATTAGATAATATTAATATGAATTTGATTTCGATATGTTATTACTATTATGATTGATGAGATAGATGTTTTGCTTAATTTTAATGTGAATGATTATGATGTTTGTTAGTCTTATGATTGGATCAAATAGAGAGAGATAGCTGATTTGGACATTGTTATATGGCTAGACCATCTTGAGACTTGATTTTTAATTTTGAACATGACAATATAAATCATAATATATAAATGAATCATGATAAAATTTGTTTATCAATAAGCATAAATTTTAATTCAATATGCAAATGTATACAACTCAAAACAAGATATGGAAAATCAATCTCTAAATGTAAAACATAATGCACTTAAATCAATTCCAATTTAGATACAAATGTTCATAACTTAAAATCATGATATGAATAATCAAGACTTAAGTGAGAAAAATAATGTACTAAATTAATGTAAACGAGTAATAAAATAATATTAAAATAAGCAAAAAATTAAACAACACATAAACACACAAGTGAAATCAAAAAAACATTCAGTGAGTAAATGAGTGTGTATATCAATGAGGTGGTACTCTTTGAAACCAAGGTTATGACACAACAATCATGACTAAAAAATGGGGAATAGAAGAATAAGGAAGGGGTGGATGATTTAGCTCCAAATGTCCCATACAAGTAGACATTTCATACATAGTCCTATGGACTTTAGGCCAAATGTAATTCTCTTAGGGATTTGGGAAAGAATAAAAGTGATGACAAGTTGAGAAGATAGATTATAGAGAAAAAATAGGAAAGGGGGATCAAAAAATTGTGAGAGCATATAAGCAATAGGATTGCCTAAAGGGAAATAGATATGCTTGAAAAATGTCAAGAGCATGGGATAAGAGATGGCTGAGTTAACCTCAGAAAACTAAGCGCTACCTAAATAGTCCAATTGGACCTCAAGCCATTGTAGTTTGATAGAAAGTTGGCACAAAAAAATTATAAGTATGAACATGAAAAATAAATAAATGTTTGTAGTTAAATTTTCAAACTCAAAAAATGGTGAGAGTGTGAAATATGAATTCATAAATTGGAAAGATCATAAGAATTAACTTGCAAAATGATGAGAACATAGTAAGTTGGTCCCACTATTTGAGATGTCATACTCACAAGGAGATGAAAATCACCTATGAGATTCTTCATTATGTGCCACTTAACTTTGAGTTATTTTAAATCCAAGTTGATTAATAGGATGTCAATTAGTTAATGACATCATATTACATATGGGCATAGATAGGGAACTTGTGTGATGTTGAGTCATGCAAATTTTTAGGATTTTTTACATAAGGGAATATTTATATTTTTAGGGTTTTTTGGAATATTGGAATTGTTTATGGGTGTTTGGAATAAGGATATAAATAAGAGTATTTTTACTAAATAATATAAAATAAATGAGAACAAGCATCTCCAAAAACACCTATCAAAAATAAGAAGGGGAACTATGGGTTTCAGAACTCAACAATAAATAGGAAATGTGAAAGAGTTATCAATACACGAGTAATTCGGGTAGTACCATTCAATAACAAATTAGAATAGGAGACAACACCTTCTCTTACGACAATAAATCAGGATGAGAAGGGCTAAATGAGGGAATGTAAATAGGAATATATAGGAATTCAAGGGAATGATAAAAGTCATACAAGCTAGAAAATCATGATGTTACATATTTTTACATTTCTTCTTCAAAGAGATTCTAACACAAACCATTATGCATTTCTAATCTACTCATACTAAGTTTTTTTATGATTCACCTATTGTACTTGTATAATCATAATCTAATCATGCTAGTAATAGAAAATGGAGGAAAGGAATAGTGAATGGATGCCCCCAAGAAAGGGTTGAAAGGATTGGGAAGATAGAATGGAATATAGATTCTCCCAAGCAATAAAAATTATGAACAAGGGTGTGTAAATTCAATCATAAAAACACTTATGATGTATAATGTTCATTGGCTCATCTAATTCATAACCTTCTAGAGTAGCCAACCTATATGCACCAAACCCATAGTTAATTATAATAATGAAAGGGCCCAACCAATTAGGTTCAAACTTACCTTTATTTTCCCACTTGGCATTAATAATCTTTTGATTTTATTTTAACATCAGATCACCAAGATCAAACTCTCAAGAAATAATACAATTATTATAACCCTAGTGTAGCTAATTTGAATAGGATTTAAGGTGATTAAGGGGGCTAGCCATTTCTCCTCTAGAATTAATATCTCTTCTAATATGTAATCTTGATAGTATTCTTCATCAAGAATACCTTGTAGTGAAATACATAGGGGGGAAGCTTGATCTCAATAAGAATAATTGCTTTAGAACCATAGACCAGGAAATAGGGTGTTGTACTAGTAGGAGTGTGAACATCAATGAAGTATGCCCATAAGGATAGGAATATTTTCAAATGCCAATAATGGTCAAATTTATTTAAAATATTTTTGAGAATTTTGACAAGTATTTTATTGGATTTTTTGGCTTGGCCATTTTCTTGAGGGTGATAAGGAGTGGAAAAATTGTGTTTAATGTGGAATTCAGAATATAAGGTTGTGACATCCTTATTTTTAAAAGATGTGCCATTGTCTGAGATGATAGTGGAATTAATTCCATAATAGAAAATGAGGTGGTTCATGATGAATTTATAAATTTTATTATCGGTTATATAATTGATAAGGATTGCCTCTACCCATTTATTAAAATATTCAATAATTGTGAGAATATGTTTATAACCATCTAAATAATTAGGGTTAGATGAAGTTCCCATGTATAAAATGACCAAGGAGTTATAACTATTTGAAGTGCCTATGCTAGAGCATGAATAATATCACCATGTTTTTGACATGCTAGACATTTCTTAATATAAACGCATGCATCTTCTTCTATAGTATGCCAATTGTAACTAGTGTGAAGGAAATTTTTATCCAAGACCATACCACTAGTTTGGGCCCTATAAATCCCTTCATGAACTTCCTTAATCACTCAGTCAAATTATACCAAATTTAAATAATGAAGCAGAGTTCCATCATAATCTCTATGATAGAGCATGTTGTCAAGTATGGTGTAACAAGAGGTAGTTTGGATAAAGTATTTTGTATGGTTATGTTATAGATTGGTGGGAAAGATTCGATCATTGAGATAGGAATAAATTTTTGTGTACCAAGGGGAATTGGGACTAGTAATGACACATCATCTCAAAATTTGAATAGTTATACATTGAAACAAGAAGGTTTTATTTTAAGAACTAATACTTTTTGACAATAGGATAGATTTAAATCATGGATCTAATGGTAGCCATAGAATCAGTAGACTTATTTTTGGCTTGAGTAACTTTTTTTAACTATATGACTTCAAATTTGAACTTAAGTGCATCTATGAAGCTTGTGTTAGGCAAAAAAATTTCATCTATAGTTTAATGTTGATTATTTTCTTGATTAATAATTAGTTTTGAATTACCATATACTAGTAAATGTTGAATACTCCATTGAATTTTAAAACAAATCCCAATAAGTAAATCCCCATATTCAATGATGTTAGTATTACATGGGAATCCAATGCAAAAATATTTAGGAATAAGATTAAATTATGGTTCAATGAATAGTATTCCTATTCTTGAACTATGAGATGTAAAAGATCCATCAAAAAATTAACTTCCATTCTTTAGCTTCATCGAGAGTCATAATAAACTCATCAATAAAGTTTAATGTGATAGGATTAGAATCTTATAGAGGTGTTTCAATGAGTAGATCAGCTAATACTTGACCTTTAATAACCTTTTGATGTGTATATTCAATATCAAACTCACTAAACAACATTACCTATTTAGACATTTGACCAATCCAACCTGCCTTTGTTAAGATATATTTAAAAGGATCCACTTTTTCAATTAATATGGTTTTATTTTTCAACATATAATTTCCAAGATTATGATAAGTGAAAGCTAATGCAAGACAAGCTTTTTCAATTTGAGTATAATTTTTCTCGTGAGAGACTAATATTCAACTCAAATAATAAACATATCTTTATTTTCCTTAAGCACCATGTCAAGTGAGGAGTGACCCCAAGGTGTTGGTATTTGAATAAATGTACAATAATGAAGTCTTCCCAAGCATTGGTGGAATAATTATGGGAAGAATTTCTAGGTATTGCTCAATTTTCTCCAAAGCTTGTTAACGTTTAGCATTCCATTGAATTGTAGTGCCCTTTTTTAAAAGATGTGTAAATAGATGATAGTGATCATCAAGTTAGGAGATGAAGCATTGAATGGCCTAGATATTTCACTATAATATATTAATTTATTTCAAATTAAGAGGAGGCATCTCATTAAGGGCCTGAACTTTGGTTGGATTAACTTCAATGCCCCTATGAGAAATAATGAAGCTTAATAATTTTCTAGATATAACCCCAAAAACACAATTCTTAGGTTTCAAGTGCACTTTATATTCATAAAACCTTTAAAATATTCTTCACAATACTTTATTATGCTCTACACATGTTTTTAATTTTTCTAGAATGTCATCAACGTAGTCTTCAACAATATCATGGATGAGATCATGAAACATAATTGTCATGGCACATTGATATGTAGATCCATAATTTTTAAGACAAAAGGAATGACTTGGTAACAAAATATTCCCCATGGAGTTGTGAACATTTTTTTATTTTGATCCTCTAGAGTAATCTTGATCTATATAGCTAGATAAACCATTCATAAGAGATAACATCTTGTAGCTTGTTGTGGAATCCACAATCATATCTATATTGGGAAATGTAAAAGCATCTTTGGGACAATATTTATTAATATCTCTAAATTTTATGTAGATCCATATGCCAATTATCTTCATACTAACTAGAACAATGTTATAAATCCACTCTACATAAGAAATAAGCTTAACAAAACATGTTTCAAGCAACTTTTCTATCTCTATTTTGACTATGATGGCAATTCATAGATGCATATTCCTCAACTTCTACTAATAGGCTTAGCATCTGGGTATATAAATATATGATTTAATACCAAAAAATTAGCTAAACCATACATAACAGAGTAGACCCAAGTAAATATATCAATGAACTTTGTTAGAATAGTAATAATCAATTCACCTTCCACTAGAGTGAAAGATGCACATGGTTTGATCATCTTAGTATTATTATGCATGCCAATGTTCACTTTTGTAGTATCTTCCATAAAAAGAGTGGAAAGATATATAATTATATGCAAAGAATAAAATTGATCATCTAACTTTGAATGTGGGCTCTCGGACCTACCCATGTATGAAGAATAATAATCATTCATAAGCGGTAATGGTGAATGAGCTACTAAATGTGGATTTTTTAGGACCATACACTAAAGTTATTCATGATATTTAGGATTAATTTATACTCTAAATTATAATCATGGACTTGTGGATCCCTAGGATTCTTATGAAGGAGAGTGAACTTCCCCATCCAATGGTGCTTGAAACAAGTTTTCACCAATGGACTTGTCATTTTTTTTACTATTTCCCTCATCTAAAAGTACCTTATAGAGGTTAACATTTAAAGATATCAATGTTCCATTTTAATTTTGACCAAGGAAGTTCATCCACTCCCCAAATTATTCATTAGGTTCCAAAGTGTATACAAATCCTTGCTTGTGGTCACCTATCGTTAAACTATCTCTTAATCCTATGAACATTGAAATATCTTATTCATTTGAAAACTAGTCAAGTATGACATCATAATATTATTTGTCCCAATAAATGAGGTTATGATAATAGAGGGTAAGGGTAAGTTTGAAACATCAAAAATAGTGAGAGTAGAATGGGAATAAAATAGATTGGCATTGACAAGCTCATCATGGATGTTATAAAAGGACTTTATGTCACTATCAGGAACATCATCTTTTAACATATATGTTGAATCACTTTGAGGATGTGTGGGGACAACCCTAGAAAATTTGGATCTAGGACCTTGCTTCTTTTCATGATTATCAATAAAAATGGAATATAGTCTAATTTATTCTTTTTCTCCCAACCCTTTTCCTTTATAAGCATGATGGGTCATAATTCTATTTTGGATAGGGTACTTTTTGCTTTAAGAACAAGGACCAAAAATCCTTAATGTATAGCCATGACTCATCTAATTATTTTAGATCTTCTTAACTAAATGCTTTTCCAAGGATAAATGGAATATATTCCTAGGGGTAAGAGTCCACCTTCTTTTTGCATCATTCCATCCTAGGCCTACCATGGGATTTAGGTGATATAGGTAATCTATCAATATGAAAGGTATTTTCAATGCTATAAGTGTCAAGGCCTTTGACATGAATTTTGAAATGAGAGGAATTTAGGTGGGGAAGGGTGATTCATAAAAATAAATAAGGGTATTGGGATTTATATAATTAGATTTAGGTGGATCAGACATCACTTGCTTGTCTTTTCTGATAGCATGGTCAAGACTAGGATAATAAGTATATTTATGACCCTCAAATTCCATATGTTTATAATATTTATATGATTGTATATCCCCAAGAATAGTGACCTTCATTCTGGAATGGGAAAATTTGATACATTGGAGTGTAGAGGGAACTACATGCATCACATGAATCCATGGATGGCCAAGAAAGATATTAAATGGAAATTCAAGGTCAATTAAATGACATAGGGTACTACAGATGATATTCCAAACCTAGATGGGAAATAAAATTGTACCTATTCACTATTTTTTAGTATTAGCATACCCCTTAATAGTGATGGTATCATTCTTTAGATATTTCACATTATATCCTAGATGCTAGATTAACTTCAATGGAATAATATTGAGGCCAAAACCATTGTTTATAAGTACCCATTTTATTTTATGGCAAGTAATTATGTCTTTGATGCACATGAAATTGGTGTGAGAAGATCCAATGGATGATATATCACTTTGATAAAACATCAGTTATGTGCTAGGAGACAAGTGCCCTACCAATGCTTGAAATTTATCTAGTGTAATATTTTTAAGCACCTAAGATTGGCTCAAAATTTTATAAAAAATATATTTATAGAGCTAAAAAGTACATAAAAGATCCAAGATGGAAATTTATGTTGGTGTCTTATTCAACTAATCCCAAATATCATACTACTTTTTGATAAGAGGTATATACTTGGGTTTGGATTGATCTAGACTTGGATTAGAATTAGAATGTGGATTAGGATTAGCAGAAAAAGATACATGCCCTTATAATGTAATTTTAGGCATCGAGTTATAACAACACAATCATGAACAAGAACATGATTATGGGAATTATAGGAACAATAGCCAGGTCCCAGAATGGTTACTCTAGGATAAGGATTGTGTAGAGGAGGAACTCCCAGAATAGATGGACCTAAGTTTAGAATGGAGGGATTTGCTTCTTGGGAACTATTGGAATCAAAATGAGGGTTTATTGTGATTGTGGCCACATGATGCTCCATGATACATCCCACTATATTTTAATCATATGGATAGAACGGTAATCAACATTATTAGCCTAAGACCATGATTTTAATTATGATTATTATTTTGTTGATGTTATCATTGCTCATTTTGATTAGTATGATGTTGAAAAAAAGAAAAGGTTCTTTATATATCCCCATATTCTATTTATAATTAGAGTATGATGCATTATTTAACTCAATTTCCCCTTTTTCTATCATGTCTTGGATGAGGTGTCTAAGTTGCACACATTTATGAATGGCATGACCTTTGACCCAATTATATCACAATATTCATTATCCTTATACCACTTAGGTTTGGGTTGACTTTCATCAAAGGATTTTATATTTGGCCAAGTAATCATATTCATAGTGAGTAGTTTGTAAAATATAACCTTAATGGACTCTCAAAAATTAGTAAATGGTCATCTATTGAAATAATTCCTTAGAGGAGGTGACCTTTGTAAAGTAATCATTTGTGGCTAAGGTATCTTGTGTACTAGTGGTGACTGCATCATGTGGACATGTCTTACTTATGTGACTCCACTATTAACCACATTCTTATTGTAATTAAAAGGTTTTGGCTGCTCTAAGGCACTTTTTAGATATAAATTTGAAGTTTGGTTATGATTTTGGTTCTGATTTTGATGTTAGGATTGATTTTGTGAATAAATTTTGATCATTCTTTATCAATGAGGGCCTTCTCTATTTGGACCCATTTAGTAATGACATCTTCAAAGTTGTCTAGACACTATTATATGAGGTTAAGATATAGTTTTGAGTTCAATTTTTTCATGAATATATTATCTAACTTAATAATATTAGTATAAAGATAGCTTTGGGTTGTGTTGGGGAGACTACTTTTCAGATTTGGGAATGTCCCTTCTACCTCTGTGTAGGAATTATTTGGATCATAATAGGATTAATAAATAGAATTAAACCTAAATTACCATAATCAGTAAAGAAAAATGAGATAATTTGGGAGTCATTTCAAGTTGGGGGATTTTCAGGGTTCATGGAAAAAATATAGGGACATAACAGGCATATATCAACTCTTTTTACTAATGCTTAGGAAGACAAAACTATTAATATTAATGGAGTTACTTTTGAAATCATAGAGGAGCTGATTTCACATGTAAAAAGTTTAGAAATTGAGGAAACAAAAACCTTAAAATCTACCAAAGACTATAAAAGAGATAAGGAGATATTTCTAGAGGAAGGGGAAACTTTGGAAATGTTGCATAATGGTTTCAACCGTGAATCACTGCCTAGGCCGTATGGAGAGGTCACCTTTCATTTGATGTAATATGTCATTCTCAAAGGTAGGTTTATTATTGTTAAATGATCCTTATTCATGTTTTTGAATTATTTTAGACATGGCATTTTGTTTAGCCTCCCTTTCTTTATCCTTCATTCACTTGAAGTCTCTATCTTGAAGTATAAGAATGGAAAATACTTGGATCCTAGACATGAAGGGGTGATTTATATAATACATAAGTACTTCAAGGTATGAATTAGATCAATCTAGATATCTCTTAGTCTCATAAGAAATATTTAGAGGACATACCAATGGATATTAGGAATATTAAGAAGGTGTGGATTAAATACCCTGGAAGCACTAGTAGGAAAAAATAGGTTGATTTACAGGAGACTCCATTTTTGTTAAAGATGATAGGGTTGAGCTTGGAGATGATCATAATCAAGAGGATATAGGTGATATGTCTTATTAGCTAAAGCCCCCTAAAAATAGGAAAGGAAAGTCTAGAGATGATTCTATGGACAAAGTTAAACCTCCCTCTAGTAAGTAGCAATAAGATCTTAATGAGAATTTTAATAATATTGTTATTTCCCTAAAAGGCAAGGAAAATTTAAACAAGACTGTTGAGGAATTAGACCTACAAAAGTCCATCATGTGCTAGTTCATGAAGGAACTTACGAACCTTAAAGGGAAGATCAACTTTTTGTAGTAGGAAAATAATAGATTGAACTAAATCATAACTACCAAGGAGGATGATCAATAGTTGTATATCCTCCAATTTAAGTTAGACATGTTGGAGAATGAGAATGAGAAGCTAAAAAATAACATTAGTTTCCTAGTAAATTTAAGAGAGGCATCTATGAATGAGGAGATTTAAAATGTGGAGATCCTCATAACTCACCTTGTAGATTTATTTTACATAAAAACCACTAGCAAATAGAAAGGCAAATAGGTTCAATATAGAAGGTGCTAGAAAGACATAGACAAATAAAAATTATTGTTTCAAATTTATGATAATATCAAAAAGATTAAAATTTATTGGGAGGACATCTCAAGAAACCTAGACATGGATTAGGGTCAGGTTTCTTCTTTGTGGTCTTTTTCTTTGTCTTGTATTGTATTTGGGCTTTATTTTGGCTATTTATCTCCCTATTTTGTTTTAAAAAAATTCTTGGTATTTGGTAGACCTCTGTTTCTCTTTTTTTGGTACTTCTCCTAGGGTTTGGGGACCCTAGTTCAAAAGAATACCCTCTTTAACCTCAATAAAAAAATATAAGGAAGTGCATGTGTAAATTTGCTAGCCAACACTCACCATATTTGAAGATAAACAACAAAACTCTTGCCCCTTATTATTTTCTAGCACATAATTTAACCATGGTTAACTCATGTTCAATTTAATATGAAAATTACTTAATAAACTTCTCTAAGAAATCATAAAAAATTATGACAGAACCTTTTAGGAGGTGCATAACCATTATAAAACTAGCCCATCTAAAATTCATTAAAGTAAGTGAAGTAGGAAATTGATTTCATAGCCTACTTCTTATAAGGCAATAAAATACTTCTATAGGTTCTCTATTGGGTCACCTTTTACTTTATACTTGTCAAATTTAGGAATCTCAAAATGAGTTGGAATAGGTGTTTAAAAATACTTGAATCAAATGGGTCTTAACATATGTAATCCAACTTGTATTCTTGACCTTTAATCCCAGCTTATAATACTAAAATTGTGTCTTTAATATCCTACCATTCCTTGGAAAATGAAGTGTTTTTGGATGAAGGTAGGGGATCATATGAATTAGAATGAAATTTCAAATTAGTTGGATTTATGGAAATGTTTTATACTAACCTATTAGGATTAGTAGTCATTTTACTAGGATTAAATTGGTCAGGAGTAACTTGGTATTGATTAGGATTAGACTATGTAGTAGGGACTTGGTATTAATTGGGATTTAAAGCTGGTATGTAGACTCATTATTATGTATAATGAATTCATTGTCTTTAAGTGAGGAATTATTATTGAGTGGAAAGAATTCATTGTTGATTAGAATAAATTTGTGTTCTAGAAGGAATTCATTTTTGTATACTAGATAATACCTGACAGGTGTTATTAATACCTTCATTGAATCTAGAAGGATTATGTTGGAGAGATGTGAATTATAAGGGATAATCTATGTCTTGATAGGGACTAGTTAGGAATGAGTATAAATCTATAACTATTGAGGGGGGGAGGGGGGGAGGTTAGATGAAATTATAAGATTGGGATTAACATGAACTTAATTAAGATTAGGGAATGTTTTTTGAGAATTATCTACAATCAGTTGTATAGAATCTATAGGTGTATTTTTATTAGAAGTAGATGTCTCTAGAGTAGTAAATGGATCAACCAATTAATCTTTTATTTGATGCTCAAAATTTTGATTAAAATTTATAAGTAGATAATAATAAATTAGAGTAACTAACAAGCAACAATATTATTCAACACTTGACTAGCTTGTTGTAATTGGGTTATAATACTAGGCAAATTTTGGGATGGAGATACAAGTAACTATTCCTCTTTCTATATGTTTCTAGAATTTTTAATGTTTGAGAAAATATAGGACCATGGATATATAAGGTTAAATCATCAATCCACTTTTTGATTTTGATAGTTTTTTATGGTTGTGATTTCTTAACATTATGTAAGGCATCCTTAGGATAATCATAGATAACCTTAACACCCATCACTAATAATCTAAAAAGAGCTTTGTCTTTGTTCTCAAACAAGTCTTTCTCAAATTGAGCTCAAGATACATCATAGGTAAGTGTAATATATTCATACTTAGGTTGGTGAACTTCCATATCATGTGAGTTCATAGAACCATGTTGATCATGGGGATAATTTGGTTGATATGTGAATGGGTTTATATGGTCTTGTTGACCTTGAGTCCAATCATAATCTTAAATAGCATTATAATCCATGTCTATTATTTTGTAATAAGTCATGTTGGACACTATTGTAAACCAAATAATTTTACCCAAACATAAGTAATTAGACCTAAAATTGGAATAGACCTAGATGGAAATGGGAAAATATGATTTGGAAATGATAAGAGAAAGTTTTGGACTTGAATAGGTTTTATTTGAACATGATAAAATGGTATTGAGACTATAATTTGATCCTAGTCTTGAAGTGGTTTTGAACTAGAAATTTCGGAAAATAATTAGAATGTGTCCAAATTTACATAGACAACATAACAGTATGATTTTAGATAAGAAAGATGTGTTTAAATAAATTTAGATGTAGAAGGGAATCATTTTGACCTGGAAAGTGGACAAAGTAATAACTCTTTATGAAGGTATACATAGATTATGACAAGTTTCTGACACCATAACCAATCAATCAAACACTCAATGTAACAACCCTAATTTAGTGACTAACATAGGAATAATTCAAATTTATCAATTATTTTGATATACTCAACATTAGAGAGGATTATAAATTTATAGATTATTTATGTAACTAATGTAGTTATTGGTGGTGTTTTAATCCCACCCTTCTCTCAAATGGTTCGTACATAAAATATATCTTCAAGTGTGATTACTTTTACAACCTTGCATCGATGAATTTTTTGTGGCCAAAAGTTCCTATGTTAAATTTTTTTTGGGATTTATAGATGGTCTCTATATACCTTGTGCTATGTGGGTGAAAAAATATATCAATTAGATGTCAAGATTTAATAGGCCATTTGCCAAAGGATATTGTCCCTTTGAAACCACTTTAGCTATAATATTTCAATGAAGTGATACCATAAAAATAAAGCTTTGATGCACCTTTAAAACAAGATACCACTAATGTAACCTCAATTTGTATACCCCATCAGATAATGGGGTCGGTGCAAATGCTAGATAATGATGTCCCAGCCATCATGCCTTAAGGAATTTTGAGAAGGTAATGACACCCCAATCATGCAGCCCCAAAATGACAATGAAAGGTATTATTATTTTGATTTGTAGGAATCCCACTAAGGGGAAGTAAAGAACATAATAGGAAAATCTCTCGGGATAAAAACAAATGATCACCTCCATGTTTTGAGCCACCCTACCAAAAGGGAGAGCATACGTGTCAAGGAATAATACAAGAACATATAATAACACTTAAACAAAGAATTGAATAAATATAATAAAAAATAAACATGTTTTATAGCACCAAATCTAAAGATAAATTCTTTTTAAAACATTAAATTGAGAGATGAATTCATTTTACAAACACCAAAGGAAGTGTGAATAAGTAATATGTGTTTGAATAAATCACCACACACTTTTAGAACCTAAAATAAAAAAAAAATTATTAGTTTTAATTTGTGGTTCTTTGTCAAGCAAAGGAGTTTTATTTTTTTACATTTTTGGATAACTCAATTTTTATAACATAGAGGCAAATTCATTGTGTAGTAGGGCAATTCATTATTTTTAGGAACCTACATAGAACATAGTAGAACATATAAAAACATATACAAAGGTGAATTTTATGATTAGAAAATCAATTTTCATGATTATATGAGTGTTTTCACCAATAACAAATCAATTTCACTGAAATAAAATCAAATTCATCGATTAATAAGAAAGCGAAATTGTAAAATACCTGAAAGTAATTTTATTGATTTCTTGATAATTTCACCATTTTTTTAGATAATTTTGTCAATTATGAAATCATTTCATGGAATATAATATCTACACAAATAGAATAGTGTCATTTTTTCTAATTATATGACCATTTTCATTGATTATATGTGTGTTTTCACTTATTAGTAGGTTGATTTCATCAAAATATAAGTTAATTTCACTAAAATAATAAAAAATTCATCAATTAGTAGAACAATAGCCTATGTTCTTACCTAAAAGTTATTTCACTAATTATGAGATTATTTCACCAATTTAATTGTCAATTTTTCTGATTTCTTGATGATTTCACCAATTTTAAGATAATTTCATTGATTATGAAAACTATGCAAAATACAAAATAGAGAAGTAGATAGAGCACAAAGGTAAATTCACTTATTACAGATGTTTTCATTGATTAACAAAAAAATAGTGGTGTTTTCACTATTTTCATGATTCAAATTCACCAATACATACAGGTGGAAATAATAGCCAAAATAATCATAAATGAGCCAAAATAATCAATTTTTTGACAAGTAAAGATTGTTATTGAGATTCAAAATAAGGGTATGGGTTACACGGTCCCACTAGGTATGTCATATGTATCCATAAGATTATTCACAAGTGTTATTTTCATAATATTATATAATTTAATCAAATAAATCAAATGAAATATAAACTTAAGCCTAATACCTTGATGAGCATAAAAGAAAGCTAAACTAAACCAAAATCAAGGAAAGATACAAACTATGAATACTTTCCATTCAATATTATTCACCTTATTATAAGCAGATGTGGCTCATATATAGTCTCAATAGGTATTTTTTAATGCCATTTCATGATGAATCATATCCTTTGAAACTTTGAGTAATTAAGTTAATGAATAATGGAATGTGTTGCACAAGAGAATATAAGAATATAACAACACTTTGTTATCAAACTTGAGCATGGAGAATTACAAAGGGGAAGGGTATTTTTAAAGTAATTTTGAATAAATGAGGACCCTTCATCTTAATTTCAATATGGATGGTTATAAATTCATCCTCAACAAGGCACATGGCTCAGCACATGGATTGATAACATGAGCCATTCATATTATCCATGATGAAGGGTGGAGGAAGGGTATTCAAAATTTCCAAAGGAGGATTAATATGATCCCTCCATATTTTATTCAAGATGGAGGATGGATAATTATCCTCTATGTTTAAAATTCAATATGGGTCCTTCATCTTGTTTCCAAGATAAAGGTGGAGAATCATCCTCAAGACAGCACATAGATAACCAATTTGGTCCCTTTATCTTGTTTCCAAGATGAAGGATTGAGAATGCTCCCTAAAATATATCACAAGATTAATTAAGGTCCATTAATATTATATCTAAGATGAAGGGTGATAATAAATCTTCATATTATTTCATGTATTAATTGGTGGGCTCACAAAAGGATATATTATAGGATCTCAAGATACTTTCTTAAATGAAGATGCCCTATAGAAGGAGAAGGAAAAGGAATAATTAATTATTGAAAGGAATTATAATTTCATTTACATATAATTATAGTTATAATAATTATTAATTAACTTAATCAAATATCAATTAGAATTAATTAAAAAAATGATTTATAGAAGGGGAAATATTTGAATTAATTGATCAAAAAATAAAAATTAGTGAATTAATTAGAGTAGAAGAATTAATTAGAGAAAATGACCAAAATGATAATTGAACAAATTTAATACAATTAATTATCCCACCTAGGGATTATCTAAGGTGAATTAAACTTGTATGTTAGAAGAACAGATGATTTTGGACTAGTTTGTGTGCAATTGTAGGAAGTCATTCCATTTTGCAATTTTGACACAAGAGTGATAAAAATGGAGTGTCTATAATCATCATAGTCAACATGATTATGTAAATATTGTGTAACTATAATATCCATAGTTACTTGTGGACTTCATTGTACTCTAAGAGAATGTGTCAGTGTTCAATGTGGAACATGCATTCAAGCTTTCTATAAAACTATATTAAGATGTGACATACTAGGTAATGTTTGTTGAACCCAAATAGATATCTAATTTAATGGATGTTGGATACTTGGTCTTCAAGGAATAAAAATTACTCATCTTTGATTTGTCTTGTTATGATAAACTTGTATAGGCTATATAATATACTTTTGTAGAGGTGGTAGAATATGTCTTTGGCTAAATGGAGTACTTAGATTGGAATACTTGAAACAGTAACCACTCAGTTATTATATATAAACTTTAAGCATTGAGTACTAAGGATTGGATTTTGTGTATCTTATGTATCCATAGACATCTTAAATGCATGTAAAATGCACCAATATTAGGAAAAAAATAAGAACCAAGTAGCAATAGTTGTGGGCCCTACCATGAGTGATAACATAATTCCCTCAAGAAGGTTTTGTCATTTTTCATCAAATATTTTTTACTATAGTAGTCATACCAATCAGATTTTTATGTCTGTACCCAAGACTAGTGAGTATTTTCGTAGTGCATATATTTTCACTTAACTTGTTATCTACCATAACATTGTGTATAGAATGTGATTTAATGAAAGCATGTATAAACAAACTCCCATTGAATGAAAGTATGTATAATCTCATGGTCACTTATTTTGATTTTAGGTTGTTTTATTTATGTATCTTTAAGTTTACCAATAATGATAGCTATAGGATGAGCCTCCTTAGTTCTAGAAGTATAATAATTTGGATGAGGATGCACATTGTAAGTCATATGTACCCTAGGATTAGTATTAGTTTATTTTAACATGTGTTTTTGAAATGGATACAAAAATATCTTAAGCTTAAAATTACATTGTGCAAATGAATTGTTTGAATATGTGTTAACATCATTGGTCTTAATAGTATTGTTTTCAATTAGTCTTGTATCCTATGTCTCAAACCATATAATCTATTACTAGAATTTCCTCTACATCTATGCCAATAAAAATATACATTTTTATCAAAACCTTTAGGTTGTGCCATTTTCATATCAACCTCCTTTGGTGGAGTAAGAGATTTGATATTACACATTAGTAAATTTTGTAACACCTTATGAGGAGGTTTTGATAATCATTTAAATTACCTCCCTTGAGGAGTCAAAAGGACAAGATTATTCATATTTTGTTAGCTTTCACTATTTTTTTCCTTAGCCTAATTCTTACTATCATTATCCTTGATTTGAAAGTTGTTTTTCTTTGAAAATTGACATTAGAAGATGTGGGAGGGTTAGTCCCATATTTTAGCTTCTTCATGGAAATGAGCTTAACCTTATAGTCTTTAACCATATGGTATATGTCATTGAAATATTTGAAGTGGATGAATATAATATACTTATGGATAGGTGTAAGTAATATTTACTTAAATATGTCTTGTAATTCATTATCAACCATATGATTTGTCATTTTTAGAAGCATATTCTTATAGTGAAACACATAGTCACTAATGGATTCATGATCTCCTTATTTTATTTTAAAAATTTGATCATAAGATATCTTCTCACTAATATTTATAGAATTGATTGAAGTATTGATCAGCCAAAATATTGAAATCATGTACTAATTTTAAATAAATCTCATAAAACCATCACATGACATAGTTTTTAAGGCTCCTAAGAATTTTTTTTTTGAACTTATCATTAGAGGAATAATTTAAGCATGTTGTGTGGAAGACTATAAAATGTTGTGATGAATTAAATTTACATTATATTGTTTAATCTTAAGTGTAAAAAAACTTATAATAAAAGGATAAGTGGCAATATTTGGGCCCAAATGGTTTAGTAAGAATTCTTGACAATTTTTTTAATTATTCACTCTATAAGAATCTTGCTCTAGTGGGTAAACTTTGGCTTAAAATCAAGAAGATTTTTTATAATATCTTGATTATAAGGCATAGGAGATTGATTAAAAATATTTGGTGTCACATGAATAGCAATCTTAGAAGACACAAAATTATGTTGCATAGGGATAACCATATAAATCTAAGAATTAACTTGTGTTTCCTTCATGATAGGCATATCCAACACTTGAGTGGACATTCATTTAGAGACATGAATAATATAATTAGGAATAGTGATTTGAATCCCTATTATACAAACTATACCTTTAAATGGTGAGTTTATTGTTGACCAATTTTGCCCACAGGCAAAAATTTTGGTCCCCTTCTTCCCTTGCTATTCAATGATAGTCATTTTTGGGTTGCACAAGTTCAATGAGTTTGGTTCATGGCTTGGTTCAAGTGGTTCAGTGACCTTTGGTTCAAAAGTCCATCTTCAAGTTCAACATCTCGATTCAACAAGTGTTGAACCATTAAACTATTGAACCATTCTTGGTTTAATGGGCTTGGTTCAATGGGCTTGGTTCAACGGGCTTGGTTCAATGGGCTTGGTTCATCGGGCTTGGTTCAAAGGAAGAAGTTCATCGGCCTTAATTCATTAGTTCATCGGTGCGCAATGTTTGAACCACTTAAATTGTTGAACCATTTTTAGTTCAACGGCTTGGTTCAAAAGGTATGCCCTTGGTCAAAGGGGAGTCTTCAAGTTCAAAATGCCCTAGTGGAGGGCAAGTGCTTCAATGGAAAAGACTGGATAAGTCCAAAATTTGTTTAAATTCAAATTGGTTTAAGTCCCGAATTCCTTCAAACTTTTTGTCTAAAGGAATTCCTTTGGACAAAAAGTTTGAAGGAATTCAGGTGCGCTTAAAAGCAAAGGCTGGGACAAAATTTTGTAGACTTTTTGTCTACAGGAAAATGTTTGTAGACAATTTTTTGCAGAAAATACACAAAGCCCGTGGGAACTCGGGAAGTATCCGATGGAACAAACGACCTACCGAAGGACCCTGAAGGGTAGGTGCCCTTGTGGGGGACTCTCAGCTGAATACAAAGGATACTTTAAAGGGTTGGAGGGTCACCTTCCCTTTGGGAAGGTGCTCAAAAAAACAAAGGCAAAAGAATGCCCGTAGAAAGGGCCGAGGAAAGCAAAGCCACAAAAAGCTAGCGAAGGACCCAATGACATTTTGACAGGGACGAAGACATCCCAGAGGCCATCAAAATTAACAAAGAAAATTAGTTGTTGGTTTTCAAACCAATGACAGTCATGTGAACGTCAAAATTAGTGCAATGAAATAGCCATTTGCTTTCAAGTGAGAGAGCGCTAACCATGAGAGCCTAGAATGCAGCGACCCGCTGGAAGTTCGCCCCTGAGGGCTGAAGGAGCCAAAAGAGACAAAATTGAGAAAAGACAAAGTGATAAGCATGGAATTAATAGGTAGTTAGTCCAAGTGGCAAGAGGAAGCACCGATTTGAGAAGTGACTCCAGCAGGTGAAATAGTTCCTACAAATTGACCATTTGGGGATGCAAACAGCTAGCAATGCAACCAGTTTCTCCATTTCACATTAATGAGTAGACAAACCATGTATTGACCTTTAAAAAGTAGACTATAAGTAGACAAAGGGCATAGTTCATTAATGTTTTGAGTGACTTGCTCTTCCCAATGAGAGGATGTAATAGGCCACTTGTAAAATAGGAGCACCAAATGGGCCTCCTTTTCTTCCTCTATATATTGAAGACTTGTCATTTGAGAAATATCTTCCACATTTGTAAGGCATAGCCCTGGAAAAATTTCACCTGAATCAATAAACACATTTTTTACCTCTGTCTTGGATAGACATTTTTGTGTATGTGCTGAGTGTTGATTTGTGTTTAGTCATTATTTCTTGATGCTTTCACAGGTTCAATACCAACGTATCTGTTGTCTACAAAGTCCCCTTTCTGCAAAATGGTAAGGAGAGTTCTATTTGGAGGTGTAGAAACAGAAAGAGTTACCTTGTAGTGTGCATCTCATAGCACCTTTGGTGAACCTCTATTCTTTGTATTTTCATTCATACCTCCTTATCAAGCTTTTGCAGTCTAGTTCTTATGCCAAGTGTGAAGCATACGTATGCATTTGTCTAGTTTTAAGTGTGGATGTGAGAAGGTCATTTCATTTTGGTGTATCACCTCCTTAGGGTAGTTTGTTTTCCTACAATCTTTCTCCCTTTTCATCCCCCCCACTATATATCTGTATATATACATGTATTTACACTTGCTGGAATGAACATGATGCATCAAAGGGAGCTAGCCCTTATCTAGAGACTCTCCCCTCTAGCTTCGCCAATCCCATAGGTGAGAGGGGAGTTTCCATAGTTGTAAGGAGAAGGCAGGAGCTCAACCTCCTGCTAAGGGTGTAATCTTTGACATCAACATTTTTGGCACGCCTGGTGGGACATAATTTTTATAACTTAGCAAGGTTTTAGGATTGATGTTGGTCGTGTCACAGCAAATCAAGTTTTCCAACATTTGGTGACTCCACTAGTAAGAGCTTCAATTTTCAAATCAAGACCAGTTTCTTAACTTTCTATGCCTAAAGTCACCACAAGGTCTACTTATAAAGGGGTTCCCTTCAAATTCGTTGAGTTGCCTTTGAACTCAACCAAAAGGCTAAGGTTTGAGAGGACCCATCCTTATCCAACAAGCCATCCTCCTACACCTATTGTAAGGGATGCATACATAGCAGAGCCCCAGTTATAGCCCATCCTAGCTATGGCATTGCCTTTTGTGGCTTTTCATGGTTAGAGCCCCTTGAACCTCCCACATTATGATCTAATTCTGGGAATAGCCCTCAAAAATGTGCCTTCGTTTGATGGAGAGGGGCCCATTACAGTCATCGAGCATATTAGGAATATTGCTAACCTCTGCAATATTCATAATGTAACAAAGGAAAATATTGCCATCAGATTGCTAGCATTGTCTCTCAAAGGCAAGGCTCTTGACTGGTATAAGACCTTGCTTATAAATTCAATACATTCTTAGAATGAATTGGGCACTCAGTTGATAGATCATTTTGGGGAGAAGAGTGATGGCCTCTCACTTGCTAAGTAGCTAACAACCATAAAGAGAGCTCCACATGAGTACATGTAGGATTTCAACATGTGATTTCAAAAGACATGGGATAGAATTCCCATCCTGGTAAGACCGACTCCTATCTATGCTTTCCTATACTATTTAAGAGCATTAAACAGTGATATTGTTGTGATGATACAATCCATGGGAGGGCATATACTACCAGCTTCTTATGACATAGCCATATCAACTAAAAATTACTTAGTATAGGCTGGGAAAATAGCCCCTAGACCTCACATGCCACTTTTCCCCAAAATGCTACCTCTAATTTAGACTGTTGCTCCCACATTAGCTCTTCTACCTAGAATTGAGAAACCAGCTGTTGTTTCATCCAATGAACTTCATGAGGTTAAAAGTCTATTGTAGAGCATGTCAAATGAACTTGTAGCTCTTAAAAGGCAACAAGCTCAAAGCAACAGACCGAATCAGGGATACCAGCATTATGGTAAAGCCCCTAGACCCCCTTTCCAAAACTATAATCAAGGATAGGGTCAACTTAATCAGACCAGGCTATTTCAAAATTATAACTCAGGCCCCCCTTCATCATCTAAAGTCATGGTGCCGGTTCAGAACAATCTAGTACAAGAGTAGCCAAGTTGTTCAACCATGGGAAATGGTCAAGAATAGGCTGTTTACACAAATGAGATGATGAGTTATTTCCAAATTGTAGACAATCAGGCAGCTACTCATTCCCAAATTTTTGAGGCTCTAACTCAACCCAGCACAAGTAGCAATTAGGCCCAGCCTAATTCTACCCTCATGAATCATCTAGAAGGGGAATTTTATTCAGTGAATTATGTGGGCACTGCAGACAATTAGGCTGACTATGTTGTAGCCAACACAATATTCAAGAGAAAAGAAATGGGAGAAGCCCAGGCTACCACCCAAGTGGCAGCAACACCTTCTCCATCACACTCTAATTCAAAGGCCCCAAACTTCAGACAACCATTTTCACCTTCAGCCCCTCAGCTTGCAACTCAGGTTGGAATCAACCCCAAAAAAATATTGAAGGGAGGCAGTCCCCAAGTCAATATAGTGGACCAAATGAAGAAGCTACATATGAAGATCTCTTTATGGGATTCATTGTCTCTTCCAAGACAGAAGGACATATTGAAGAAAGAATTACATGAGCTGGATCGACAAGCTGTCCCAGTGAGCACTGATAATGTCTTGATGATGAAAAGATAGCCTTCCACTTTAGGTCAGGTAAAGAAGGAAGAGAAAATTCCCCCTTTCTATGTATCCTTGGCCATAGGGGATTTCTTGGTACACAACTGCATCATTGATGGTGGAGCTAGTACCTTAGTGATGCTCAAGTGCATAGCTGACAAGATGGGACTGAAATATGAAGAGATGAATAAAGGAGTCCTATAGCTAGATGGGACACCTACAAAAACAATTGGGATTTTGAAGGGTTTAGGCTTGACATTGCATGCTTTCCCAACCTTCTCAATCCCCCATGATATAGTGGTAGCGGATGTTCCTCCTTATTTTGTAATTTGCTTGTCTAGGGACTTCACATTAAGGATAGGTGGCTATCTAGCAGTGAATTGGTCATAACTAGTTTTTAGAACCAAGTATGGGACCAAGGTAAAAATTAAATCTGAGCCACTCTATAAGGACCATCTAGAACCATATTCACCCAAGGCAGTGAATGTCAGTTACACCATTATCGACCCAGAAGAGTCCCAAACAGACCAATCTCCATCCTCTACTCTTGAAGGAGTTGTAGACCTACTCTTGGATGAGTGGGGAAATGATAACTTCAAACATGATCCTTATAAGTTCATAGAAGAGGTAGACCTTGGAGTCTAATACATGCACAAAGAGGGTGCCTTCATACCAAATATAATGAAGGCAGGCCAAGAAGACCTAGGTCTATGGCAGCTATACTTTGACGATTCCAGAAGTAGGCTAAGAGCTGGTGGTGGGGCAATGTTAGTCTCCCCTTCAAAGGATAGGTACTTTTCAACTTTCCATTTCCATTTTTATTGCACAAGAAATGTTGCAGAATATGAGTCCCTTATCCATGGCCTGGAATGGGCAAGAAAAAGAGGGATCAAGGAGTTACAAGTTTTTGGCGACAGCAAGTTGATTGTAAATCAGGTGAAAGGCCAAAATTTTACCAAGAATTTCTTGCTAAAATCCTACAAGCATAGGGTTTGGGACTTGGTGGAAGATTTCCTCACCTTCAATATCATCTCCATTCCCAGAGAGCAAAACAAACAAGTGGATAGGCTAGTAGCAATTGGTGCTCAATTTGATGTTTTAAGGGAAATAAGTCGAGACTGTGGTTTGCACCACTTGAAGGTGATAGTTTGACCCTCTATCCCCAATAACATTGAAAATTGGCAGGTTTTCAAAAATGACTAGCAAATAGCTTTCTTCTTGAAGGAGGAAGCTGAGTTTGCAACATAGAACCAGGCAAAGTTGTAGTAGTAATATGGAAACTAGATTGTTCAATTGAAGAACAATAAGCTCCCTAAAGGTTTGGTCACACTTGAGAGCATCTTCAATGGAGAGGACCAATTTAGAAATGACAAGGCATGCATCACAACTAAAGAGGAGAATTATGAAAAGGTTGAGATCTTCAAGGACAAGTTGCTTACACTTGGAAAAGTCTACACTATTCAAGAAAGGTGGGCTTTCATTTTGCTGTGTCAGGAGTTCTCTGATGTCTTTGCTTGGGATTATAGTGATTTGAAGGGCTTCGATCCAAGACTCACCCAGCACACCATCAAATTAGAGGAAGGTGTTAGGCCAATCACGTAGAAGCAGAGACCCATCAACTCAATGATTGAGCCCCTCATGTAGAGGGAACTGGCCAAATTGATTGAGTCTAGAATTATATTTCTAATCAAACATTCCTCCTAACTGGCCAACCTTGTTCTTGTTAGAAAGAAGAATGGGGAGATCAGGCTATGTGTTGACTTTAGAGACCTTAATAAAGTCTCTTTAAAAGACCATTATCCCCTCCCAAGCATGGAGTAGATCCTTCAAAAGGTAATGGGTAGTGAGCATTTCTCCCTCCTGGATGGTTATTCAGGGTATAATCAGATTCTAGTGCAAGGCTGTGACCAACACAAAATGGCCTTCACCACTAAATGGGGAATGTTTGCCTACAAGAAGATGCCATTCAAGCTATCTAATGCTAGTGCTACCTTTCAGTGAGCCATGGACATGGCTTTTAG
Source organism: Torreya grandis (assembly GCA_037957365.1). NCBI lineage: Eukaryota > Viridiplantae > Streptophyta > Pinopsida > Cupressales > Taxaceae > Torreya > Torreya grandis. Next base: position 1,413,723 of record JARHVA010000500.1, read on the forward strand.
AGGCTTGATAAACAATAATGTGTTGGTATACCTCGATGATGTGACGGTATTCTCCAGGGAAGTGAGCCAACACATAGAACACCTCAGGTAGATTTTTGAAAGGTTTAGGGAATTTGGCATCCATCTTAATCCAAAGAAATGCATGTTTATTGTTCATGAGGGGAAACTCCTTGGACATATCATGTCTAAGGAGGGCTTATCCATTGACCCTGAGAGATTTCACTCTATCCTAGAGATGTCCCTACCAAAGCACAAGAAAGGCCTACAGAGTTTCTTTGGCAGGATAAATTCCATTCAAAGATTCATTTCAAACTTCACAGAAATAGTCAAGCCCCTGACCTCTATGCTGAGGAAGGGTGATGATTTTAAGTGGAAAACACAAAGAAAAGATAGCTTTGAAGCCATCAAGTAGGCCATAACCTAGGCTCCTACTTTGATCAGCCCTGACTTCAACAAAGACTTCAACCTATACACTTTTAGTAATCAAGAGGTGATCTCTGCCTTGCTTACCCAAGCAAATGGTAATGACCTCAAGTAACCACTTGCCTTTTATAGCCAAGGGTTAGAAGATTTCAAAGTTAGATACACGTATGTAGAGAAGTAAGTCTTGGCAGTAATGCAGAGCCTAAAGAAATTTAGGCATATGTTGTCTAATAGCAGGATTCACCTCATGGTCCCACATCCTGGTGTCAAGGATTTCTTGACCAATCGAGACCTAAATGAGAAGAGAGCAGGTTGGATCACCAAAGTGATGGAGTATGATGTAGACATCAAGATCACCAAGTTGGTGAGGGGAAGAGGCCTGTGTGAACAACTTGTTGTAGACTTCAAATAGAAAAGGGAAGATAGCTTGCTAATTCACGATGTAGCCACTGTAGAAGAACTAACTATCATAAAGGATTGGACATTGGACCTAAGGCATTTCCTTCTCACTGGTGAGTGCCCACAGGGTCTTGATAGGATCAGAAGAAGGTACTTTAGGCTCTAGTCTCTCCCTTATGTCTTGGTTGATAAAGTATTGTTTAGGAAGGATCTCTCTGGAGTCCTTCTAAGGTGCATTGACCCAAACCAGGATGATAAGGTACTGTCTGAGTTCCATGATGGGCCAGTAGGTGGTCATTTTACTCCTAAAGCTACTACATCAAGGATAATGAGAGCTGGCTATTTTTGGCCTACTCTTTTCAAGGACACCCATGCCTAGGTAAGAAAGTGCCAAAAGTGTGCACTTTTTGATGGGAAACAATGGTTGGCTACCATGTCTCTACAGCCTATTCAGGTGGAGCAACCATTCATGCAGTGAGGCCTAGATTTCATAGGGATGATCAATCCTCCCTTTAGTGCTAGACACAAGTGGGTCCTGACTACCACGGACTATTTCACAAGGTGGGTAGAGGCTATTGCTCTGAAAGAGGCAAATGAAAGTGTGGTCCTAGAGTTTTATGAGGACCTGGTAACAAGATTTGGGGTCCTAGCCACCATAATCTTGGATAATGCCTTGGATTTTTTGGGGACCAGAACAAGTGAATGGGTGCTAAGGTATGGTATATATCTCAGCACTTCATCCAATTATTATCCATAGGGGAATGGGCTGGCTGAGTCCACCAGCAAAAATTTGATCAGAATCATAAAGAAGACCATGGAATAAAATTAGAGGACTTGGCATACCAAGCTGAAGACTGCTCTGTGGGCTGATCAAATCACTCCGAAGAGAGCAATCAAAAATTCTCCATATACGCTCGTATATGGAAGGGAAGCTAGGCTTCCCATCTCACTTGAATTACCAGCATTGGACCTCGCTCACTAGCTACAATTAGAAGAAGGAAGTAACATGGAGGTCAAGATGTGCGAGCTAATGGAGCTCCAGGAGACAAGGGATCGGGTTATGGCTTCTATGACTAGTCGCCAATAACAAGTGAAGAGACACTTTGACAAGAAATCTTCATCAAAAGATTTCTCTAAAGGAGACATTGTCTTGAAATGGGATGAAGACTGAGCTAAGCCTAGAAAGCATGCAAAATTTGATGCCTTATGGAGTGGTCCTTACATAATTACTCAGTGCAAGTAGCATAATGCATTCCAACTCTCTAGGTTGGATGGTGAAGAAATACGTATCCCAGTTAATGGGATACATCTAAAGCACTGCCACTGAGTCTCTTTTCATCTATATATATTTTCCCTTGTTTTCTTTCCTATTTTCCCTAAGTGTTTTTGCACAGGTAGTAGTTTTCTTAGTCTTGTTTGTGTTTTCATTTCCTTGGAGGTAGATCTGCATGACTATTTCTAGATTTATCAGAGTTATTGTTGGTTTTCCCAAGTTACCATCTGACTCCATGCCCAATGGACTACAAGGCAACTAGTCTCTAAGCATAGCAAGCATGCTTCCCTTGGGAGTCACCAATTTGTTGACCAATTTTTCCCATAGGCAAAAATTTTGGTCCCCTTCTTCCCTTGCTATTCAATGACAGTCATTTTTAGGTTGCACAAGTTCAATGAGTTTGGTTCATGGCCTAGTTCAAGTGGTTCAGTAACCTTTGGTTCAAAAGTCCATCTTCAAGTTCAACATCTTGATTCAACAAGTGTTGAACCATTGAACCGTTGAACCATTCTTGGTTCAATGAGCTTGGTTCAACAGGCTTGGTTAAAAGGGACAAGTTCATCAGCCTTGGTTCATTAGTTCATCAGCGTGTAATGTTTGAACCACTTGAACCATTGAACCATTTTTAGTTCAATGGCTTGGTTCAAAAGGTATGCCCTTAGCTGAAGGGGAGTCTTCAAGTTCAAAATGCCCTAGCGGAGGGCAGGCGCTTTAATGGAAAAGACCGGGTAAGTCCCAAATTTGTTTAAATTCAAATTGGTTTAAGTCCCAAATTCCTTTAGACTTTTTGTCTGAAGGAATTCCTTCAGACAAAAAGTCTAAAGGAATTCAGGTGCACTTCAAAGTAAAGGCTGGGACAAAAATGTTCAGACTTTTTGTCCATGGGAAAATGTCCATGAACAAAAGTTTGTAGAAAATACACAAAGCTCGTGGGAACCCGGGAAGTATCCGATGGAACAAACGACCCACTGAAGGACCCCGAAGGGCAGGTGCCCTTATGGGGGACTCTCAGCCAAATACAAAGGACACTTTAAATGGCTAGAGGGTCACCTTCCCTTTGGGAAGGTGCCCAAAAAAATAATGGAAAAAGAATGCCCGCAGAAAGGGCCGAGGAAAGCAAAGCCATAGAAAGCCAGCGAAGGACCCGATGACGTTTTGACAGGAATGAGGACGTCCTGGAGGCTGTCAAAATTAACAAAGCAAATTAGCCATTGGTTTTCAAACCATTGATGGCTGTGTGAATGTCAAAATTAGCACAATGAAATAGCCATTTGCTTTCAAGTGAGAGAGTGCTAAGCATGAGAGCCCTGAATGCAATGACCCGCTGGAAGTTTGCCCCCGAGGGCTAAAGGAGATAGAAGAGACAAAATTGATAAAAGAGAAAGTGATAAGCATGGAATGAATAGGCAGTTAGTCCAAGTGGCAAGAGGAAGTGCCGATTTGAGAAGTGACTCTAGAAGGTGAAATAGTTCCTACAAATTGACCATTTGGGGATGCAAATAGCTAGCAGTGCAACCAGTTTCTCCATTTCACATTAATGAGTAGACAAATCATGTATTGACCTTAAAAAAGAAGACTGTAATTAGACAAAGGGTGTAGTTCATTAATGTTTTGAGTGACTTGCTCTTCCTAATGAGAGGACGCAATAGGACACTTGTAAAAAAGGAGTGCCAAATGGGCCTCCTTTTCTTCCCCTATATATTGAGGACTTATCATTTGAGAAATATCTTCCACATTTGTAAGGCGTAGCCCTAGTAAAATTTCACCTGAATCAATAAATGCATTTTTTACCTCTATCTTGGATAGACATTTTTGTGTATGTGTTGAGTGTTGATTTGTGTTTAGTCATTATTTCTTGATGCTTTCACAGGTTCAATACCAACGTATATGTTGTCTACAAAGTCCCCTTTCTGCAGAATGGTAAGGAGAGTTCTATTTAGAGGTGCAAAAATAGGAGTTACCTTGCAGTGTGCATCTCACAGCACCTTTGGTGAACCTCTATTCTTTGTATTTTCATTCAAACCTCCCTATCAAGCTTTTGCAGTCTGGTTCTTATGCCAAGTGTGAAGTGTACGTATGCATTTGTCTAGTTTTAAGTGTGGATGTGAGAAGGTCATTTCATTTTGGTGTATCACCTCCTTAGGGTAGTTTGTTTTCCTGCAATCTTTCTCCCTTTTCATCCCCCCCACTATATATCTGTATATATACATGTATTTGCACTTGTTGGAATGAACATGATGCATCAAAGGGAGCTAGCCCTTATATAGAGACTCTCCCCTCCGGCTTCACCAATCCCACAAGCGAGAGGGGAGTTTCCATAGTTGCAAGGAGAAGGTAGGAGCTCAGCCTCCTACCAAGGGTGCAATCTTCACCGTCAACATTTATGTCATCTAAAATTTCAATATTTCATTCCTAAAATTTAGGTTCCTTGGCAAGATTTTTATTTTCATCTTTAGTGACATGTAAAAATGCATCAATTATGTGTGGATTATTTTTAATATATTATGTAAGACCACATTAATATATATCATGAAAATTAATAAAATAATTTACTTTATGAGCATCCACATTAATTATATCTTCCATTATGAATATGTGAAAATAAGGGAAATTTTTTAATCAAATCTAAAATTTAAACCCTAATGTAAGTTTTTTTACCCTAATTTGGGTTTAGAAACTCTAATAAGATAGAAACTAGTAGAATAATTTATATACTAAGATATAACACTCAAGTATACATCTAAATTTAAAATTAATAAATCCAATTATAATGATTTTACATGTGGCATATGATAAATTTAATAATTACAACAAAGGGATGAGCTCTTATATTTTTATTGACTGTCTGACTATGACTATATTCTAGAAGTGGAAAATAGACTAAAGTAGGCATGTGATTCATCTGGCTCATGAATTGGGTTATTGTCTGCATAAGTTGAGTATCTACTATTGATACTAACCTATGTTGGTTGGTATTGATCTATGTTAAAATATGGGTTAGTGGTCATACCCTCATATTCACATGTCTCTAAAATATTTATATGTGTGACATAAACACTGATGATGCACTTAACTCCAAACCAACCTCCTTCACCTTGAAAACATAGGTGTGTTTGTGAGGGTTATAAACCTACACAAATTAAGAAATTATAATGGACTAATTTGACTCTAGTCACCCCCATTTGATTATTTACAATTTCCTATATATTTGATACTCTAAGGGAAATCAATCCACACGTAGTTCTCATATCTAGTGTGATTGTGAATTTATATCCTTAGCTATGAACATGCAACTAAATATTTGGAATTGATAAAATAAAAATATTGATTTTTCTTGGATTTGGTATGCTTCAGACTTGACTGGTGACTTATCCTAGTGATTGATTCACAATTTGGGAAGAATAGGGAAAATTTTCTCAATGTTCAATAGTATATAGATGTGTAATATATCAATGCCAAGTCCCCTATCAAGTGATACCTTTATTTTTACATATATGAGTCTAATTCATTAATTTATCATGACACCAACACATTAGGTAGATGGATTGACCCTAAGGATAGATTTATTTTTATAAAACATCCATTATTATGAGAGGGTCAATACTATTCAGCTCAGGACAATATCAACTAACAATAGTGACCCAACCTAACATTATCGACCCATTTATAAGAAAACTAACTAAATGTTTAGATATATTTGGGTAGGATAGTAAGCATGTTTTAAATAGATAGTGAGGTTTTTCTAAGTGTGTAATAGAAAAAAGAATGGGTCAAACTCATAAGGTAACATGTAGGTGTGAGATATGATAGTTTATGACCATATTTGTGTGAGAAAGTCATGTGTGGTAAATGTATGTCAAGATTATCATTGTCAAGAAATTATTACCAAATTTTAGTATCTAAAAATGCCCCTTTTTAATTTTATTAATTAAATTTCTAGATTAAAAGCAAAAATATACCTAAGTGTGTACAACACACTTTGTCTTTTATACGAATCTTCAATTGTGTAGGTCACTCAATAGCAAAACATGTGTAGTTGATTCCCATAAATTGAAATCTAAAATATAAATTTAAAATTTAAAAGTTAAAGAATAAGGAAGGAGTACACCTGTATTTTGGTGAAAACCATGTTACCCTTATAACTTGTTGGAGATAATTATTCCTTGTTAAAGCATTGGATCATTTTGCTTTCCATTAAATCACTTGGATATTGATTCCTTGTGTTGAACCATAGAGAAATCATGATTCCTTATTGAATCACATGTAAAGTTGGGGTAATTATGGCCCAAATATGTGTAACTATGTAGTCCCTTATGTTGGGAAGATAATATGCCCCAAACAACATAAATATGGGGATAAGTGAGTAATTTAATAATCCAAATTATTACTCAAAATATAAATGGAGAACCACATGATGGGTTTACTAAAATTAAAAACTTAGTCAACCATTATAGGTGGCTTATAGATTCAATTGTAGTTTTGATCTAATTTTCTCAAGTTCATAAAATGTAAAATAAATAAATAATCTAAAGAGAATGAATAGTGTGCATGCCCCCATCATGACCACATATTTGATTTTATATATTCTCTCAGGTTATCTCAATATAGAATCAAATGTATGAATGAAATAGAATGAAATATGTCCATGCCCCTATTATGACCAAAGATTTGATAAGTTTTAAGTGGAATGGCAATCTTTTTCCATTTAATATTATAAATTATAGATTTTTATATGTGCATGAACTAGTATTATACCTCCTAAATCTAAAAGTGTGTATATTTCCATGAACTAGTATCATGCCTCATGAATCGGTACCAATTGATATAGAACACTATATATTTATATGTGTAATTTTAGAACTTGTATCTCAAATGTATGTATATGTGAAAAAATTTAATTCTTGTTTTGTAAATTGTGTATATATTCCCATGCATATACACCCAAGTTTGTATGAATATATACTTAAGTCCTTATAATTGAGTGCATATTCATGGCATATTCCTCTATAATCTACACTGATGTGCTAATATATGTCATGTGAGTTAACCATCTTATATCTAAACCATTTTAAATCTCTAAAAATTTTAATTTGTTATTATATTTATTTTCATGGAGTCTTGTGTTTTTGTGACAAGACCATAGGAGGGATGTGTCATGTAATTAACTCATCTAAAAATAAGAGTTAACTATATCAAGTCATGTTTAAAGATAACATCATATATAATAATGTGAACATGTGGATATTATTTCATCATAATAATGTATATGTCAATAAAGGCATGTATGTAACATATATATTACATGGCATAGAAGTGTCATGTCTAGATAGGTGTATGAATGAAGAATGTAATAGTAACCATATTTGAAAGATAACTAAATAATACTATGCATAAAAGTGTATGATATGTACCATGGCACTACTCGATGTCAATAATATTAACAAGTGCAAAAATATTAGGAGTTGGTGTCACACAAAAGGCCAAGGTCCACATATAAAGGACATGAATATGATGCAATAATCAATGCCAAGTACCACATTTAATGGACATAAAAATGTAAAAAATAATAAACATAAATATGTTGCATCAAATAATGCCAAAGGCCACATGCAATAGACATAATAATATTTCAAATAAGAGAAAGGGATCACACAATAGCCAAGCATAAATTATCTTATTATGTAATAGAGTAACAACATCAATGAATCATAGAACATGTAAAGTCTAGTCTACACCATTAATATGTATCAATGTCACATAATAATAGAATATCATATACATGAAGCACTGTGTAAGATATGAGTAACTATATATACATGTGTAAGAAATATAAATAGCTCAACATGGTATAAAGGTTATAAAAACGTGTAAAATGTAATATTGAAACATGTGGAATAATATGCCTCAATACCAATATGAACATTGGGTAGAGGAAAGTCCAAAATTTGTATGTCCATGTGTAAGTTGTATGTCCTAAATTGCACTCATATACCTTTAAATACATGTGTGTATGAAAATAATATGTCATCCATCAAACATTGATAAACAACAAATGTAAATAGTGTAATATAGTATTCATGTCATGCTCAGGTCTTGATTTTTTATTTTTTAAAATATTTTGAATGTTTATTCTTAAATTATTTCTATTTTTTAAATATTTGAAATTAGTGCTCATAAATTTGTGAATAAGTCATCCTCATTGAGATTTAAGTCAATATAACTTGGATTGTCTTTGATATTTTGTAATCATTTTACCTCTTCTTCTTTTTTTATTTTTTATTGTTTAGATTATATACTTTATACCATCTTAAAAGGTTGTTTTTTATGATAATCATCACCATCATGTTGAATCGTGATCACTCTTCCTACATGTGAGAAACTATGATATTAATTGGTTGGATTTACTATATCTTGAAATTGTTGTAATCATTATTTTCAAAATGTAAATGTCACCCAATAAGTAGGAAGCATGACCCATATTTGTGCATTAACCACCTTTGGCCCACAAGTTATTATTAAAATTATATATCCAATGGGTTCTTTCCATTGTTTGATATGTTGCAATTCACTAATGTCATGCCCCATCTATCGTAAACCTATAACATTGTATATGCCTTCCTGCTTATTTCCATCAATTTCAATATGTTTATAATAGTCATCTTCCATTTATACTATAATGTTCAAATCAATCTATTGAGGAAATTTTTCTTGGTAGAGTTGTATATGATGTCTTTGTGGAGCTTGATGAGAGTGGTTCTTTATGAATCTATATTATCTTAATAATGCCTTCATTCTTGTATCTTTGATTATGATTTTGTAATGAATTTTAATAGTAAATGCCATGTATTATGATTATATGATAATCAAAATATGATTTACCTTGTTGATGTGATGGACATTCCTTAACTCAATGTCTAGTAGATGGTAATGTGTTAAGATTATGATCAAGTAATGTTTTTAGTATTTTTCCTAGTTTATCTTGAAGGCTTGTTACTTGCAATGGTGTTGAAGCCTTGGAATATGATATCTCCACATTATTAAATGAAATGTGTGATTGTTTATTTATCCAATTCATTGTTGATTTTGGTTTCACATGTTCTTGGTGTGAGATAAAGTTAAAACTATTTTTTGCCTTTTGAACGTACTCATGATCTATCATGGTTGTTTTTCCTTTGCTCCCATAATATTATGTCTAAATACAAGTTTTTTGTTTGTCCCTTTAGTGGTATATGAATCATCCTAATATTCTCCATCTCTAATAGGTGTGATAGAATGTGAGATAAATATTCATCTAAAGGATTGAAGTTTAGCTTTCCTATTTGATCATCTATCACATCTACTATGTTATTATCTTAGTCATCACTCTCATAATAATTTGTAACTATGCCATATTGAATTTATAAATTCACCAATAAAGGAAGATCAATAATAGGTTATTTTTGATTTATATTGTCTTATGGTTTAAGATAAATAACTACTTTATATGTTATGATTGATTTCATACCTTGTTTAGTACTTGATTTTCCCACCTTATATGTATGCATCTAATTTATTGTAATGGGTTATGATGGAGGAATGATAGTATCATCTTCTATATATGATTTTGATTATTTCTCATTAGTATATTTAGCTAGCATATAATATATAAAAGGGTCATTATCTATTGGTTTTGTATAATAATAGCCTTGATGTATGAATTGTATACATCTATGTAATTTTAATGGTATAGCTTCTATAGCATGTATCCAAGGTCACCCCAAAATCAAGTTATAATGTAATTATTTTAATCATTCTTTTATTTAACAATGAAATACTAAGAATAAATAAACTATTTAAAATTTAATTAGATCTATAGAAATATATAGATCTGATTGTAAAATACAAAATTAAAAGAATTGGAAATGAGATAAAAATAGTGAATTGACAAATAGATATGCAAACCTCCCTCAAATTGACTTTGTGTCGATTGTGTCGGTTGATTGTGGCTAAAAACTACCTAAAAATAATTTTGAACTGTATCATCACAAAAAGTAATAATTTACACTTTATTTAGATAAAGTTGTGCTTGAGGGACATGGATGTACTACAACCATATTTATTGACTTTGATAATGTCCTGGTTAACTGTGAAACTTATTTTGTATTCTAGGTGCATGTAGATGTCTATGATATTTTACTATCTGACTATGTATCTCAATTTTCCTCATGGAAGACCTAAAAAATACAAAACCTAACTTCTACATATAAACTAAATAGATATCAAATGCCAAAATAAGGGAATAATGTTAGAGGAATAGTCAATCTACCCTTAGAAAAACTCTACAAAATCTAAGTTTTGCCTACATATCCAAAGTGGGCCTTAGGTCGATGTAGTTATCCCTTCTATAGTGAGTGTGTGAATTTTAAATTTACTATATGATGAAACTATATAAATTTATTTTATTTTTTGATAATAAGTACCCTTGACTTATAATATAAGTTATTCAAACTTGGCCTATGACTATTACAATGCTTTAGAATTGGAATTGTAAGAATTAGTGCTTTTTTATTCAATGTGTATTAACATTTTCCAAGTGATTTCTAGATATGCTTTGATAGGCCTTGATGTGATTATATAGGGGAATATTTTGACTATTTTTGGCAACTAATCTTGTTAAAAGTGTGTAAGGGTAAGATATGATGTCCTAATTTTAAAAAATTATTTTTTGGCTCATGAACAAGTTCTAAGTGTGGTCTTGTCTAACCTAGCATGGTCATGTACCATAAGAATATAGATGGATTGAATTGGCCTGAAAGGAGTTTGTAGATAGAATAAGGATGTTTGAATGATATTCTAATTAGTCATAAGATAGTCTATATATTAGTGAACTCTCACATATAGATTATAAGTTAATGAAATGGAGAATGGTCCAAGTGAAGGATGTCAATATTAAGAAATTTAAAGCACTTAATGATTGAAATTGAGTGTCTACATTTGCCCTCAATTTATTCTAGTGATACAACAAAGTGAAATTATTAGAGTAGAGTAGATGTGAACCTAAGTGTGTATAAAACTTTTTTTTTATGTGGAATTTGATCATTAAATATGCTTTAATTTTAAACCTATAATAATTCCACTAAAAGTAATTATTGTTCATATTTGAAAATTCAAAATCTGAAATTTAAAAAAAAGAACAAGGAAATTATACACATGAAATAGTATGCAATATGATTGCCCTGTAACTTGGAAATGGATAAGACTTAACTATTGTTGAGGCTTGGATAAATGTTGAACCTATGGTGAATTTAGTGTGATTAAATCTCAATTTGAATACCTTTGATATCCCTTGAGTTCAAAATATTATATGTTCCAACTCTCATTTGACTGTGCAGAGTAATCTATAAAATAATTGAAGGGGTAGAACCACTAACTATGGTTTGCTACATAGAAAAATTATAACCATAGATGTTGAGTCTAATTAGACTCTAACATGGCTCACTTTCAAAATTAGGATTTATCACAACCCTACAGACAGATCTAGATATTATTGTAAACTTTGAAATCTTAAAACTTTTGAACTTGAGAATTTTTTTAATTTTGTAATATCCATGTATAACATGAACATGAATGAATATCATTCCCCCTATATTTGTATTAAATTGATATTTAAATCCATTTAAATTTTCTACTATTTTATTACATTTAACTATTTGCTTGTAACTGTAAGAATGAGTGCACATACATGTCACATGCCCCTATAATCTAAAATCATCAAATCATGTTAGAATTTGTAAAAGTGTATAATGCCCTAAATCTGAATTTTGTTGTTCATGTGTCTTTGAGCTTTAAGGATAAGCCCAATGTGATTCCCCCATTTTAAGATGAGAGACATGACTTACAAGTCACTTATTTTAAAATAAATTTGAAAAATATGTGAAATATATACTCATATAGTAGCACTTTGAATCATTTGAATTATATTGCATCATAGTATTGAATATAACATTGATTTTTTTATGAAACATGTGTTAAATAGATATAACATAGAAGCACATAAGCAACATGTGCATGATATGTATAATGCTACAAGAGTAAAAATAGAAATAATGCATGATATAAATCATGGCACCATAGTAACAAGAAATGTTTTATAATTTTATGTTATTTGTATAAAATGTCTTGTAGAATTCCCAAAGGGACATATACAATTGACATGTGAATGTCATATAAACACATAAGTTTAAGGGCCACACTCTAGTGAGATAATGATGTCATTAAAGCAATAACATTTATAGATTGTACTCTCAAGATCAAGGGTTAAACACAATAAGTAATCAAGTCCTTATTTATCATGTAGTAAAGTATGAAAGTAAAATAAGTATAGAGGAAATGAGACTAGTTTACATCCATCATATGTATACATTTAATTATTATAAAATAATATTTTCATATAACATAATGTAAAGTGTGAGTAAATAAAAAAATATTTATATGATATATAGTTCAACATGGTATAAACGTTTTGGATAGATATAACCTATTAAAGTGTTTACATGGAACAAATATATGCCCCCAACCTATCACGGTTGTTGGGTAATAAGGGAATCCTAACATCTAAAAACCATGTGAAATTATGTCTTGTATCACACTCAAATACTTCATGAAAATTGATGTTTGTGAAAAAACTAAAATAGCTATTTACTTGACATGACATGAAATACATAGCATATGCAAATGAGTAATCTATCAACATTTAAATGTTTGTAGATCTTGATTTTGAAATCTTGGTTTTTTTTTTGTTTTTTAACATATATGAACAGAAAAATTATTTATCTAAGTTTTGATACAAATGCATTATTTTCAAGGGATTTTTACCGAGTTTTCCTTCAAAAATGGCCAAATAGTAAGCTCTTGTGCCAATATTTTTAGTGATTATGAATGGACCCAACCAATTAGGTTCAAAATTTTGTGTGTTTTCTTTATCATCATTGGTATTCTTTTTATTTTATTTAATTATAAGTTACCAACTTTGAACTCGTGATCAAAATTTTTCTTTCTATATGCTTATTTTATATGTATTTGATATACTTTTAATTTTTCAATAACCTATATTTGTTTATTATCAAGTAGGTATTTTCCCTAATTTTTGTTATATTTATAATTTCCTTTAATGAGACCCATAAATATGGTATTTCTATCTCAAGAAGGAGTACAACTTGTCTTCCATAAACAAGAGTGTAAGGTGTAGCCTTTGTTGGTGTGTGTACACTTGTGTAATATGCCTAAAGAGTGTAGATGATTTGATTATGCCAATTTATTCCATGTTTACAAAAATATTGATTAATGATTTTTTTTTAGTTGCTTCAACATTATTATTTCCTTGTAGATAGTAAAAAGAAGAGAAATTCTAATAGATTTTGAATTTAGCACAAACTCTTTTGATTGTTTTATTTTTAAAATATGAACCATTATATGTTATAATTGCATAAGGGAGGCCATATTGTGTGATAATATGTGTTATCAATAAATTTCAAATATTCTCACCTATTATAAATTTTAGGGGTATAGATTCCACCCATTTTATAAAATATTTAGTAGCTGTAATGATAAACTTGTGTCTATCTGAGGATTCTATGTTGATTTTTCCAATTAAATCAAAGTCCCAAAAATAAAGACCATGGAGAGACAATATTTTTTAGTACATATTATTGAGAGTGATTGAGATTGATATGCCTTTGACATTGGGAACATAATTAAACATACTCATGAAATTTTTATTCCATTATTGACCAATAATATCCTTAACATGAGAGTTTATAATACATGGTCTTACCACTAAAATGGCCTTCACATTCACTATCATAAAATTCAAGGATATTAGTTTAAGCTTCAACCTGATTTAGGCATCATAATAATTGTCCATCAAAATAGCATTTAAAAAAGGATCCATCAATGAGTATGTAATGCATAGCCTAGCAGTGTAACTACTTTTTATCTTCTTATTCAACATTTTCTAAAAATTTATATTTGTATAGATAATTATATATTAATGTACCATTTGAGATTATCTGCACTTCATGTGACTACTAGAACTTGTAATGTGGTGATAATATCAGTATCAATTAAAGGATTTCATAATTATTGGATTGTAAATATTTCATGGTCATTATTAATATCAATTAAGATTAAATATCTAGTGTTATTCATGGCATCAGCATGTTGATTATAATTAAAAGGAATGCTCTCAATGAATAAATAATAGAAGTTTAGTATGAGATGTTAGACCATGTCTTTATAGGGGATTAGTTTGTCTTCCTTATTTTGATAAACATTGAAAATTTGATTGATGATAAGTTTTAAATCACCATATATGCATAAGGACTTGATATGTAGATTTTATGTTATTAACAAACCTAGTATTAAAGATTCATATTCAATTATGTTATTTGTGCATCAAAATCCATAATGAAAATCAAAAGATAGGTGTTCACCTTGTGGAGTAATAAACACAATCCCAAGCCCAACACCTGTAACACATTTAAATCCATCAAAATGCATGGTCCATATGTCATTATCAAGATTATAAGAGGTAAATTCATCTCAAAATTTTGTAGTAATTAGGGATCCTATAATGGGGTAGCATCTAATTAATATATGATAACTTATCCTTTAATTCAATCAAGTTCACTATAATGTTTTAATCATTATTTGTTATTTTAAAATGAAATGCTAAGAACAAATAAATTTTTTGAAACTTGCTTAGATCTATATAAATATAGAAATCTATATAGAATTTATATAGTTTGAAATTAGCTAAAAATAGTACATTGACAAACAAATATGTAAATCTCCTTCAAGGTTATTTTTTGTTGATTGTGCAGGTCGATTATGATTTAAAAATACCTAAAAAGACTTGTGAAGTGTATTGTAACCAAAAGCATGAATTTAAAATTTGTTTGGATAAGGTTACGTAAGAGGGACAAGGATGCACTATAGTCTTTTCTGTTGAGTGTGGCTACATCTTAGTTGACTATGTGACTAATTTTTTGATCAAGGTGTGTACAACTGTCTATGAGGGTTTACTTTGTGACCATGTGTCCTTATTTTCTATGTAGAAGATTGAAAAAATACAAACCTTGGATCCTTTAAATAAACTAAATAGAGATCAAATACCAAAAGGGGGAATAGTTTAACTACCCTCAAAAACCCCACATAATATGATCATTATCTTCATAGTCCAAATGGGCCTCATGCTGATGTATTTCTCCCTTTTAGAATGAGTGTGTGAATTTTAACTTAGCTATATGAATAAAACTAGATAAATTACTATTATTTCTTGATAATGAGTACCCTTTACTTGTAATAATATTTATTTAGACTTTTCTTAGTACTGTTACAATGCTTTATAATTAGAATTAGAATAAATAGTGTTCTTTTTCTCAATGTGTAATAGTATTCACCAAGAGATTTCTAAATATGCATTGAGAGGCCTTAGTGTGCTTATATAGGGTCATTTTTTAATATTTACATTAACTAACCTTGTTAAAAGTGTGAGAAGGGTTATATCTAATGTCTCAATTTTAAAAATTTAACATAGGGGTGCAAGAGACAAGATTTCACTAGTGGACAAGGCTATGGTGTAGCTATGTATGACTTAGTGCGGTCATGTCTGAGAAGGAGACGGACTACTAGAATTGGTCTAAAAATAATTTGTATGTAGAATAGGTATGATTAAATGATATTTTGAGTGGTAGAAAGATAGTTTATAAAATACTAAATTATCTCATATAGATTAGGATTTAATGAAATGGCAAATAGACCAAGCAAAGTAAGGTTGTCATGATTAAACATTATCAAACACTTAATGATTAAATTTGGGTGTATATAGTTATTTATTAGGCATAAGATGGAAGATTATATGTACCATATTGGAACCTATTTTTACATCCAATGATATGGTCCCAAGTATTTGACATGAGGTGTTTTTGAATCATTCAATGATTTTAACTAAATTTTAAATAGTAGCTAGGTTGATCCCCAATTATTTTAAGAAGGTAATGTTAAAAATATTCAATCCAAAACTATTATCTATAGACACACATTTGACGATGTTACTTTCTACTTGCACTTGAGAGAATAATTGCATATTTTTCTCTATTATGTGTTTCATAGGTAAGTATTATTTGTCAAAGTGATGCCTTTTTCAATATCCTTCAATGTACTCATGATAGAGGAAAATGATGCAAGTTTTATATCAGTCATTTCTTATAATGCATTTTAGATCATTAATCTCTTGAGTAAATCCAAGATATAAATTTTAGCATGGGTGTTATTTAGTTCATGTATGATTTCATAACCTTTGGGTTTATTTACATGCTTTGAGGGAGTTAGAGGGCTTGAGGAGGAAAATGTTAGTTACCATCATTTTTCCATAAATGACGAGGTACCCTACCGCATCTAGTTTTGACAATATGGATTTTATAATCCAAAATAATTTTTGGGTGAATAATAGGAGCGGGATGGTAGCTAGTACAACCTTGAGGTCTAGGAGGAGGAGGAAGAAAATAATTAATGCATACCCTTTGGTGTCTAGTTTTAATAAAAGGAAACTCTAATTGGATGTTGCAAAAATAGAATTTGAGGAAGGCTTGGGATTATTTATTGTTAATTTTAGTCATATTAGTTTTCTTAAATTTGATCCATTTTCTTGCATAATTGATCAAAATGAGATACATTATCCAAGGAGAATAATATGAAAATATTACCTTAATAAATTGTAATAACCAATAATGTTCATTCATTATAGCCATGATTAATGTGTTTTATTAGGTAATAATTAGAAATCAAGTCTTTTAATAAATCCCTAAGAGAAAACTAGGGTTTGACATGGTTAAATCATTGTATGGGTATACCAATATTTTTTAGTATAATTTATCTATATAAACTATAAAAGGATAAAAACTAGTGGAATAATTGAGATATTAAGATATGAAATTCAAGCATGCATCTAAATTTAAAATACTAAAACTAATTACAATGATTTGAAAAGTGTCATATGTTAAATATAGTAAGTACAACAAAGGGATGAGTACTTAGGTTTTTTTGTTGATTTTTTTATTGGGACTATATTCTAGTAGGTTAAATTAGACTTAGGTAGGTATGTGATTCATTTGGTTTGAAAAAATGGGTTTTTATTTGCATAGAGTCAATTCCATCAGATCTCGATCAGTATCAATTACTGATAGTGATGTGTGTTGGTTGGTAGTTTCTTATGCCAAAATGTGTTATAATGATTCTATGGTCACCTTCACTTATATTTTAAAGATATATATGTTTAGTGACACCTTAAATATGCCTATAATTCCATAAGTCAACCTTTATAACCTTGAAACCTTAAGTATGGTTATCAGGGTTAGAAACCTAGAAAAACATGAAAGTGTAATTGCTTGATTTGACCCTGATTGCCCTTGTTTAGTGATTTACCACTACCTATGTATTTGATACTCTGAAGAGGGAAATCAAGCCATACAGAGTTCTCCCACCTAGTGTGATTGTGCAATTTTACTTCTTTTATATATATATATATATATATATATATATATATATATATATATATATATGTAGCTAATGATTTGGCTTTGATACTTGACAATACTTGATTTACTTCAGACTTGGCTTGTGACTACTACTCTTGGTGATTGATTCATAATTTGGGAATAATTGGGTAGACTTTCTCAATATAAAATAATATATAGATGTGTACCATATTAGTATTAATTACCCTATCAAGTGAGGCCTTGATTTGTATATATATTATTCCAATAGGGTAATTTATTATTCCACCAACATGCTAGATATATGGCTTGACCCCTAAGGATAATTTTTTTAATATAAATTAGGTTTTTCTAAGATAGAGTCAATACCATTGGGCTAAGGTTAGTATCAACTAACAATATTGACCCAACCTAAAATTATGAACCCATGTATAGGTGGATTTAACATATATAAGATATAAAATAGTATAATAATTTAGATAGTAGATATGACATTTAATCATACATCTAAAGATAAAATACTAAAATTTATTGTGATAATTTTACAAGTGGCATATGCTAAATATGGTAAGTACAATAAAGGGATGAGTACTTAGCATTTTTAGTTGAATGTCTAATTGTGACTATATTATAGAAGTGGAAATAGACTTAAGTAGGTATATTATTCATTTGGTTCAATAACTCCATTTTTGTCTTCATAGGGTTAGTTTGATTAGATTTGGTTTATTATCAATTATCAATTCTAACGTGTATTGGTCAGTAGTGATCTATCATAAAAGATGGGTTATTGACTACATGGTCAATTTTTCCTATCTCTAAAATCTTTGTATGTGTGATGAACCCTAATGATGTGCAAAACTATAGAAATCAGCCTCTTTCACCTCAAAACCCTAATTATGCTTATGAGGAATATAAACCTACAAAAATAGGGAAAGTGTAACTAGCTAATCTAATCCCAATCACCTCCTTTTTATAATTCTTCGTTGCCTACATATCCAGTAATATAAGGAGGAAAATCAAGCCACACATAGTTATCCCACCTCGTGTGATTGTGAAATTATGCTCTTTTGTTATATGTATGCATCTAATGATTTAGATTTAATAATTTACAATGCTTACTTTGGTTTGGATTTGGTATACTTTAGATGTGTCATATCACTACTCCTAGTGATTGATCATAATCTATAAATAATAGGGAAAATTTTCTCAATTTTAAATAATATATAGATGTATACCATATCCATGTCAATTCCCATATCAAGTGAGACCTTGATTTGTATATATATTAGTCTAATTTATTAATCCACACCATCAACATGATATAAATCTAGGTTTACACTAATGATATATATATATATAAGGTAGTCATTATTAGGAGAGGGTCAATACCATACAACTTGAATCAGTATTGATTGATAATATTAACCCAATTTTATGTTATTAACTCAAATATAAGTGGAATAAAGTGCATAAATGGAGATGTTTATGCAGGATAATAAGTAGGTTTGAAACAAATAGTGAGGTTATTTTAGGTGTGTAATATCAGAAAAGATGGGTTGAACATATAGGGTAGCATGTAGGTGTGAGAGAATGGTGACTTAGGACCATATGTGTGTGCACATTTCATGCGTGGTAAACAGTTGGTTAGGACCATATTTAAAACCTTAATAAACTATGAAAGCTTAAGGTAAAATAGACCTAAAAGTTTACATGCTCAAGTCAATGATTTGGTTCATCAAAAGGTTTACTTATTTTGTGATTAATATGATCTAAATAAGATAAAATTGTGAATATTTATATTATGTAAAATAGGGAAATAACCATACAAGTCTGAATGTAAAAAGATATATTGGTATTTCACTTGCTATATTTATAATTTTTAAAGTAATATGGAAGAGATGCACTTAGCTTAATTTGAGTTTTTTTTCATTATGTTCATCACTATCACTCAAAACTCCCTATGTCTACTATATAATTGATTACATTAGGAAACAAGATATCAAACCCTACATGGACATTATCAATAAAAATCAAACCCTAAGGTGATTTTTACTATCTAGGTACTATCAATACCTTCCCTATTGATTTTATAGGTATTTGATGCCTCATATCACTCCACCTACACCTATATATTTCTCCTATGTGTGCAATCACCTTTAGTCTTAAGTGTTAATATATTTTTTCCTTATTTTTTTATTTTAAGCCTTAATTACACTTTCATTTCAAGATGACCATTGAAATGGGTTAGTATGGTGGGTTGGACAATCCTAACCACTCCTCACTAAGTGATTATGTATTTTCTATGTTCTAATAATTTGAAGAGGATTCAAACCACACCAAGTTCTCCCACCTAATTTTGTGTGTGCACATGCCATCATGATCAATCTAAAATCTAATGCAATGTTTGGCTTTCAATACTTGGCACCATGCAATCTTGACATGTGTTTGTATTAAGACTTGGATCTATGGCTACTATTTTCATTGATATTTAGATAGGCATGCTTTTGTTAAAATGTCTTAAGAGAGTGTTAATTAATTTTTTGATGTGTTTTCCAAGTAGTGACCATGTGATTATGACCTTAGAATTTATTTTATTTATAGTTGACTCTTTTATATTAGTCACTATCACCAACCCATGAAACGTGTGTACCCCAACTTAATGGAGACTTCTCAATTTGAAAAATATCCATTGAGTGTCCCTAAATAATATTATCAAATATAAACACATAAAACAAAATAATACTATCTAGCTTTTATCAGTACCATACTATAAGTAAAAATCAATGATTTGAGATATAGAATCAATTTGTTTGGAATTATGGAAGGTTATTACATAGACTAGAGGGATTTTGAATATGTGTGTTTTTTAAATTAGGTTTTCCTAGACAACATGTGGGTAGACAAATAGGTAAAATTCTACACAAGATTCAAAGGTGTATTCAAGGTCCAAATATGTCAAAGTGTGCCCAAGTTGATATTTCCAAAGTTTCAAATATTAAATTTAGGTGTCTACAATTTATATCATGGACCCATTTAGATCAGTTTATTAATTATGTATATATTCACTTTTTAGTTGTATCTTTGTGTGTTATACACCAATGGTTTTACATATTATATTGTATTTGGTAATTTTAATCTCTTTATTTTGATATTTAAGTTTCATGCATTTATCTCAAATCTAAAAATGAAGGAATTATCTTACTCATCACATTTAGATACATGTTTTTTGGGCATGTGTGCTATCATATTCAATGTGATGGGTTTGGAGACTCATAACCAACAAGTTGCCTAAGTCAAACTTCCAATTATTCATATTCCATTCAAATTTTATGTGGATGCCCTTATAATATGAGGGTTCCTAATTCCAATACATCCTCACACATTCCATAACTTCATCTTTAGATGGATTCTTATCAACATGACATTTAATATTACATGTAGATTATATTTATATTGTTACTCAAATATTATGTTACATAGGTTTTAATTTAGATGTTTATCCAAAATTATATTAAGATCCCACTTGGATTTTATCAAGATGTTTACTTAGGATTCCACAAAGGATTCTGTCTAAATTGGGAGACATTTAGATTCATGCCATATTTACACCCTTTCTCTTTAGAATGGGGTATATTGATTTTATTTTTTCAGATTTTAGCATATTAGTATTATTTGGTACTCACACATGCTTATGTAGGAAAAATATAATGTTTTTTTCAATTTATTAGGTGCATTGGCTTTTGTTTTGGATTTAAATCACATGAAATTTGTATACATACCATGTCTTCCTTTAATTTTATATATATATATATATATATATACACAGACACACACATCAAAATGGGGTAAAATGCAAACACCCAAAAATGAGTAGGTAGCATTATTTATGTTAGTTAATATTAATCTAGCACACTTATGTTAGGCTATCTAATTTGGTAAAATTTAGGAAATACGGGCCCACTCCCACCTTGCTAAAATTACCCCTCCTCTTATGCATCTTATAGCTTATGTAATTTTAAAAAGTCTCATATCTTATCCTCAACTTACCTTATGTATTAGATCCCATTTTAAGTCAAGTGCACTCATGTTACCCTCTTTCCTCTTTTAGGTCCTAGTCATTGGAAGTTTATATGGGTGTTCATAAAGTTTATATTGAATTTGAATAACACCTATAAGAATTCAAAAAATGCAGTTCATTTGAACATAAGAGAGAATATCAAAAATTCATTATTGTCTACATGAATTTATTTATCACTTGTAATTGTTATAGATGAAATAAACAATTTATTAGAGAATTTAGTGAAGAATTTAAGGTTAATAATAGAGACACTCTAAATGTTTTTGGTTTTCTTTCTAATTAATTATAATAATTATTGTTGTGTAGTTTTCACTATTGTTAGTGGTTATAGACCTAATAAGTAGATATGACACTTAACAAATTTAGTAACACTTAACAAAGTGTTTAAATTCAATTATGTTTTCCTTAAGCTTAATTTATCATTGTTATTGGAGGACAAAGAGAATAAAATATATTTTACAAGTAAATTGAAGTTCAAAATTTAGGCTAGAAATACTTGATCAATAATAAAATTAAAACATAAATAAAAAATAAGTGTTAAAATATTATTTGTTGGACTCTAAAATTTTAAAATACTTAATTAGATATTGTTTATATATTTAATTAAAAACATGTTTTACCCTAATTTGGTTATATAAACCTTTATACGATAGAAACTAGTTGAAAAATTTAGATTGAAAAATATGGCATTCAAGTATACATATGAATGTAAAATACTAAAATTGACTATCGTGATTTAACAAGTGGAAAATGTTAAATATAGTAAGTAAAAAATAAGGGGTGAGTACTTACCTTTTTTGAATAATTATCTTACTATGAAATCATTATGGTAGTTAAAAATAGACTAAATCTAGCCTCTAATTCATCCCGTTTAAGAATTGTGTTTCTATTAGTGTAGGGTTAGTTTTGTCAATTCTAATTCAATATCAACTGTTGATACTAACCTATGCTAGTAGATAGTGACCTATGCAAAAATATGGGTCAATAACCATATGGTCACATTTATTTTATTTAAAGTATCTATATGTGTGATGTTAAATAGTGATTATTTATGCAACTCCATAAATCGACACCATTCACCTTAGGACCTATGGTGTGCTTGTGAGGACTAGAAACCTAAAAAAACTTAGAAATTGTAATGGGTTTAGTTAGCCCTAATCACCCCTATTTTAATTGACCACTACCTACATATGTGATACTCTAAGGATGGAAATCAATCCACACATAGTTCTCCCCTTAATGTGATTGTGTGAGTGTGGTCCTTCACTATCTAAATGTAGTTAATGATTTAACTTTGATACTTAGAAAAAAAATTCTTTGACTTGGATTTTGTATGATTTAGACTTGTCTTATGACTGATCCTAGTGATTAATTCATAATTTAGAAAGGATAGGGTAGATTTACTCAATGTGAAATAATGTATAGATTTGTAAAAGATAAGTGTCAAGTCCCTTATCAAGTGGTGCCCTTATTTGTATATATATGAGTCTAATTGGGTAGTTTATCACACCACCAAAATGATAGGTAGATGGGTTGACCCTAAGGAAATATTTTATTTTAAAAAACATTTATTTTTAGGAGATGGTAACTATAGTCAACTTCATGTCAGTATTGACTAACAATACCGATCGAGTTTGATAATAATGACCTATGCATGGGAATGATGATTTGAATGTCTAGGGATTTTTGTATGAGATAATAAGCTGGGTTGGCACATAATATAAGGTTATTCTAGGATAGGGTTAATATATTCAACTTTAAGTCACTATCAACTGATGATGTTGGCCAAGTTTGACGGTAGTTAACTAGGCTCAAAAATGATGATGTGAAGGTTTGGGGATGTTACATGAGATAATAAGTTGGTTTGGCATATATTATAAGGTTCCTATAATTTTTTAACAACAAATTATTTTACCCTAATTTGGATTAATGAGTGAGATTAATTTAATTAATATATAATTTTGAAATAAAATTCAAAACAATAGATATAACATTCAAGCATATACTAAATGTAAATGATCAACACTTGATTTATTTGATTTGATAAGGGCATGTGCTAAATATGGAAAGTAATAAAGAGATACTAATACTTATATTTTATGGTTGATTATCTAACTATGATTTTTATCTATAAGTGTAAATCAGAGATAAACATGCCTCTAATTTTCTTGATTTAGGAACTAATTTGTTGTCTACATTGGGTCAATTTTGTAGGATTGGGTTAGTATTATTGGTTGATACTAACTTACTAATTGATACTAACCTATGTTAAATTATTAAATATTTAATATATGGTCACTTATCTTTGATTACTCTATGTTTACTATCCCAAACCTTGATGGTATACACATATCCATAAATCAGTCTCATTTGCCTTGAAAACCCTAGATGTGATTGTGAAGATTGGAAACCTAAAAAAATGGGGGAATATTAATGGGTTGAGATTATCTTAATAAACCCCTCTTTATTATTTTACATTTCTTATGTATTAAATACTCCAATTATGTAAATAGAACCACACGTAGTTCTCCCACCTAGTGTGATTATGCAATTTATTCCTTCACTATGTGTATGTAGGTAATTATTGGATTTAGTACTTGAAAATGATTTATTTGGCTTGGATTTGAGTTATTTTGACTTATATTATGACAAATACTACTTATAGGTATGAAAATTTGGAAGAGTATGGAAATTCTACTTAGTGTGTAATAGTGTATAGATGTATATCAGATATATCCCATGTCCTTTTAAATGAGACCTTGATTTGTTAATTTTTTAATGTGTTATTTTTATTTAAAAATGAAATGTAATAAACATTAAATTATTTAATTAATTGTTAATATTATCTAATATATAAAACCTAAATGTAAAATATAGAAACTGAAATAAGTTATGAAGAGTAATTTCTAAAAGAATATGCAAACCTAGCCTAAATCTAGCTTGTGATTACTATGCCAGAATATTTATGCAATGGAGCTAACTAAAAATATATTTGATCTATGTCCTAGTCAAAAATAAAATTATGTGATGTATTGGGATAGGGACATGTTATGTTGGATAGGGTTTCACTACAACCTTGTCTATTTATTATGGTTGTATATGTGTTAATTTTGTGATTTATTTTTTATCTATGTACATGTACCTATCTGATGTGATTTATTAGTTACATTTGGGTGATTATTTGATAAATATAAGTACCTAAAATAATAAATCCTATTTCTTACACAAAAACCAAATAGACATCAAAACAAAAAGGTGGAAATCAGGTAATGGGAATAGTCGATCTATCCTAAAAAAACCTATGTAATATGAGTATTGCCTGGATAGCACAAAAGGGCCTCAAGCTGATGTAGTCCCTCCTAGAATGAGTATGTGATTCTTGATATTTTCACTAAATGTATGCAACTATTTAATTAAATTGAATTATTGAAAATTAATTCCCTTGGCCTACAATAAAATAGCTTTATACTTGGCATATGATTGTTAGAATAAATCAGAACTTGAATTCGAAACATTAGTGCCATTTTAGTCAATGTGCAGTAGCATTTCCTAGTGATTTCTAGATGATAGATTAAATTATTTTTAAATTCATGAGGTATTTCATCATATTTTCCATCTTTTCATTAGTTTCAACATGCCTAGTGAAGTAACATTGAGGTCATATTGAGATTTTCCCTTAGTCTAGGAACCTAACTGTAAAAATTAAGCATGTATTGTGCCCTCTTAGTATGTCTTAAGACTCTTTTTCAAAAGTTAAGGTATTTTTTACAAAATTAAGATTGATTTTTTTATAATATATCCCATGAATTTATGCCATATATATTCTTGGTTGAGTTTTTATCTTCATAACCACTTCTTGGTT
This sequence comes from Torreya grandis, assembly GCA_037957365.1. NCBI lineage: Eukaryota > Viridiplantae > Streptophyta > Pinopsida > Cupressales > Taxaceae > Torreya > Torreya grandis. Next base: position 1,439,291 of record JARHVA010000500.1, read on the forward strand.
GACCATCTCAAGATTTTAAAGCATGCCAAGGCATGGGTGAAGGAAATTAAAGGAAAATTTGAAAATAAATGAAAGATGGTTCATATGATGTGGTGAATAATAATATTAATACCTTTAATCAAGTATTTATAGATATTATTCATGCATCTACATCAATTGTGAATATCTTTTGGTGATTTAATGCATATGTAAGGATGTAGGGGCAGTTTTCATACATTTTCAAAGGCAAAAGATTAGATTTTTATTGGTTTCCAAGTGGAGAAAATATTATTCATGGTTTTATTAGATTAATATATGTTTATCATAAATTTTATAGTTTTTAGTAACTCAAACTATGCTTGAAATATGTTAATATAGCTCAAGTCTCCCTCAAAATTGATTTTTAAGCTTGAAATTACCCCAAATCCAACATGGTAACTTGGTGGAGAGTTTGAATTACTAAAAATGGTTGATATGAGGGTTTAATATGGTGTTTTAATCCCATACCATGGTTTTTAGTCTCAAAAATAAGGTTATATCTTTATAAATAATTATTAAGAAGCAAGATTGCTCCAAAACCCTTCAAACCCCTATTTAGAGAGTATGAAACCTATAAATCTAAACTTTTGAAGTGTTTTGAAGATTTATAAATCATTAATAATGATTTATAATCCATATAAATGATTTAAATACACATTATACCATTTAAAAATCATTATCAAATATTTTATACCTAAAAAATGAACTTAGATGGCAAGCATGCATGAGAAATGAGCACCTATAGAACTGTAGACCAAAAAGTGCATTTTTGGAGTGTTTTTTCAATTGAAAATAAAATTTAAATGATTTTAATATGGATAGGTAATCCATATATTCCTTTCACAAAAATAATTATATCTTTAGACCATGTATAGCTAAAAATATGAAAATTCTACCAAAATGGCATGCACGCTACCCTAAGAGATCCTAAGTCCATAAAAAAGAGCATAACTTCAGTTATATTAATCAAAAACCTATAAAAATTGAATTAAATGTGAATTAAAATAGTTTTATAACTTTTTGTTTAATAATTCCTTTAAATTACCTTATGAGAGATAAAAGTCAAAATTACAGGCCTATGCATGCAAACATGTTGAAAACTAGTTCTCAAAAAGCCCAAAAGTGCAAGAACTAAAGTTTTATTAATCCAAATTCATTTAAAATTTGTATGTAGGTGTTATAATATTTTATAAATTAAATCAATTTTTTTAAACCTTTTTATTCCATTCATTAAGGAATTGAGGAAGATATCTCTCTCTCTTAAGAGCTTCTCAAGCACTAATGAAGCTCACACCTACAAATTTGAACTAAGTCATCCTCAAGAGCCATGAATGACATTATAAGAGGAATAAAATTAGTTTATATCAGGTATATATTTAATTATTTAACATTTAATTTAAATATTTCATGTCTTAAATCATGTTCATGAAACTTTTAATGTAAAATAAGAATGTGAACACAATCAAGAAGTCATCAAATGAGGAGCTATAGTTGTGCATTATCAATGCACCACTATAATTTTCATTTAAAAGAAGAATTAAATGAATTAAATAATATCATCTATTCCCTCTATTTGAAAATCAAGGATAAGAATTCAAATCAAACAAGGATTTTTCAAAGTGGAGTTTCAGCATGCAAGATTGGAGGACTTGGTTAAAAACTAATTGGAGTTTCATCATGCAAGATTGGAGGAGTCAGTTGAATATTAAGTGGATTTTCATCATGCAATATTGGATTAGATGGTTGAAGGATAATTCAAGATTTAAATTCTAAGAGAAATCTCTCCTACAAAATAGGTCAACTTTATTGATCTTTGACAATCTCAATCCTCCAACAAGGACTTTTATGCCCCCTTCACAACTTAGAGACTTCAAATCAAGTAGTGATACATTTGAGAAGTAATAAAATGTCAATTTAAATTTAACTTCAGATATGTTTTAGTTCTTATCCTTAATTAGGTAATTGATGACATGTTTGCATGTTTGTTCCCTCACTAAGGACTCCTTTCACTATGTGTACTTGATTTTTCTAAGTAATTTGAGATACCTCTAGCTGGTTATGGCTTAGCCATGCAAAATTTTAGACTTTTAAACACCTTCTTGATCAATAAGTAAATTGATTTTACCTTTTTATATGTTGGTTATTGTGTTAAATTAATGAATTATTGATGCAAATTTGTGATAATTATAGCCTATCCCTAATTTATGTCCAATTTTGTGCACCTTTATGTAGCAAACTTGATCTTGTGTAGGTTTTAGTTTGTGTCTCCTAAACTTAATAAAATTCATGGTTGTGATGAATGTCATTTTATATTCCTAATATAAGTGTTCTTCCTTCTAGGTATAGTTATAAGTTGAGTCCTTTTACAAAACACTTATGACCAAGATTCATTGGTGAATTGTGAGTTGTGTATGTGTGAGTGATCTTTGAACTCATTTTATTTGTGTCCAATTAAGTTGAAGTATTCAAATTTTAGTGCATCACCCCATAGTTATTCATATAATTATAGTAATCTCTTTCTCTTTTCATTTCCAAGAACTAATTTAGGTGAATATTAAGGTGATTTAGTAAGGGAACCAACCCTCTCTATAGGTTTACTTCTATTGTAGGTCATCCAATACCTGGAAGTGATCCCATTATGTCAATTGGGTGAGGAAGCTCTAATACCTTCTTCAAGGGTGTAAGATCAATTTGATAACACTTATCTTTATCATTGAGTGGTCACATGATGTTTTTATAGTCTTGATCATGGAGGTCACAATCACAATATTGAAGAAACCCCAAGGATATAAGGCTAGAGAGAAAACCAAGCAATCATAAGAAAATCAAACTAAATGAAAACTTTCATGAAAAATTTAATCACTTGAAAAATTGGTAAGATGAGATGATAAAGGCTAAGTTAGATCAAGATAAATGATATAAAGAGGGGGAAATGGATAATTAAAAATCTAAGGTTACTAATGACCAAAATACCTAAAAATGTATCCAAAGTAAACAAAGGAAAAATACAAATAAAACTTAAGGATTTATGAAACAAAATAATATAAACAACATCAATTAAAGATAAGTAACAATACATACTTGATCATTGATGGAAAAATAGGAAATGATTAAATGTAAACAACAAAAATAAAAGATAAGTAACAATCCATACTCAATCAAAGATGGAAAAATGATGAAAATAGGAGAAATAAATAAGACTAAATGGCCTATTAAAATATAAATAAAAACCCAAATTCCAAAACATCCAAGAAAGATAAATAAAAAAACCAAGAGAGCATTTTGAAATAAATCAAAAATGTAGCTTCTATTATAATGATACATAGATAATAATTTCATATTCTTAAAATGTCAAAAAAGAAATGGAGAATAGGAAATGTATAAGTTAGGAAAATATTTTAGAAATAAAGGGGGGGGGGAATAAATGGGTGGTAGGGGAGAGGGTGGTACCAAGGTGAAAACATAGTCTTTACTAGAAACAAGACACTCACATCAAGTTGGAAAGACTAAAAGACTTTTAACTTCAATGACCTTTAGAGAACTCAACTCAACCACATAGGTTTGGGATAACTAGTGAAGTACAAGTATCATCCCATGAAGGGTAGTATGCATGAAAATTAAAATTGGCCTATCTTAACATAATGTGTTCCTCATTTCATAGGATCCCTTATAGATTCATCGGTATACTATGAATATTGGGTACTTGCATGAGAAATTATGTGGCACTATGAATATATATATATATATATATATATATATATATATATATATATATATATATATATATATGATAATGATACATCATATCCCATTCTAATGGCCTACCGTACCCCAATGGACCTCATATCTATTATGAGTCTAACTATGGATTTTTAGATTCAACTAGAATAGGAGTTATGCCAAATAAATATCATGTATTTTAGTGTGATCTGACTTTTAATATTATATTTTCCTTTTAATCATTACTTTTTTTGTATGATATGACTTGTAACTCTTTTGTATTTTTAAATTATTCCTCTATATGGATTCACAAAACTAAATATGGGTGCTAAAATGACTATCACAAGAAATCATACACTTGGTAGCAATGGGAGAGGACCAAAGGACTATGGTGTCTAAGATTCTTAGACTTGCACATTTGAAGACAGTACAATCTTGAAACTAGCCTTATTTTGTCCAAATTATTGTGGATTAGGGGAGATGATGGAAATTAGAATATAATGATTGGGTTACCCCAAATCATAAAAACTATTTTAATGAATATGGTACAATGAGAGGTAAGCATGAATCATCATTATGATAAATGGTGTATGTGAATGAAGACATGAGAATATATTGTTAGATATTTAACATAAAATAATATGACTAACTCTAAGTGTAGGAATACATGACTCTCAACCATTTCCTTATACTTAAAGGAAGACACATATCTAAGGTAAGGAGCAAAATCAATTTGTAAAGAGAATGAAATGATGGGTGTTTGTATAGAGGGCCTTAACTAAGGTCTCATCATGAAAATCACAAAGTGAAGATTCAAGAGGCATAAGTAATAAAAATGAACAAATGATAGATAAAGTGATAAAAAAAGAACCAGAGACTTGAAAAGACTCTAAGGTTGATTAAACAATAAAATGGGTGGTTATGAGGAATTATCAGGGCCTCACCATGGTCTTACGATCTGAAATCACAAATTGAAAAGCAAGTGTTGCTAAAAATACAAAAATGTCAATGAAATAAAGCTAGGAAATAAGACTAACGTGTAAAAATTGAAACCAAGAGGTGTGAAATAAGTGAAGTTAATGCTATGTTTCAAAATAAAAATTATAAGTAAGAGCTACAAGAAATGTTAGCTCCAGAGTATACATAATACTAAGTACAAACATGAAAATAAAGCATGCTAGGAGAACAATTCAAAAATAACATGTAATTAATCAAAGTATTTTTATAAAAATTGAGCATTAAGTAGTTATTTGAAGATGTGTACTTCATTTTTTTATAATCTATAAGTACTAGGTCCAAGAATGTATTTGATAAGGTAAAGACCCCAACACTTTTGGGCATAATTTCCTTCTTTATCATTGATGTAATATAACTTAAACACTAAGTATACAACATTAAAAGTATGAACTTTAAATTTATTTGTATTATTTAGTGATGTGAGCTTTGTATTGGTGATTATGTTTTAATTCACCCATATGTCACTCATCATGGAAGTCTAATGCATGAAGATAGGCTTCACAAAGCTCTTCATCAAGAATGATTCTATGAAGATAAATGCACAAGGAAGGTAACTCAACTTCTAGTGGTAAGATGGATTTAGAACCATATGCTAATGATAAGGGATTTACCCTAGTGCTAGTACAAATTCTAGTATGATAAACCCAAAATTACACATAGTTATTTCATGTCTTTATTTTTGAAATTCCCACCATTGTTAGAAATGATGGTGTGAGGAATTCCAAAATGACATATTATTTAATTAAGATTTAATTTTGAAATAGTAATTCCAATAAATTTTACAAGAGGCATAGCTTTAACCCACTTGGTAAAATATTCGGTAGTAGTAATGATAAATATATGTCCATCCTATAATCTAGGTAATTTGATATTGATATCTAATCCCCATATAGAAAATGGTCAAGAAGACTCCAAGGTTTGAAGTTTATTTAGAGGAGAATGAATGAGATCATCATGAAGTTGGAAAAAGATTACACTTTTTAGGAATGTAATGGGGTCATTTTCAAGAGTAGCCTATAAATATCCCATGCATAGGCATTTTTAGGCTGTAACATTTCTATTATAGTGACCATCAAAAATATCCCCATTTGATTTCTCAAAAATGGCAGGAACTTCATCTTTAGTAACACAATGGAGTGAGGTACCCTAGGCATTGTGATAATAAAGGATATCATATTGAAGGATGTATTTGCATGTTCACTTGAGAATTCATGTATTTTCATGAGAATCAGCCTCTAGAGGATATGTATTATGGTCAATGAATTGTATTATTTGTTTATACCTTGAGCTTTGTCAAGTAGTGATAGCCTCAATGTGGTAGATAAGATAATCATTCTTGGATTATAAATTATATGGTGACTTCCTCATGTGAATTATGAATTTTGAATCATGAAGTGTTTGATGAGGGTAAAAGAGAGAAATTGATGAAGTAAGAGAATCAACAATAGCATTTTATTCTCAAGGGATTACTTCAATAGTAAATGATGTCAATTATTTGGCAAGATTGGTATCAATTTCATGATATGCGATGATATTTTCACTTTTAAAATGATAATCACCACTAAATTGATGACATATGAGTTATGAATATCTTAGCACATGTAAATATGGGATGTCTAAATCTATGGCCATTTGAATCCCTAAGATGAGAGCTTCATATTCATCTATTTTATTAGTGACTTTAAAGTTTAATGAAAAAGATAGAGGTGTGATTTTACCATGGGGTTCGGCTCAGACACAACTTGTCTCAAATCCTTGAAGAAATTTGGCACCATCAAAATGAAGTGTCTAAGTTTATTCATGCAATTTAATTATAATTTTAGGTAATTCCTCAATGATGACTTTGGATTTATGTTTATAAATAGAAGTGCCAACAATTTCTTCTAGGTTTTGTGCCTCAAGGTTGGTGGCAATATTATGAAAATAGTCTTTAAGTGAAATATCTTGATTAAGACCTTCAATATAAAGGATCTCTTCATCAGGGAAAGTGTCCTGAAGTTAATTAGTAGTTGATATAGGGGTGGCAGCAAGTTGATCGACAATAACTTGGCCCTTAATTAATTTTTACATGAATATTATTAAGTGAAATTACATTAAGAGAACCATCTATTTTCCATTTCTATCTCTAGGTAAGAAATCTTTGTAGAATAAAAGGCAAAGTGGATCATAATGTAAAATAACATTAGTAGTTTGATATCATACAATGTCAAATATTTTTGGTATTAAAATAGATAGTGATACAATCACATTTGGCCTTTGTGTAACATGTTTCATATCTATTAAATGAAGAATGATATAATACATGGAATATTATTAGCATGTTTCATTTTGTTGATTGATCATTACCCTAGCTAATATAAGGGTAGATGAAGTGTACAAGATGAGTGGGAAATCATTGGAATGTGGTTGAAGAGTATGAGGATTAATTAATGATTCCTTCACGTTATTTAAATATTTTTAACTTACATTAATTAATTCAAGAGTAATACACTTCTTAAGAAGTGAATTTATTGAATAGATATGATAAGCCATCTCATGAATAAATCATCAAATTACCCCAAGTTTACCAAGATATGTCCATATATCTAGAATGGAATGAGGAATAGGCATGTTGATTATAGATTTGATTTTATTAGGATTAAAATCAATCCCTCTAAGGGAGACTACAAATCCTAAGAGTGTCATAATTAACACAAAAAATATATTTATAAGTATTAGGTCTAACTTTATAGTTGATGAGTCGATAAAATATGATAGTAAGGTCATGAATATGATTTTGACAATGTGTAGATTTATAAATAAGATGATCCACATAAGTTATAACTATTTTATGAATTAGGTCACAAAAATATGGGGCATTACATGTTGATAATTAGCTTTAACTTTTGAGGCCAAAGGGAATTTTAACATAGCAATAAGTTCCCCATTCAGTGGTAAAATTAGTTTTATGTTGATCTTCAAGAGTGATATGAATTTGATTATATCCTGAAAAACTATCCATGAGAGATAACAGTTCATAGTCAGACATAGAATCAACAATGGCATTGATTGATGGAAAACAAAAGTTGCTTTTAAGACTCAATAAGTTAAGATTATGAAAGTATATACATATGTGAATGACTATAGTAGATTTATTAAAAATAAGAATAATGTTGGAAACCTAATATGATCAATATATATATATATATATATATATATATATATATATATATATATATATATATATATATATATATATATATATGTATGTATGTATGTATATGTATGTGTATATATATATATATATGTATGTATATATATATATATATATGTATGTATATATATATATGTATGTATATATATATATATGTATGTATATATATATATATATATATATATGATGAATTTAACATCTTAATGCTTGATGGTTTCTTTGTGACATAGGATAAAAATCTCAGGAGGGAATTTGCATTGCTTTTTATGCACAAGTTTTGCATCAAGATAGGTGATGATTTTATGGACCACAATACTAGGATTGATACCAAGAATATCTTAATATGACCAATCAAAGGCTTCATGATATTTGTTAAATAAAATTCTATAGTTATCACATTCTTTGTAACAAAGTTATTTAGAGATAAGAATGGGTCAAGGAGAAGCCACTGTACCATAATTTATTACAATTATTTCTTCAATAAGCTTGTAATTTTCATCTTGTAAATGATATGGATTTGGAGGAATCTTCTAGATAGGATCTGTGTGGGGATCAATTCTAGTAACAAAATTATTGAAACAAGGAGACTTTTTTTGAAAAATGGCCAAGTTTGTGATGTTGGTGTGGAAGTTGAGACTCTCTAGCATGGATTAATTCTAATATAGCTTCATCATTTGAAAACATCAGTAGAGGTACATGGTATTATACATCTAATTCAAGATCTAGAATTTAATTACCTTTTACTTTCAAACTCATAATGTATTTGTTTGATGGTAGTAGCCTTAGAATATAAGGTAATGTTGGGAGGTTGAAGAGAAGGTAGATATTCCAATTTTAGTATATTAGGTTGATCAATATAATGTGGTATAGTAATGTTAGGAAAATTTTCCTTGGGTTATTTGGTATAGTTATAAATATTAAGAACAAGATTGACTATATAAAATTGGTCAATATAGGCTATGCAAGTGATGATTTGGAAAGAACTATATCATCTAAGTATTGGGTGTGGCTGATGTATTTAGAGACTGATGATTAAACCATGTTGGGTTGGATGACACAATTGGAAAGATAAGAAACATAGTGAACACTTTTGATCTAGTCTAAAACATTTATATCTATAAAAGTAAGTTGAATGGTATTGATTTTATCAATACCATTAACTATTTGCCTTAAAATTTTCTTAAACAACCCATGAAGTATCTCTCAAAGGTGGTTTGGTAGGGTTACATAACCTTCAATTTATTATTCAATATAAAATGATATATGAATGACATTAAAATCATGGTTGAAGGCATGTATTTCATCTAAGGTCTTTTGATAATGCATTACATCTAAGTCTCATGATTTGGCTTGGGTCATTATGTAGGCATCATCATAAGATGGAGAAATAGTGCATGCAGTGAGTTCAGTAGGGATTTCTATAATGGATACCCCTATGTTACTAAAATTACAAAGAGACATGGCTAAAATTATATTGAAAGAGTTTGTCTAACCTGTATTCATTACAATTTAAATAATCTTATGTGTAAGAGGGTTCATATGTATTGCATGGGGAGGACTATTTGTAATATCATTGATTAAGTGAATGGTGTTATCTCATAGAATTAGAGGAGGGATCCATTCTAAAATATAGGGGGTAATCAAGTGGTATTGTAAATATTTTAAAATTTATTGGGTTCATCATTTTAAAAATCTATAAGAGTGAAATGTAAATTAGAATTAATGTTAATGAATTTAGGAAGAGGAGGACTATTAAGATGAGAAATCATAGGAATGTGGTATTAAGATTTAGGATTTGGAATTTGGATACACCAAGGGTTTGTGATGTAGTTCCTATGCCTACACACACCCCATTCATTTATTTGTATATGATATTTTAAATGAATACCTTTAATGTCCTATAACTTATCTTATCTCTATAGGTACATTACTTTCATCTTAGACTTTCTTCCTTAATCTCTCTATTTTCTAGGCTCCTAGCCTCATTACATACATAGTCCTTATTATTCTTGAAGATATATCCCATTATCTCTATATATCTACTCTAAAATATTTATTTATCAAATTCCATCCTCTCATTTATAACTTTCATTACCTCACTCTCTCTTACTTGGTTCATCCTTGTACATTCTCATCTTGGTTCTTAAGTATCAAAGCCTAATTAGTGGTTTTATGACTCTTGTGTTTTCATAAAGGTTATATCCACCTAATTTTTTAAACTATATTATACCTATAAACATTAATACTCAACCTCAAATATTTAACTCTCAAGCAAACCTATCTTTCTCTCGCAAGGCCTTAATTATGTGTAGCCATGTTTTCACACAAACCTTGTAGGTCAGACCAAACCAAAACACTTTATAATAAACTAGACACACTTTTTAATGACATTTATCCCAATTATACTTCACACTAAATATCATGACACAAATTTAAAATTAAACCTATCAACTCATTATCCTCTTTCACCAATTAGGTCTCCATTAGGCCTAATCAAACAAATAGTCCAAGAATATATATTATACAACCAAATATCAACTCAAAAAATAATTAATCATTTATTACACCATAAAAAACATTTCATTACAAATTTTTACTATTTTTTTTGTTTCAAATAAAAGTTAATAGACTATCTAATTTGAAACCCTAGGTTAGTCTCAATACAGGCCTATGTAGGCCGAGAGTGCACAAAAAGAGATATAAAGAGTTTTAATGAACTTTAAAATATTATATCACCTAGAATAGGTCTATATACCTCCATTAAACTATTCCAACCATTATTTTCACCTATCCAAACTTCAGACATCTTTTACAAGCTAAAACATAGGGTTTTGGGGTTCTTTGTAAGTGTATGATAGTCTCTATTACTTATTGCACATTCACTTAGAATCTGAACCTCTGAATGAGAATAATAACATTTTAGGGTATACCTATACTTAATAAAAATCCTCAAATATCTATTTTTGGTTTATCCATCACAAAACACTTTAATAAATAAAATATATAGAGTTCTGACTTGAATAGGGGACTATTTATAAGTTACAATTAGACTATGACACTTTATAATGAATATTTTATCCTCTACAAGGGTTATATTCCATGCATAGGCACCCTCTAAAATTTTATGATTCAAATAATATAAATTAACTTGAAAACCATTCCTAATACACAATTTACTTTTTATTCTTGATTGTGCATTAACACATAATACTTCCACATGGACTATATTGAGTAATCTACCAATTTGATTGAATTTGAACACTTAATGGAATTATTTTCATTCAAATGGATAATTAAAAATATTAAAAAAAACTCTAATAAAATCTCAATACCCTAAAACCATTTAATGGATCTCAAAACCTCCTTGTTGATAATCCTTCAAGATTGTGTTAGAACAGAATTCCTGTAGTTTACATAACCAACCAGTGTATTGAAGGTAAACATAAAGATTGTATTCAAATTAAATTAAATTAATAATAATATGGATTACATACCAATTATCTCCTAAAACTCATCATGTACTCGTTCAAATCATTCTTTTATTGATTTAATTATTTTATATACAATAACCATGTAAAAGCTTGAGAAGGAAAACATAGTTCTTTAAAAGCTTAATCTCTCTTTATTTTAACAGATATCAATCTTTTTATCTTTATAAATATACTCTTATGCCACCCTAATCTCTACACATTCTCACTTCTTTAATCAATTAATTTTTCTTAATATACTAAACATGCAAACAAACCTTGTATTCTTACCATCTCGCGTTAAAGGGTAGTTACAGGAATAAATTTCTTGAACTTGACAATGTTATACCATGATAATAACATTAATAAATATCATACACACCTTATATTATCATTTCCAATCATTTTTTAACATTATATTTCACCCAAGACTCTAAAACTCCAACAAGCTAGACTTAGAAAGTCAAATTTTTAAATTAGCCATTTTGGTGTGAAACTCCAAAAGGCTTACAAACACACTAACTCAAGACTTATAATGACTCAAAAACATCAAAATTGTCCCTATAATACCTATACCTACCTCAAAATACCAAATATGGTCATTAAAACACTAGTATATATACTAATTCTTTTATTGCATGGTGATGCTCTGCATCAGTTTGGATCTACGATATGCTTATAATGTTTTGCATTATAGAATAAATTTAATTCATTGGATACTATAAGATGTTATGGATCTTATAAGATGAGTCCATAGATGACCTAAAATCATGTTATAGGATAAAAAAGAACCATAATTTTGGTTTGATTTTTTTTGGGTCCAATTTTAAGGGGGATCCAAATACAACAAAGTGATTTCTGATTGGTTTTATCAAATACACAAGTAAGGTGAGTTTGTTTGAGGTTTTAATTAGAATAAATGATTTTTTTGATTATCCAAATATAGGTTAAATTAATTCATGAATATTCATCTACGAATACTTTTCTAATTAAAGTATTATTTATTCATTTTTTAATAAAAGGGTGGATCATCATCTCAAAAAAGAATTTCATCATTAATCATATCATATTCATGGAATTATATGGTGGGTTTTATGTAAATATAAATCATTTAAATAGCATGAACCTTTATGGGTGGATAAAAATTAAAAGGTAAATTAGGTATCTTAAAATCATTATATGGGGACTATTTGATGTCTTTCAGTTGTTGCATAAGGAACTTGTGATGATAAGGAAAAGTTATGACTAATTCCATAAGAGGAATTTTACAAGGCATTGAATTAATTTATTCTAAGAAGTTATAATGAGGTTTAGAAGAAGAATCAGTAGTATGAGGCTTTAGTTGATTATGTATGATATTATTTATATGGATAGAGGAATGATATTGAGGTTTTAGTTGTATAAGTGGCTCATCACTAGTGGTTGTCTTTGAAGATGATGGAGTAGTTGTAGTATCTTTAAGAATGTTTTCCTTAGTAGAAGGCTTCTTAAGTTTGGTGAAAGGATCCTTGTGAGATGGATTAATATGATAATTTACTTTATTTGCATTCACATACTAATAATTAGTATAATATTAATCATAATAAACATCAATAAAATAAACATTCTCATTCGAATGTTGTGTATTGGGATCAAAAGAACATTTTGGAGATTTTGTATTTTTAGATTTGTAAAATTTTATCTTTTAAGAATATTTAAGATAACTATTATGATAAGTCTCTATCATAGCATCGTGATCAAAATCATCTCCTAACATGAAGAAAACCAAAAAATTTGAAATTACATGACATGTCTCATGAGAATGACCAATGTCGACAAGTAACGAACAAATTTTTTTAGGATCATACCATGGTGGAGGAGTGGTGGTAGTGTGAATGAAAGATATATATGGAGATAATAACATCCTAATTTTTGACATGTTCAAGGGTGAGTGAGAGGAATTATGAATATTTGATTTGTTTACTCATGTTTTAGTTTGAAGAAGCATAGAGTTAGAGTTGGTAATGGTTATTTTATTAGTTGAAGTTTGGAAAAAATCCTTTATGATACTATGAAAAGATTCAAATTAAGTCATGAGAATATATTGTCTTTTGGCTTGATCAAAAGCATCTTCTCACATTTGACAAGAGAAAATTCAAACCTTATATTGAAGAGAAGGTTTAAGGGTAGTGATAAATAGTTTGAAAATATTATCATCACTCATGTCATTATCTACTTTATGAGAAAATGATTTCTTTTATTTGATGAAGGTATGAGTGGATTCATTAATTATTTTTTTAGTATTGATGAAATAACTAAGGTTATTTTTAGGAAGATTAGTGTTTTGGATTTCCTTAACTAGAGCATTGACTAAATATTATAGTTGTAAAATAGAATGTTGAGGGAGTTTATTATACCATCATAAAATATATCCCATAAATGTTTTGAAAATAATTTTAGTATTATAAAATCTATTAGTTTGGACCATTCCTTGAGATTACCAAAATATTTAAGGAAAATATTTGGGTCCTTAATCCCATCATATGTAATAGTTAGAGAAATGTTTCTAATATTTATAGATATAATAAATGGATCTAAAAGTTAATTTTGAAGACGATGAATCCTTTTTTCATGCATGAGATGTTGATGGATGATGTTCCATTTAGTATCTTGAAGAGGGGGAACCAGAATTCTGATTATGTTGAGACATGATGATGGGAGGTTGACTTTTCATGCACAGTATATGATTTTGCATTTGGAGAATTTGGAAATTGTTTGTTATTTGTGTAACATTCATTTTTTGAACCTTTGTGTAAGAATTTAAGTTGTATAAATTGGTGAATTTTGATTAATAGTAGGGGTGGAGTTGAAATATTGGTAGGAGGATAATTCCCAAGATTAGTGATAAGAGGGTTCCCAAGAGGGGGGTTTGCAAGGTTAGTATCAATTGGTCCAATGGTGAATTAGGATATTTTGGATAAAATACCATTCATGTTAGGGGTATAAATGATGTTCTAATAAACATTTTTGAAGATATAGGAATCATCTAGATCATCATTTTGAGTTATTTGATCCATGTTATAGTTGATGGATCTAGATGGCTATTTAGAGTAGTTGCACCATGAAATGTGGTCTTCATTGGTGGATGGAGTAGGTATAAACCATGTAAAATATAAATGGGTTAATACTATCAATAAATATTATAATAAGTGATTTAATGATGTCAATTGGATTAGAGAATTGATAGAATGTGTGACTAATTACAACAAATGAATGTTATCAACTTGAAATGATATAGTAGGTTGGATAGTAAATGTTAATGAATTGTATCGACTGAAATAAATTATATCATCTAAGGCCAATGTAGTTATGGCTAAGAATAGATAAATTCCATAGAGACAATAATCATATGTATTTGGGTCAATGGAGATTATAATTGAATTAGGAACAAGGATCTAAAAATGTATTATATCGATCATGGTCAATGTAGTAATATAGACAAATATGTAAAATGCATACTATATTAAGCTTGATTAATATATTAGGTAAAGGATAAGTATGAATAGTGACCAATAAATGTACTACATCAAATAAATCATGGTTGATGTAGTTATACATAATTAAAGGTATAGATAAAAGTATATTGAGGTTAGTTGATGTAGTCAAATCTAGAGAAATTTTAAAAATACTATGAATAAACTATATCGATCCTGGGTGATACAGTTTGATAAATAGAGGAAAAATAAAATTAAAATTAGTAGACCATATATAACCATGTTTATGTAGTGTGTTCACACATAGAAACCTACATTGGTGTTGGTCAGTGTGTTTATAACACACAGGACAAAATTATATCAATGTTGGCCAATATAGTATAAAATATAGAATAGAATAACAAATTAGAAATTTAACTATTTTTACTAACTATTTATCTAAAATGAAGATCATGTTGATATACTACAAGGGATGTGATTGATTTGTAGACTCTTGAAGTTACTTATTTGTTGGATGGTTTTGACCTGATATTTTAGAGTGTTGACTATGGAGGAAGTATCATTCTCATAGACCACTAAACTAAGTCTCAAGGGTAAGCTAATAATAACTTATTAGATCTAACCACCAACTAGTGCACGATAGAGTAAGATGGATGGTTGGCTTCTTAAGGTTCAATGAAAAGGTGATCCTAGGCATTTCTTTTGTACCATAGGTATGTGGAAGATAAATTCCATATTTAGTTCTATAATATGGCTATGAGTATTATGAAAAGCCCCTAATGTCACAATGCTTGTAAATTATATACTAAGACTATAAAAAAACACCACATAGCCCTTCATAAAAGTAGCTAAGTAGTTTGAAAACTATAGGAACGCAGTTTCTAGGGAAAGCCAAACAAAGAGAAAATAAAGTCAAAAATTAATTTACAACATTCATTGAATTAAAATTATATATATTCAACTTGAAAGTAAATGTTTGATTAATTTTTGTAATAGAAATTGTATTTGTGTTGTTTATGCTAAAAATTAAAACACATAGAACTATGTCGATGTAGGCCAATGTAATTTTTCACATTTTATATAATTGAATCAGCATTGGTCAATACAGTCTATGTAAATATAGTTTAAAACATGAAATATAAACTAAATCAGACAAGGTCAATAAATTTTATTACAAATATATAAACTTAGAACTATAATAAATTGACATAATTAAAAATTTAGATACAAAACTATAATGAGTGGCGATATAAATTTGACTGGAAAAATGATAAACAAAACTATATTAGACAGGGTACATATAGTTGGGAAGAAAATAACTTGTTAAATAGAACTAGATTAGACTTAGCCGATATAGTTGGTTGACTGAAGAAAAAAATGTAGATCTAAGTATAAGATGGTATTGACTTACATCAATGTAGCCTATTGGAAAAATATAAAGTTAAAACTATATCGACCTGTGTTAATGTAGTTTCCTAAAAGCACATAAAAATTAAAGTGGGTCGACCTGAGTCGATGTAGTCTATTGAAAAATACATAGGAATAAAATTATATCACTGCATGTTGATATAGTTTACTAAAATAGAAATAAACAATGGTTAATTCATGTTGGGTTCACTAAAATGTATGCATTGAGCTAGGATATTTAATATATCTAAAATCAAATAAGGTAAATCAAATAGAACCCATTGATACTTAATGTATTAGGGTATGAACAAATGGATTAGTTAAACCTATCAAGAGGAAAACTTATGGCATAACATCAATAAAGAGGGTTCTAAGACCTTTAGGCAATCAATAGAATGAAATAACACTAAATAGGTATCTAATATTGGAATTAATCTAATCTAGTATTACCAAGCTAGCAACACAAATAAGAGGGGTGGTTAAAAACAAATTAAAAGGTTAAGGAACCATGGTAATTAATTGAGGGCCTAGGTCACCTAAGGTAGGAAATGGCAAGTTTGAAAAACCCTATAGCCACGATAAGTATAAGTGTAGAGGATTTTCAAACAAGGAGTTATACATTTATTTAAGATCATAATTATATGAATTTTATCTATCAAATGGAAGAGTTAGGGTTATAATATACTTACCTTGAACAAAACTTGTCAAGCTGTACTCTCCCCTTGGCCAATGGTGTTTTGAAAGAGATTGTTGTGGTTATAAGATTAAAAAAGGTTAAATCAAGATCTAAGCTAAAATTATTCCTTCTATTGTATATAATATTCAACAAGACATTTTTTTCCATACAAAACAATATCTAAGAAATGGCTTCTCCAAATGTAGACTTAAGCATAAATGTAAGTAATGACATTGCAAAAATGAGTTTTCCACTCTGTTAGATTAAAATGGTAACTTGTATTTATAGTGGTGGGTGATCCTAACCCTTTTTGAAGTTTTATCCAATGTCATAGACCAACCTTGATATAGTTAAAAATATGACAGTTTAACTTCAAACTAGGTCGACCAGGGCCGACTTAGTTGTGAAGCATTTATCATAAACTTTGAACTACATCGACCTAGGCTAACTTAGTCTAAAAATTAATGAGAATTAATAAATACTACATTAATCTAGGTTGATATAGTTAGAAATTATGGATCTTAATATAGTTATGGGTTATAATGAGAAATATTGCTTAGGTGATCAAATATGAGGGAATTTTAGTGGATATAAACATGATATATTAAACAACAATGTCTCTTCTGAAGAACCAATGGTATACCCACCCCTTTATGGGTATACTCTTTAACATTTTCACTCAAATACATTGAAACCTTATAGGTTTTTTCAAGAGATAAAGCGTTATTAAATGATAAATTTTAAAAATATTATGTGTATATAACTAGAATTTTAAAATTTGGAAAGAGAGCAAGAAAATAAAATGCTTGAAAGAGTATGCAATCTAATTGCCCTATAACTTGAAATTTGAGTATTGTGTGTGCCCTCTTATTGAGTAATTTTTATAAATGTTTAACTTATGGTGAATTGAGTGTGATCAAGTATCAATTTAAAAACTAGTGAAATCCCTTGTGTTGGAAATATTATATTCTCCAACTCTCATTTGAATGTGTAGAGTACTCTATAAAATAATTGAAGGGGTGAAACCCCCAAATTTAGCTTATTACAATGTCACCATAGACATAGAGTTTCATTATACTCAAATGTGGTAGAATAATTAGTGGAACCACCAAATGTGGCTCGCTAAATTATAACCATAGATGTTGAGTGTCATTAAACTCTAACATGGCCCTCTTGAAAAATGAAATGAATCACACCGCTACATATGGATATATATTTTATTTAAAAAAAATGTACCTATAAAAATTTTGAACTTTGAAAAATATAAATATGTAATCACGTAGTATTATGTGAAGATTTGAAATTTATTGCATCATAGTATTGAATATTGTATTGAATTGTATAAACATGTGCTAGATAAATATAGCATTGAAGCACATAAGCATCATGTCATGATATATATCATGGCACAAGAGTAAAATTATAAAATATAAGTAATTACAGCACCATGGTAACAAACAATGAGTGTATAAATAATGTCACACAATTTGTATATAATGTCACACATATGGCCCACATGTTACATACAAGGGACACGTGAATGTCACATAAACAAGGCCAATGGTCGGCCTCAAATGGAATGATGATACCATATAATAAATAACATGTATATGTTACACACACAAGGCCAAGGTATAGTTTTTATTATTCTAACTATAATAATTAGTAAATGAAGTAAATCTAGATCAACCAACCATATGTGTCAATTTTATTGTTAGAAAATGGAATATCCATGTAACATAATGAAAATTATTAGTGATTAATAGAAATGAATTATATATACATAAATATGGTATAAATTTTGTGGATAGATACATCTTGTTGAAGTGTTCATGGAGCATGAAGAGATGTCCCCATCTTAATAAGGTTGTTGGGTAAAAATGGAATCCTAACATCAAATAACCATGTAATAGTATGTCTTGTATCACACTTGCACACCTCATGAAAATCAATGTGTATTAAAATAGAAATTAAATATGCATTATAATTAGTAAGACATAGATAAAATTTATAAATAAGTAAACTAGAAACATACGAAAATGCTTATAGGACCTGATTTTAAATTTTTTAAAAATATTTTATTTTTTTTATTTTTGACATATATGAATTTTTTATATTTTTTTAAATGTTGGAAATAAAAATATCTATCTAGGTATAGTAATGACACAAATTCATAATTTTCATGGGATTTTTGAAAGGTTTACCTTCAAGTGTGACTAATTGGCAAGTTTTGGTACCAATCTTTTCAATCATTATGAATGGTCACAACCAATTATTTTTTATTTGTTCTTTGTTTTATTTGTTAGCATTGGTATTATTTTTATTTTATTTAAGTACAATATCACCAAATTTGAATTCATGATCACAAATTTTCTTTCCATATGCTCATTTGATACATGTTTGATAAATGTTTAAATTTTCTAGAGCCTATTTGCATTTATTATCAAACATTTCTAATTCATGTAGGATTTTTTCATAATATTCATTATCTTTTATAATGCAATAAAATTACTTAGATGATTCATATTAGTATAATTATATATCACAAAATTAAAATTAGAATAAACATATCTATAACAACAATTGGAAAAAGAGAAGAATACTTGAATATTAAGACTGAGCCACTTTGAAGGGACAACCTCCACAACAATGTAATAATAACAAAATTCATAATATGATGATAAAAAACTAAAAACTACTTTTTATATATACTCTACTTATCCTAGGTTATTCCATAGGTTGACCATACTTGTAGACACCCCATTCTATCCACTTCATATTGGTTTCTACCAAATAGTGTAAATTAAGCCTAAAAATCACTAAACATCCCAATTTCATTTGCACATCATTTGTTAGTGATTATATTCATGTTGAGGCATTCTTATTTGAGGTGTTATCATGTATGCAACAATAACCTCTCATGGATTCATCCCCAGTCACCTCACAACCTAACAACTGGTAGTTTGGCCTTTAAACCCATTAAGTGGGGCACTTGAACAATTCATAAAAGAGCTAAAATGTTAATCAAATTGAATCAACTAATTAAAATATATTAAATTCTTAGATAAATAATCTATTTGTAATTAATGAATATCTAAAAATAGAAATTTAGAAATTCAAAATATCAAGCTTCTTCATCATTGTTTTTGTGAGTTGTCAAGCACTCACAAAATATCTAACAAATATTTGAATTTATGACCCATGCCTATTAATTAAAAATCATAATTACATGCCACGTCCTTAACCCAACTGGGTTTAGCCTTAACTCACATAGGGTTGGTTTAAACTCAACCATGCTTAATCTTACCCTAACTCAACTTGGGTGAGAGTTAATTTTGGAGGCTATAAATATAAGACCTCACCTATTGATCTTTAAAATTTTCTAGTGTAATATTATTATGTCAAAATGCCTCTAAAAATATTCATTATAGTGTTATCATGTCATTTTTATAATCCAATCCAAGCTAAGCCAACCAACATTACCAAGATGCCAATGAGAGGTGGACCAATGGAGCTTCATTGACAAATATTTCTTGGGCACATAGCCTAGTAAGCCAACTCAACAAGTGGTTTTGGAGCTACAAAGAAGGTAAAGGGAATTTTTATTTTGTTTTATAGTTGTGTTTTCATTATGTGCTTATTACATATGCTCCCCCTAGTGTCTAGGCTAGAGGTGTTAGTGTTTAGTGTATTTGATTTGATTTGATTTTTTTAACTAACACTATACTAATCTCCCTTATATAGATTCCTTGTTCACATGATAGCATGCCTAGTGAGACCCGCACCCAAAAACATTCTTCCCATGGAATTATAAGATCTCTTTATAACATTTTTCATGTCAAAATCTTAAATTGTTGACCAAAAAAGTGAAAAGTTGAAGCTCACAGCTGAGACATAGGAAGTTATAGTATTGTTCTGTAGAGTTGCATTTTTGAACCTAGTAAAAGTGATATTCCACTATGGAGTTGTGATATTACACTAGGTAAAGTTGGTATTGACACTAATATATGTGTTATTACCTTAAGATATATGTTATTATCGTAACAAATTATGTTTTGTAGGTGACTTATGATGTTGACACTGTGTAAAACATTATTGTAACTCCTAGTTGCACTTGTGCATACATAGTTGCATTATTTCAACTCCTAGTAGCATTTTTGCACGCGCAGTTACATTGTTACATGCTTAGGTGCATTTTGCATGCCCAAGATTATTTTGCATGCCCAGTCATGATTTTGCATGCCCAGTTGTGATTTTGCATGACCAATTGTATTTTTACATGCCTAGTTATGTTTTTGAATGCTCAATTGAATTTCTGCATGCCTAATTATGTTTTTCATTCCCAGTTGTGTTTTTGCATGCCCAATTGCATTTTTATAAGTCTAATTGCATTTTTTCCCTCCCAACTATGTTTTTGCCTTCTTAATTATGTTTTTGCCTTCCTAGTTACATTTTTGACTTCCCAATTATGTTATTTCTCAATAGTTGTGTTATTGCACTATATAGTTGTAGTTTTGCACTAATTGTTTGTTTTGTAAGAAGTTACAAATTTGCACTAATTAGTTGTATTTTTGTAGGAAAGTTTTGATTTTGCTCTATGTATCTATGGTATTGCACTATTTGAAAAACATAGACAAACTTGAGAGCCAAATTTCAAATTTTATTTTCTCATTCATATTTTAGCTTTTAAGCAAAAACTCACTAACACTTTTTATAGGACCCAAAGACCAAGGAAAGATGTTTTTAACACTCAAAGATTTAACTCACATTTACATTTGGTGTTTAAAAATCATTTACTTGATTTGTTTTTGTTTTTTAAAGTTCACAATCAAACAATGCCAAGGGGCTTAACTTCATATCATATCTTTCTTGGTGATCTAAAAATGAACTCACACTCTAGTTAAGTGCTCATAAGAGCTTTTACTTTTTTTATTGTTGTTGTGTGTTTATTTTGCAAACCAAGTGTCATGTGTATGCTCTCCTCACATACCCTTTAGGGAGCTTGGGTGATAAAAAATTCTTCATTTATTATTTTTTTTCACTTATTCCAAGCATAAAAGGAATGTTGCTAATGCACTCCCAAAAATCTGAGTGACTTGGATGATCCCAAAATGAACCTAAAGTCCTATAATTTTTATTTCATGTATCTTTGCTTGTGGGTAGGAGTGCATAGCCTCCCCATAAGTTTTATAGGGATTTTTTTGACTCAAGAATTCAACTCCCAACATTTCTTCAACCCCATTCCATGCTAGGGGTATACAAATTGAGGTTGACTTATTAAGATGTTTGTTTGAGCAGTTAAACAAGCTCTATTAGTAAGAGACTGCCTCAGAATATAGGTTTAACTCAAACATCACACTACATAGAGTAATTAAAAAATGTAGTAGTTATGAAAAGGATAATACCTTTTCACAACAATTCAATTAATGCATATCAAAATTATGTGTTATGCCCTAGTATTAACCACACATATAGGACCATTTAGAACATATCAAACTTTATAGTTGTTAGACATCCGCACTTATAATGGAAATATTGTCAATTCAAGGTGAGTATCTCAAAGTTCCATGTTGTTGTACAAATTCTTGAGAGAAGAGGGGGCCTAACAACCTTACTTTTCATACACATCTAAATTTTTGTATTAAAAATATTATTTCCTCTCAAGAGTAAGTATAAAGATAGAATTTGACAGTATGAAGCCACCTTGTCATATTTTTAGGATTAGAATGATACACAGTTATTTTTGTGTTTTTTCCTCTTTACTTGCATTATTTTTAGTTAAAGCTGCTTGTTTGTTTAAAACATATCCAAAACAATTCATGTCTGCACATCATTCTTTTTATTTAAATAGGTTTTATGCTTTGCCTTAGTAAATTTTCAAAACTTATGTGTGTGTGTGTGTGTGTGTGTGTGTGTTTCCTAGTTGAAATAGGCATCGTTACACTTTCCATTTCATTCCAAGTCTTGTGCCTTAAAATTTTTAAAACAAACCATTTTCTATACCTTTAGAGAAATATATCATCATTACGTTGCTCTCATTATTTCAAAGACTTATTGCTTTGTATCCAATCATAATTTCAAAACTACATGTGCCTTTTTGGTTTATGCCTAGTATCATTATTCCATCCATTTTGGTTTAGTTTGTTGTCCATTAAAGGAACAAAGTCTCTTAAAACAAGTTTTAAGTTGGTCTTATTAAGTTTAGATTCAAACATACTTGGTTATACCTACGCCTTGCATAATTTTGGCTTAGACATTTACCTCTCACTTTTGGATTATGCAACTTGGACTAGTTACTTACTTACTTTAATGATCTTTATGCCTAAAATTAGGAAGTGGTCTATCATTCCTGAACCTAAATTCCAAAGCCTTTTATCAATGATCAAGTGTGTGTTTGAATTTGAATGCCTAATTAGATTCCAAGTGTTTCAAAGTTGTTAGATTAATTTTATTACATTTTTAGACCTAGTGTGTTTTTAAAGCCTAGCTTTTATGTCATTTTCCTAAAATACCTAGAAATTCCCTTTTATTTTAGACCTAGTGTTGTGTCAAGTCTAGATTTTATGTCATGTTTCTAAAAGACCTAGAAACCTTTTTTGTCTTTAGACCTAGATTATAATTATTTGAAAATTTTTACCAAGTTTGGCATTCAAATGTTACCCATTCACTTGACCATTTGTGTAAGTCATTTGACATTAGACCTCTTTGGACCTAGTTTATCATTGATCACTTTTAGATAACAGCTCCATTCTTAGATCACATTTTTAGACCAAGTTTATAGACATTCCAAATTTTGGTCCATTTTCCATTTTGACCTTATTTTAAGAGTTTATATAAGTCTATCTCTTCTTCATAGAATGTTAGTCATTGATATGGATATGTCTCTTTACACTCATAGTGGAGCGAAGGATAATCTAGGCTATGATAATGTGGTCATGAATGATAACTTTGTTTAAGACCCATATGGAAATGATGTAGTTTATGAGACAATTCCTTATCCTCCTTACACTACTCAATCTAGGGAAAAAAGTCAAGATCCATTAGCCCACTACTTGCTTAACACACCTCCATATTCAAAGCAAGATAAAGAGTAAACTGCATAATATCTCACTGGTGTACCATCAATTGTGGAACAAGTTCAATAATAGCCATATTATTTTACTATGCCATAAAAATATGATCCCTATTTATTTGATCTTCACTTTTTTTTTAAAATATGGGTTTTAGTTAGAGATATAAAGGTAGGGGCCAAGTTTCCATTAGCCTTCCCCCATGAAAATTTACCTAGTCTAGTTATATTACTCTAAACATGCCTTATACCTAAACCATTGAATAGGCCTCTACTATATATCCTCAATAACTCATGCCAATATCATATCATGACCCAAATATTATTTTAAAAATAAATGGTCCCATAGAGAACCACTTTATATAAATACAACAAGCATATCAGACTTATTTGAATCTAGCACACAATTCTAATGCCATGGCCATGTCAAATTCTCCACTCATAGAGCTAGCACCTTCAACAAGAGTGATAATTGAGTTGAGAGGTAAAGATAATTTAGTTATAAACCCATTTTCATAAATAACTACATTTATTGGCATGTATAATGTGTTTCTCTTAATTTATACTCATTTCTTAATTTTGGAAGAAGATAAAAAAAAACTAGTAATAAGGGTGTGGTAGAAATACCCTATTGGTGATGCATGCATAATCTAGATGAAGATGGAGAACTCCTCTTTTATAACAATAAATTTGATGTAGATAAAATAAATAGTAATTTCATAAGATAAAGGAAATGTAATACAAGAATAAATTAGAATGCTTGTTAAATAAAATACTAAATATAGCAAAAGTGGGTTAATACTCATGTAAAAATAGGTGAAGTCAAGTTCAAAAAATTAGGGAAGTGTTTATGAATAGGTAGGAACATATAAATTTAGGTTTGGTTTGGGATAAGGGATTAAAAATAACTTATTATTTTTTTCCATAGTGACTATCAACAGTTGGGTGAACCGTTAGTGGTTGGGCTGACCATTGGCAATTGGTTAACCATTGGTGGTTGGGGGTGATCGTTGATGATTGTGGTAACCATCAGCAATTGCTTGTGTGTTTCTTAAGGTTACTAAAAGAGAGGTTGTAGAATAAGAGAATGGTTAGATAAGGGTTTTGTTAAGGATCTGGTAGAGAGGGAATAAAGTGTAGATAGGTCTAATTAGGTCAAGAAGGTCAAAAATCTAAAATAAAAATGTTAAAGTACTAATATACCTATAGCTTTATATTTGGTTGATGGTTGAAGGCTAGAGCAATTTTTCTAGAGTAATGGTACTTTGGCCTCAAAAGTGAATTCAGTAGAGGTTTGGGTCTCTTTTGCTAATGCTAATTTTTTGAAGATTGGATGTTGGAGAGCTTGAATACCTATGTGCAAGACGATTTGATATCTTAAACATGGATCCTTTTCACCTCCCACTCCCCTCCTTTTATAGGAAAATTGAAGATGGAAGGTTCCCTAGTACGTGTGGTTATTGATCACGATGCTTAAAATTTTGTTATCACCACATAAGGTAAATATATTAAATGGTGTTTTGTTATCTTGCACATAGCTAGTGATATGTTAAGAAGTTGAGGGGGTAGGGAACCTAACCATTGATGGTCAAGCTAATCATCCATGGTTGGGCTAACCATAAATGGTTGAGTGTCAAAGCTAAATTGGTCAAGGTGAGTTTTAAAATGTTTGGTTAAATGTTAAGTTAGTAAGCTAATGAGTTAGCTAACTAGGTGGTCAACTAAACTTAGGGTCTAATAGGGGTCTTGAGGCATTTTAACAACTAGAACTATCATGTGTAGTTTTTTAGTGTCTACATTTTGCCCCTTTTTGTTAAATGACTTTGATTTAACAAGATACAAAATGAAAATGGATTATTGGTCAAAGGTATGTTTGCCCTGAGTATGAGAGGAGGTGTTCCCCCTTAAACTATGATTTGATGAGGTGAAACCAAAATTGAGTCAAGGTTTGATAAGTGGTAGGTGGTGAGTCATGAAGTGGTGACAAAAGTGTGGTTGGGTATTTAAAATGCAAATAATGTGCACAAAGTGTGACTAAGTATGATAGTCAAGATCACATAAAGACTAAAGTTACCAATGTTTGTAAAAATAAGGCCAATTCTAGAAGAATAAGTGATAGGGTAACTAGTCCATAGCATTAGTCATAGATGATCAGGTGACTCTATATGTCTTCTAGATAGCATCAGTGTTTTTGGAGGTATCTAAGGTAGGAAGTGCTCCCTTGAAAA
This sequence comes from Torreya grandis, assembly GCA_037957365.1. NCBI lineage: Eukaryota > Viridiplantae > Streptophyta > Pinopsida > Cupressales > Taxaceae > Torreya > Torreya grandis. The sequence goes on from JARHVA010000500.1 coordinate 1,465,559, forward strand.
CATAAATGGTCTAGTCATGCACTAGGTGGTAAAAAATTTAAATGGTTAACATGGAAAAAAATGGTCGATGTGGTCAAAAAGACCAAAGCAAGATCATCACAAAACATGTGAATAATTTGGGTCAAAATAGCCAATGTCAAGGTGGACATGGTCAAATGGGTGGTCAAAGAAGGGTAATCTCCAATAGTTTAAGTTCTAGTTTAAGTGAGATTAGGTGATCTCTAAAGTTTATCACCTAGGTGGGATGCTTAAAAATTAAAAAAGTGGGGGACCCTCACCATCAATGGTCAGGGGTTCCAAGGGTCAACTATCGATGGTCACCCTAACCATCAGTGGTCAAGGAAAAACCCTACAAATCTAAGGCATAAAAAGTAGAAATGAAAAAAATCAATTGTACCTTTTGATAAATTGAGTTCCATGATTTACACTCTAGAATTTTATGTATTTTGGTGTTTTTCTAAAAGTGAATCGAGTGTTATGAGGTAGAGTTTGGTGAGTGGTTGAGCTTATGTGTTTGAGGTGATTAGCTAAATGGAGGGTGGATGAGGGCACAACTGAGCAGTTGGATATGGGCTCTGACCTCATTAGTGATCATGAAATGAGGTAAGGGATGTTTATAAATTGATAGGAATTTGAGTTAATTTATTAGGTAGTCATATTGAGTAGGTTTGAATTAGTTGGATAAGGTTTTGTGATTGTCCTGAGCCTTGATGCCCTAGTTTTAAGTTTTAGGTGAAATTAGTCAAAGTAGTGGGTGAAATTGAGAGTTGAAAGGAGTGTTGGGTTGGTAATGGGATGTAGGATAGTGTTAGGTAGTTTAAATTTTGGATTTAGGTGTGTGATGGAGGTTTTAAGTGGCTAGGGTTTGAAGGTTTCATTGTCAGTGGTCACTTATAGTGACTATCAGTGGTTCAAACTAACCATCGGTAGTCAAACATCAAGGTAAAAAATTAACTATTTGAAATATTTAGAAGTTGGTAGTTTTAAAAAGTGGTAGAAAATGAACTATTTGAAATGTTATGTAAAATGGTGTTTATTTAATGAAAATATAAATTAGGTAAATGATGTTAAATTAAATGTTAAATCAAATGTTTTGAAACATTTGTTGAAATTAGTAGTTAAATAATAAAAGGGGTTGATTTTACTTTAAATTAAGAGTATGGGGTCATGGTGAAGTAGGAAAAGTGTCTAGTAGGAATAGAGTTAGTTATCGGTTTCATAAGATAATTAGATTGTTGATAGAAATGTTATATGTTAGCATCATAGGTTAGGGTAGGTGTTAAAAATCTTTTTTAGATAAGGGTAGGTGTTGTTTGATGTCTAGAGGTAATGTGGTAGATGTATTTAGTTAGGTTAGAATAGGTTAAATAAGGTAGGTGTAGGTTGGTACTAATCATGATTTAGAAAATTAAATGTGCATGCTAACATGATTATTTTACAGGCACATGACCATATCTAGATGAGGGATCGAGTCCCTAAGATATTTTTAGAGGTTTATGATGGGATGACTAATGATGAGTGGAGGCACATGGAGGAGGTCAGCCTAGGGGCCATGTGAGACTATTAGCACCTATCATGGGATGCATCTATGATCATGGCCCTCATCTAAATATGGGACCCAACCATGAACATATTTTTCTTGTTAATTGGAGAGATTAGCATCCTCCTATAAGATGTTCATAAGATTACATGGCTACCCATTCGGGGGGAACTGATTTATAACATCAAGAGTGAGGAGAGGGATTAATATATATAGATCTAGTATATGGAGTGGATCAGGTCCATGTTAGGTGTCATGTAGGTGGTTTTAGTTATGGGCCACTATACAAGAGGGATATAAGAGACTAATGTTTATTGATGATGATGGTGGTGGTAGTGTCCTATTTCATTTTCCCTGACTCAAGTAGTGGTAAATTTTTATATCTACTATTAGGAGTTTTAGTGGAGATGTTACTGGGGAAGACTATGTTTGGGTGGGCACCAGTGTTATAGGTCCAAATATACAAGGATCTCTAAGCTTTTTGAGTACACAAGTGATATGATATCAATGTTAGGTTCATACTCCATTGCTAGGTGTATGAGCACATTTGGATGTTGAGACCTTTGGGGTTACCATTGGATAGCTACACTCTGATGGACTATAGAGTTGGTTTCTTGTGATGGTGAGGAAATTATGCATGGCTAGGGGTAGGTGGTAGCGTTAGAGACATTGACTAGTTTCATGATGCCTTGGAGGGCCTAGTTGTGGGTGGGATGGTTTGGAGGCCATATGTGGGCTAGCCTAAGTTATACTAGTATAGCTATCACACTTTATCATGATAGAGATAGAGATGGATATATGGTAGGTGGGATGGTGAGATCGAGCTCATCTTATTTGACCAATTTTGAAGGTAGTTTGGCCTCATGTAGGGGATTCTTCTAGTCTTCTCAAGATATAATAGGGAGGATGCCATGTTCTTGCTTCCAAATCCACAACCATAGGACATAGTTTTGGATCATGAGGAGCTACTAGCTAGAGAAATGATAGGTTATATTAGTGTGGTAGATGGAAATGTAGCATGGTATCAGGATTTATATGCAGTGGTTAATTTTGGATGGGGTGATAGAATCCAATAGCCCATGGATGTGGATCCCACTGAGGGACTAATAAAGGGTGGTGGCCAAGATGGGTAGGCACAAGTAGTGCTTGTATTTCCATAGGCCCATATCACTATATTATATGGATAAGTAGCCACTTTATAGGGCTAGATTGTCACTTTATAGGGTCAAGTGGTGATGTTGATAGGAGAGTGAGATTAGGCAAGGATATCTCTTGGGTTACTAACTTAGGAGAGAGATTCACTAATATAGAGGATAGGAGTGGTGGTATCACTAATAATGACACCTACAGGAGTGCCTAATACAATTTATAAGACATGGTACTTAGCCACCATTGAGGAGTTGAGATATTATAAGGTGATAGTACTGGCATAGTTGTCATTAGATCTTTGATATGGAGAGTACAAGTCTAGTTTACCAAGTGATCTAACTATAACTACTCTAAGATAGTGGGCCTCTATAGTGGGTTAGGTAGTTAGGTCAGGGGGTAGTACTAGATGGTAGTGTAGATGGAGGAGCAAGTGGTAGTGGTGCCCTAGGGGATTGATATATGATATTATATGATGTATATGTTTTTGATTTTGATACCAGACTACGTGCTAATGATGCAAGATGTATATGAGAGAGAGATAAACACATTATTACATGTATTATTATTTGATGGACATGATGTATATGTTGATGTTTGTGATGATATGTATGTGATGTATATGATGCTCATGTTTATGGTTCATTGATTTTATGTTATATGATGTTGTGATGATGGTGATTTTTTTTATGGTTATGTTGATGTGGTTTTATGATTTGATGTTATTAGATGAATTTTTGTGATATTATGATAAATGGATAAGATAATACATAGATAGATAGATGATGATGTGATTCATGACATTTTTATCATTGATTTTTTTATGGATATGATGATGAATGATTTAATTAGGGTTGTGTATGAATTGATGTATGTTCATATGAAATTTTGATACTATATAGATAGGATGATATTATAGAGAGAGATGATTTGATTCATGATATTTTGATATAGATAGATAGATGATGATGTAGTTCATGATGTTTTGATATAGTTTACAATGTTATGTTCATCATTGGTGTTTGTTATTTAGGATCATAGAGATGTAATGTGATTATGGTTAAGGATATGATGAAAATACATACAGTAATTTAGACAACAAACTAAAAGTAGGAAAAAGAGATGAGAATCATGAGACACATATTTATATGAACCAATAATGAAAGATAAGAAAAGAAACATGATGCCTTTTCATTGGTAAGGACTTAACAAACCTGAAGTTAGATCTGTGTAATGAATGTGAGCCTTTTGAACACTTTACATTAGCATACTTTGGTTGATAAATAGGTGTCTTAATCACAATCATGTCAAGTAAGCTCAAATTCCCTTGATTGAAAGATGATATAAAGGGATGATAGGTAGTAGATGAAAGGTGAATGAGTGGATAGGTAAAGTAACCTTATGTGGGTTAGTTTTCCCCTTTTATAGGTGACCTAAGAAACATAGTGCACAATTCCATGTCTCAATTCTAGGTGTAGACTGATTGATGTGGGAATTCTACTAATGTTAGATATGAAAGTTGATTGCAGTTTTCTTAGAATAGCTAATTTTGATATAGGGTCTTGTGTTTATTGCTTTTGTTTTGATAGTTTGTAAAGATGATCAATTTAGGAAGCTTCAAATGATATTTTTGACCCATTTTACTTATCCATCCTTCAAGAGAGTGGCCTCATTTTGGTTTTGTATGTTTGATAGCTATCCTTCAAGGGAGCAGTCTATCTTTTAAGTAATTTAGATGATTTTAGGGTAGCTATCCTTTAAGGGAGTAGTCTGCCATGCTAGAAATATGTGACCCAAATGATATTTATTTTGGATTGAAAGGTTTCTTTAGACATGGAAAAGTCTAGTTAGAATTATAGGTTTACCTTAACATAAAGAGGTTAATGCTAGGTGAAAGGAATGGTTTAAGGAACAAATGATCATAAAATTTTGTCTCATTAGAGATGAAAAGTATCCATGAGAAGCATGCCATGGGTAGAGCCATGGTACCCATATTTAGGATTAGGCTATAACTATTATGGTTAATCACATGGTTCTATGTTGTAATTGATTTTCCTCAAAGCAAGAGGGATAGGTAGATGAAGGTGAAAATCTCATAAATCAAGGGATGAGCTTAAGTTAGACAAGAAAGTGAGTTTGATCCTTGATTTAAAAAAATAAAGGATGTAGATACAAAGCATTGATAGGATCAATTTCTAGTTTGCCTTTGAGAGAGGACAAATCATAAGCTCCTAATCCATACTTATGGGTGATGATGTAGGGTCCAATTCAATTGAAAGTAAATCTACCTCTTTTGCTTTTTTCCATATTGGTTGCATGTTGGTTTTCCTTAAATATGAGGTCTCTAATATTGAATTATCATTCAATTAGATGTTTGTTGTAGGTGTGATTGATTCATTCTTGGTAAACATGAATATGGTTAAGTGTTGCAAGGTGATGTTCATCAAGTAGCTCAAGTCATATTAGTCATTTTTTATGATAGTCACTCTCAAAAATAATCTCTTGTAAATTTATGTAAAGAGAGGGAATCTGGACTTCAAGAGGTAAAATTTCCTATGCTCTAAAGACTATATAAAAATGGGTAACACCCATAGAGGTTTGAATGCTAGTGTGATAGGCCCATAAAGTGAAAGGGATATGCAAGTGCCAATCCTGACCTGACACACTAACTACTTTGGTCAAAATTTTGTTAAGGATTTTGTTATAAGCTTTCACCTATCTATTTTCTTATGGATGGTAAGGCAAGTAAAATCTTAACTTAATGCAAAATGTGTTGTAAAGACTTTGGAATTTCTTGTTCTTGAAGGATTTATCATTATCAGTGATGATCTTATGGGGAACACCAAAATGATAGATGATGTGATGGTTGATGAAGTTAATAATTTTTTTAGCTTTGGTTGAGATGAGAGGAACATATTCCACCCACTTGGTGAAATATTCAGTGGTAGTAATGATGGATTGATGATGTTTTTATGAATTAGGATTGATTTCCTTTATAAGATCAAGCCCCTTTATGAGAATGGCTAAAAGTCTTTGGCTACTTGAAGGTTATGGGTAGGTGCATGAAGTAAATCAACATGTTGACATTTGACACACTTCTTTACATAATCAAAATAATCTTGGTTAAGGGTAGGCCAATAGTAGCTAAGGCAAAGGATGCATTTAGTGATAGCTAAACCACTAAAATTTCCCCCATAGATTTTGTCATGCATTTCCTTGATGGCATGGGAAGATTCATGATTAAAAAGGCAATAGAGAAGGATGCCATTGAAGCCAAATTTTTAAAGGATCCCCCTAGTATGGTGTAATGAGAGGTACTTTGAATGAAGGCTCTTCAGGCATTTTGAGAGAGGTTGGGAAGAACAATACCAAGTTAAGGTAATTAAAAGTTTATTCATACCATATGTTTGATGGAGATACTTCCACATTACAAATGGTAGGAAGGTTATAATGGATATAATATGGGGTGACAAAATGGTGAATGATAACAAAGAGTTTAGAGTTGTAAGGTTGAGATGGGATTTGGGAAGTAAGGGAAGCCATTATATTCATGAACTTGTTGGTAGATCATGGAACTAACTAGATAAGGTAATGATTGAATGATGTTAAGAGTACATCCATGATTTGTTTATACTTTAGTAGGACATCATTTTTACATTAATAAGATCTATTGACCTGGTTGACCATAAGTTGGGAATCATCAAAGATGTTGATGGTCTTGACTCCCAAGGCTAGAGTGGTTTAGAGACCTATAACTAGGGCTTTGTACTTAAGCACATTATTGGTGCATTTAAATTAAATTTTGAAAGAGAGGGGAAGAGGTTCACCATTGAGGGGTATGATAATAACTCTAATACCCCCACCACATTGGCATTTAGATCCATCAAAAAACATGGTCATTTGGTAGGTATGGTCCTCTTGATAAAGGGTTATGATGGACTCATCTGGAAAAGCAAGAGGAAGAGGATGGTTATCTGGTAGAGGAGTTTTATCCAATTGATCAATAATCACTTGCCCTTTAATTAAATTTTATTTAAGGAACTCAAATTCAAACTTAGCTAAAATCATGAGCCACTTATACATACGTTGGTTTTGGTATGGTTTAGAGTATATGTACTTGAGAGGGTCCATGTTAGTGATGATGTAGGTTTTGTGATTAAGAAGGTACTAGAAAATTTTGGAATCCACAAATATGACATTAAGGAAAATTTTATTGGGATGGGTGTATTAATTCTCATACTCTATAAGTGTTTAACTTATGTAGTAGACTGCTTGCTCTTTGTTCTATTCATCATAGTGATCAAGCATTGCCCTTAAGGAATGGTCAGTGATAAAGATGTAAAGGTAGAATTATTGATCCTCTTTAGGTGGGGTAAGAATAGGAGGAGAGATAAGGTATTATTTAAGTGAATCAAAATCTTTTTAGCATTTTTTATTCCACTTGAAAGATATGTCCTTATTAAGGAGATGGTGAAAGGGTTGACATCTATCTGATAATTGAGAGATGATATGTCGGATTGATTGGATCTTCCCCTCAAAGCTATGGAGTTACTTAATATGGGTTAGATGTGGAATTTTGAGGATTTATCTACCTTTGGCTGGGTATACTTTGATTCCTTGAAGGGAGACTATGAAGTCAAGAAGCCTTCCTGAAAGGACCCCAAAGATACATTTCTTGGGGTTAAGTCTAACATGGAAATAGATGAGGCATTAAAATATGATTTTGAGAAAATCAATATTATCCTTATGATATTTGTATTTCCTAAGTAGATCATCCACATACTCCTCTACAATTTTATGGATTAGTTCATGGCTTGTTGATAGGTCATGCCTACATTCTTCAGACCAAATGGCATGACTCTATAATAGAAAGATCCCCATGGTGTGATGAAAGAGGTTTTGTTTTTATATTTTGGAGAAATAAATATATAAATGTATCTCAAGAAACCATCCATGAGAGGTAATATCTCATGGCCAGTTGTAAGGTCAATAAGTTGGTCGATGCCAGGCAAAGGAAAGTCATCCTTTGGGAAAAAAGGTTGAGGTCATGAAATTCAATACAAAGGTGAAGTACCCTTATAGTTTTGGTAATGCTAATGATTTTATAAACCCATTAAGGATAATCTATGGGTTGGATGAATTCAATAGATAAAAAGCATTGAAGTTCCTATTTTACTAGAAGGGTGATGTGAGGGTACATCCTGTGAAGCTTTTTTTTAATAGGATTAGCATCAAGATGGGTGATAATGTTATGGAGAGAAATGGAAGGTTCAATCCTAGGCATATCCTAATAATACCAAGCAAATTCTATGATTAAATCATGAAGGAAGGGTAATCTTGTTACTCTATAGAATTTAAGGATTGTCTGATCTTGATGATGTAAGGGTTATCCTGAGTTCCTAAGTTGACTTCAATCATATATTCATTCAACATGGTTTGGTTCTTAGGAGGAAGATATTTATGGATATAAGAGTCTCTCTCACTGAGGTATGTGAGAATGGAATCATCGTCTTGACGTTAAATGGTGTTGATGGTAGGAGAATTATTTTCTACCATTTTAAGATGGATGAGAGGAAGGGTTTTCGTTTGGCCATCCTTTTGATAGATTAGGGGGCCCAACCTAATGGTATTGATAAAAAAAAATTAGGTGGGATGATATCAAAATCCTTAAACTTCAAGGGAGATGGGGTTGGTGAGGATGGGACATCCTCATCGATGGTGCTGATGGGTTTTGTGAGGTGGGTTCTTCTAGTGGTACAAACCCAAGGCCAAATAACTCACAAGGTTTTTGAGTTTTGATTATGGGTATCTCATGAGGTTCCTATTCATAAAGGCCAAGGAAAAACCCCTTCCAATCACACCTATAAAGGTACACTTTGAGAAATATGGGTTTATTTAGATATAAAAATTTGGAGGTGAATGGTCAAATATGAAGGGTGATAACAAAAGTAAGAAGTGGATGATCAATTACCCCATAGATAAAGTTGGTTCAATGATTGGGTGGCTAAAAAGGGATGATGGTTCTAATGTTATGGTCATAATTGGGATCATGGGTGAGGTTATCATACTCTTGAGAAGTAGGGAAAGCATCCAAGGCTAGAAGATGATACTCCCCCAATGAGAGACATTAGAATGTGGATTCCAAGGGGTCATCTATGGGAATCTATGAAGAAGGGTTATATAAGCTTGTCGAAGCTTCATCAATTATAGGGTTGGAATTGTTGGTAGTTGGTGGTGAGGTGGATGGTTGAGGAATAATAACATAATTAGATTGATATGTCATATTTTAATATGAAAAGGGACTAGGGTCAATCGGTATGGTAATGACATGACCTTCATCTTAAATTTGATGAAATAATGTAGAGTGGAAGGGATACAACTCATAGCATATATCCAAGGGCATCCAATTAAAATGTTGTATTAGAACTCACCCTATATAATGTAAAAGAGTTTTGGAATGGTATAATGTCCCAAGCGAATATGGAGAACAACTATATACAAGGTAGTGGCCATAATGTCATTGAATCAGCAAACAACCATTATAGTTTTAGACATGATGTTCTTGGGCAAGTCAAGTTGGTTATAGGCATGAGAGGATATAATGTTGATACTAGCCCCCCCATCAATCATCACCCTCTTGATATTGGTTTGGTTAATGTATACCATGATAAAGAGGGGAGGATAAGGATCTTTAGGATGCATATAAGGGATTTTGGAATCCTTAAAGGTGACTAAGGTAGAAAGTTGAAGGGCTCCAACAAAGGTTGCAAGGGGTTTAAGATATTTAGTTTAAACCTTTATGGATTATATAATCTTTATCAGTGTTTAATGATGAGGTGGTGAGGTGTTGATTAATTCATACAATCTAATCTTCACTAGGGTTTGGTGAATTTATTTAAACACTACACACTGAATGGATTCAAAAGGGTTATAAGGAGAGGCACCCAAGATAGATACTTTGTGTTTAGGTAATGGTGAAGGTGTTTGGGTTTAGTTGGAAGGTTGATGGTTGGAAGGATAGGTCCATGGTATGGACACTTTCTCTTTTCCCTTGTCTTTTTTTTGGGCCCTAGATTAGGTAACCATATGAATGGTGTGGATAAGGGGAAATGTTGGTTTGGGTTTCTACTTCAATTCCTCCTCACTCTTAGGTGAGACTAGGGGAGTAAGTAAGTGTTGGGTAGGTTCGATTAGTATTCAGGTAGGTTGGATTGGTGTTTGAGTAGGTTATAGGTTCAAATGAGGTTCATCAAATAATAGATCATTCTCATCTAAAAGGTTATGGATTAGTGTTTGGAGAGAATTTGAGTTCTCTGTATCATGTCCTAATGTCATACAGTATAGGCAGATCAAATTATCATTGAACCATATTGGTTTAATACATGAAGTGTCAAAAGTTTTGACGGGTGGTAAGGTTAAAGAAGAGGTTTGAAACAACCTTTGTAGAATTTTTAAATAAGATTCAACCAAAGGTGTTAAGGGTGTCAGGTTTTTAGTTTTAAGAGTGGGAGCCTTCTTGAGAGTAGTCTTTACCATGGAATTTGGAGGTGGTGGGATGGTTTTGGGAAATGGTTTTGGTTGGGATTTTTTAGATATGGATGGTTTGAAGTTGTATGATTTAGAGGTGGAGGGTATTAATTTGGTGATAGGTAGGAAGGTAGAGGTGGCTAGGTTAGTTAAGAATGATGGGGATTTTGTTGTTTTGGTGGAGGTAGGTGTAGGTATAATAAAAGGATAAGGTTTTATAGATAATAAATAGGTAATTGGGATGGTATATGGATGGGGCCCCAAAATTGAAGGTAAAAGAGAAGGGGGTGGTATGGGTCTAGTTCTAGATGGTTTGAGTGGTTCCACATTTTTGATAGGTTTAGTCAAAGTTTTCTTGGGTGGACTTGATGGGGTTAAGTCCAACTTCAAATATGGATAAGCCAAGATAGGAGTAGGAATTATTCCAAGATTATTGATGGGTTTGGTAAAAGAGGTGTAGGGTGATTTATCAATTTTAGATTGAGGTGGGTTGGATGGTTCCCCTATGGTTTTAGAGGAAGAAGTATCTAAATATGGGGTTGAGTTAATGATGGGTTTGAGGGTAGATGTAAGTGAGGTTAAAGGTTCTTGTTTGTTTTGGTAAGGTAGCCCAAGATGGTGTCAAAAGGTGGCCCTATCTAGATTGGGTTGAGAAGTAAACTCTAGATTTTAGACTAATCTAGTAAAAGGTTTATAGATGGATTTGATTCATTGGTTATTGGTTTCAATAATCAAACCCATAAATTGAGGTGAGGGAATAGTGTCTTAAGCTATGTCTTGGGTGAAAGGTTAGATGGTTGAGGAATATGGTGTTTCTATGTAAATAATAGAGGAGATTATTTCTTCCTTTGGAATGGTTTCCAAAGAAGAAGTGGTTGGTTCTATGGTAGGTAAGGAGGGTGTGGTTTGTTTATATGTAAAAAGAGGGGTGATTTTTTCCCTTGTTTGGATATCCAAAGGAAAAAGTAGTGATTCCACCACCTCCATAATGGGATTGGAGGAAGTGGTTGATGTAATGGTTTCCCCCTTTGGTATTTCTATCAAAGAAGAGGTGGTTGTCTCAATGGTTTCTTCAATTTAAAGAGAGGGGGTTTATTCCTTTATTTGGTTATCCAAAGGAATAGAAGAAAATTATACCACTTGCATAACTGAGGTGGAAGAAGAGGTAGTTGAGGTAATGGTTTTCTCAAAAATAGGTTCAATGGTAACAACATTAATTATGTGTACCTCATGAGTGTGGGATAATTCTAGTTGGCTATTATCATGGTTGGTGGAAGGTGCATGGTTAGGAAAAGGTTTTTAAAAGATGTCTAATGATTGGTTTAGAGGTGCATTGGGATTACCTAATGTAAGCTCACTTTATAAATCATGTTTTAGACAATAGATTTAAAGGTATTTCACCTACTCACATCATATCCAATGACATGACGGAAGGCACATAGATCATTTTCATTGCATCATCCAGGTGTAGGGCAAGAAGCATCGAATTGTTGGGGTGGTTTGATAAGTGGAAGTTGGATGAGGTTATCTTTAAGTATTTTATCTGAGACCAAAGCATATTATTCCCCTATGGGATTATATTGTCTTGGAGTGGTTTATTTTTGGTTGTGAGTTTGTTGGTTTTATGGGTTATAAGAATTAGTTTGATTTAGTTGGTTGATAGTTGGAGGTGGAGTAGATTTTAAGACAATTGTGTTTGCAGTTTACTTTGTCTTGGTATTGGGATGGTTGGGTGGATTAGTGGTTTTGGTGGAGGAAGGGTCATTGGATTTAAATATAGAATTCTTGTTTCTTGATTTCAATTTCCTTTATTAATGGCTCTAATTTTAATTTTACATGCCACGGTAAATGCCTCATCAAAGGTTCTAAAAGTCTGAACCTAAAAATTTTGAAAAATATATTTGGCACAACCTTAAGAAAAGAGTTCAATCAGTTTAGGTTGGGGTAATGAAAAATAAATTTGGTTGATGAGACCTCTTCATCTAGCTACAAAATTGATAATCGATTCATCATCAAATTGCCAATGGGGTAAAGGTGAGTAATGGAAACCTTTTTAGATATATTAACTAAAAAGTGATCTAAAAATATTTGGCTAGTTAAGAAAAGGAGAAGATAGAGTGCTTGGTGAGAGAACTATACCAATCTAAGGCTAGTCTAGATAGGGACATGGAGAAGGTATGAAGAAGGAGAGCATCGTCATATGCGATTGAATAGAAAGAATGCAAAAATGCTCTCAAATGTTGTTAAAGGTCCTCCTTACCTTGGAACTTGGAAAACTTAGGTAGTTCCCATTGAGGAGGATAAGGTTGGATAGAAATATATGGATGAATGGGTTCATTATAGATTTTATCATAAGATAGAAGTTTATAAACTCTAGAAATAGATGATTCAAGATTGGACATTTTATCCATAAACATCTTAACTAAATCTGTTTGAGGTTGGGGAGATCCATATTTGGATAGTAGGTTCAGTTGAGGTTGCGTGGTTGTAATGTATGGATAAGAGGTCATAGGTTGAGAAGGTGCCACATATTGGTATGTGGTCATGGAAGGTTGGGATGATGCTCCATATTCATATGTGGGGACAATATTTTAGGTAGAAGGTGGTATATATCCTTATGTATTAGGAACATATTGGTAAGATTTCATGGGTATTTTTTGAGGGATTGACAAAGGTTGGTTTGGAGGTATGGTTGAAGTGGTAGGTTGAGGTTGAATGGTGACTCTAGTGCTAATAGGTGGAAGTGTAGGAGGTATGCAAAGTAATAAATTTTAAAGAGGGATAGAAATGGGTTGGTTAGTGGTGGTAAGAAGAATGGTGGAAATAGGGTTAGAGGATATCCAAATGGTAGGTGGGGTATAGGTAATAAGAGGTAAGGTTCCCGCTATAGTGGAAGTGTTGGTTGGTATAGGTGGGGTTTGGTTATAGGTTAGAATGTTGGATTGGGTTTCAGTGGTGGTAGTGGATGGGATATTGGTAGAAGAAGAGGCTTGGGTAATCAAAGGTTGGTTAGAGGTAACACCAACCATAAGAGGAGGGGGCATACCAAAAGGTGGATCTATGGGAGGAACTGAATCAATAAGGGGATGATAAGTTATGGTGTTAAGATAATGTTGGAGTGTTGCGAGGTTTTTATCAAGAAATGTGCCAAATTCAACATCACCCTTAACAACTAGCTATGGCATGGTAGGAGGGGGGAAATGAGGAGGATAAGCCTCAACATCTAAAGTATACTCCATAGAGGAAGAAGAGGAAGAGGAAGGTGTTCCTTGGTTGGTTTGATTTCTCAACTATTAACTAGTAAATGCCATGTGAGAAAATATGAAAAGAATGATTAAAACTCACACCTCAAATAAAAATCAAGAAAATGAAAAGAACTCAAATAAATTCATACACTAAAAGTGCATTTAAACTTAGGATTCTTTTAGATCACTTTTGTCTTATACCTTAGAAAGTGTGAAGAAGAAAGTTTGGCTTGTAGATCAAGTACTAAAGAGGAAATCTATGGTTAGTTTTAGGTTGTGTTTAGGTGCTCAAGAGAGAAATATGTATTGATATTTAGTATGTGGCTTGGTATTCAGGCCTACCCCCTCATTTCACACACCATATCAATAAGGGTGTTAGGTATTTAGCCAAAATTATCTTAATTTTAGAGTTTATACTCTACCAAAGAGCTAAATTGGTTCTCCCCTTGGTAATGCCCTCTAAGTAGGATTTCTAAGAAAGGGTAAGGTTGATCGTTAGGTGATAAAATCCTATTCATGCATTGTCTCAAGTATGTTTTGATGTGTTGATTTATTATGTGGTTTGGATAAGTGTGTGATAACAAGATTGAAAAATAAAATTAATTACTTTACTTTTAGGTTACTAGATGAACTAAAATAAGCAAGAAATTAATGTGATACAATGGGTTTATTTTATGCTAAAATAAATTTTAGATTTCATTCGATGATCATAAATAAAGGAAGAAATAAATGGAACCTAGATGATGCTAGGGTCCCTCCGAGAATGCCAAAATGTTTCTCTTAATTTCTAATCATTTCTTAATTTTGAGAGAAGATAAAAAAAAACTAGTAATAAGGGTGTGGTAAAAATACCTAGTTGGTGATGTACACATAATCCAGACAAATATGGAGAACTCTTATTTGGATAAGAAGGAATAACCTAAAAATATGAACACATTGATAAAGGGTATTGTTAGTAAAATAGTTGAGTGGACTGCCTAACATGAGCTAGATCCAAAAAGCATATGCTTGCTAGGAGGCTATCAATTCACTGTTGATAACAATTAAGTTAATGTAGATAAAAGAAATAGTACTTGCATAAAATAAATAAAATGCAATAAAAGAAGAAATTAGAATGATTGTTAAATAAAATGAACTAAATATAGAAAAATTAGGTCAATACTCATGCCAAAATAGGTGAAGTCAGGTTCAAAAAATCAAAGAAATGTCTATGAACAGGAAAAAACATAGAAAGTTATGTTTGGTTGGGGGTAAGGGACTGAAAATAACATGTTATTCTCTACCATAATGACCATAGATGGTTGGTTGATTCGTTGGTGGTTAGGCTGACCATCGATGGTTGGCTAACCATCAATGATTGGGGGTGACCATTGGTGGTTGTGGTAACCATCAATAGTTGTTTATGTCCTTCTAAAGGTTACTAAAAGAGAGGTTATAGAATGAGATAATGGTTAGATAAGGGTTTTGTTAAGGATCTAGTAAAGAGGGAATAAAGTTTGGATAGGTCTAATTAAGTTAGGAAGGTCATAAATCCAAAATAAAAATGTTAAAGTACTGATATACCTATAACTTGCTAGCTGGTTGATGGTTGAAGGTTGAATTAACTTTGCTAGAGTAATGGTACTTTGTCCTCAAAAGCAAATTCAGTAGATGTTTAGGTATATTTTGTTGATGCAAGTTGTTGAATGAAGACTAGA
Source organism: Torreya grandis (assembly GCA_037957365.1). Taxonomy (NCBI): domain Eukaryota; kingdom Viridiplantae; phylum Streptophyta; class Pinopsida; order Cupressales; family Taxaceae; genus Torreya; species Torreya grandis. The sequence continues at coordinate 1,480,714 of JARHVA010000500.1, forward strand.
TGCTAGAGAGCTTGAATACCTATGTGCAAGAAGATTTGATAGCTTGAACATGGATCCTTTTCACCTCCCACTCCCCTCCTTTTATAAGAAAAGAGATATGGAGGATGGAAGGTTCTATAGTAGGTGTGCTTGTTGATCACAATGCTTAGAATTTCATTAGCACCACATAAGGTGAATGTATTAAATGGTGCCTCATTATCTTACACACAACGGGTGATGTGTTAATAAGTTGAGGAGGTGGGGATCTTGACCATCGATGGTCAAGCTAACCATCAATGGTTGGGCTAACCATCGGTGATCGAGTGTTGAAGGTAAATTGGTCAAGGTGAGGGTTAAAAGGTTTGGTTAAATGTTAATTTAGTATGTTGATGAGTTATCTAACTAGGTGGTCAACTAAACTCAAGGTTTGATAGGGGTCTTAAGGTGTTTTGACAACTAGAACTATTGTGTGCATTTTTTTAGTGTCTACATAATGTCCCATTTATTAAATATGTGACTGTGGATTCTATAGAATAATGTGCTAAACATGATGGATAATAGGCAAGTATCTTTTAATTCAAGCCAAAATGATTTAAATTCACCAAAAAATAGTCCAAACAACAGGTTCCTTTAGTTAATACTATGAGTGGTTCACAATAGCATGGGGTAGGAGATCCTACGTCCCAACCAAAATAAGTTACTTCCAATATTCAACCATCAGCTTCTTCAAGAATACTATAAAATGGATTAAGTAATCAAATATTGACTAGTGTTTTGCCTTAACAACAAGTGATGAATGTTATCCCACATCAACAGGTGGTGACTAACATTCCACAATAATAGGCATAGTCTAATCTACCACCATAGTAGAGTTAGAACACTACACCACCTTAATAGAGGGAAATAAATGTTCCACCTTAATAGGTAGTGATAAACATACCTCAATAGTCACAGACCAATATACCTTTATAATTTTGAATGTTTTCTAATCAACAACATATTGTTATTGGTCAAAGAAAAATGTTGAATACCCAACAAGCATCTAGTTTACAATAGGTGTTTGTGAAATAACAAGGTGATAACATCTAATAAGTACCCATCAAGAAACAATTGCCTTTTACTTAACACATGCCATAGATCCAAAGATAGGGCCTTGGTCCTTAACAAGATCTCTTTATTCAACTAGGTTTGACTAATCAGTAGCAAGTCCCTACTCAACCTCAGTAGACACAATATTTTACCCAAGGATACATCCTTCCATTATAGCCCCATTTCCCTCAAATCCAAGGCTATATACTAAATCTAAACTAGAATATAGCCCAAAAATGCATGCAATTTAAATAATCACATCCCAATTTGTAAATGCATATTCATGATCAATTCACCCATCAAACCAAAATTTTATAGTAAACCATACCTTCATTATACCTACATCAAGGTAATCCACCTTTGACCACCCAACCTTAGCCAAATGTTCCATCAACTTTCCTGGACCAAGAACTATAAAAAATAAAGGATGTGATTGCCACTATTCAAGTAGGAAAATAGACTGAGAAATTCAAATTATATGACATGTTTTCATACCCTTTCAATATGGAGTATCTACAAATACCATTTCTTCTAGGTTATGAACCACCAAAGTTTGACAAGTACAAGGATAAAGGATACCCTAAATCACATTTAATGATTTTTTTTGTTGATTCATAACTAGTGTCTTATAGTGAAATTTACCTACTCCTTTTATTTCCTCCAAGTCTAGTAGGACAAGCTCTTGAGTGGTTCCTCAAATTTCCAAATAATTATATATTTGATTTTGATGACCTCTTAAATAAATTTGTGCAACATTTCTCCTATAATATTGATTATGATATTTCATTAGTAGATTTGACTCAATCCAAGAAATTTTTTGGTGAAATATCTATAAGATATCTATAGAGATGGAGAGAACTTGTTAGTCATTTTACCCATATCTTACCAAACAAACAATTGGCCACTATGTTTACTTAAAATTTGCATAGCAATATATCCTATCATCTAGAGCTTCAGTGTGCACATACCTTCAATGAGATCATCGACAAAAGTTTTTAAATTAAAAAAGAACTTATTAACAAAGGGATTATAAAGTTAACCTATTAGAACTAAAATCAAAACCAAAACCAAGACATAGGCCTAATTTAGAACCCTAACCAAGTCCAAGAGTAAGCATCTACACTAGCTCAAGCCAGCAACTATGAGAAATCCAAGAAATACAACCATAATAAGAATGTTGTTGGAAAGTGAGTAACTAAGTTATGCAATGTCCAAATGGTTTAAACACTATCTGCTCAACTTATACTACAAATGTAGTTTATTCCTCATCAGCAACTTATTTAGAAAGCACAACCTACATAGTAACCTAGACTAGAACTACAAATTCAGCAACCACCACATTTGCAAACCCCTCTTATAATACAAAGACACACTCCTTAAGTCTTCAATGACTTTGGTGAACCTATCAAAGTAGTGTTTTGTAATCTATATGTGGCTAATATGATTAGATGGCTAATTCCAAAGCATTATCCTAAGGGTATTATGTATCTAGACTAGTACAAACAGCATGAGTTATGTGAATACCATCATATTCATGGGAATTCCATACACCATTGTGTACAGTTGAATCACCTCATATAAAATATGTTTGAAAATGGGGAGATTACATTGGATAATAGAGCATCTACATCTAATTATAACCTGGGTATCTATCAATACCATTCTTTTCAACATAACAATTATAATCAATAATAGAAACAATGAATACCAAAACAACAACAACAATAGTATTAGAAATAATAATAACAAAATCAGTTTTAATAACAATGTCAATCAAATAAGAGTAAATAAGGCCAAAATGACCCCAACAACCAATAGACTTACCATGCAATTGCACATGACTAAAATAAAGTCGTAGGTCATATTGTGGAAGGTCACTTCTCTACTACTATCATTAATCTTAGACCAAGTTCCAATAGACTAGGACCATTTCCAAATAATACTAATCAACCTACCTATGCCAGTAATCCTTCCTTGACCTAAGACTATAACCAAGTACAATAGTAACCAAAGATTACTATTTTAAGGCCTTATACTGGTAACTTATCATTACCCCATGATAATAACCAAGTGCACTGACAATCGATACTTATCCTATCTATCCCATCTCCATCATAATCAAGTTACAATAGTCTTGTATCCAATCTAAATTGTGCAATCACAACTCAATGATCTAAGATTACCATTCCAGGCCCACAACCTCCTACCAATGACCTTATCTAATCCACTATGTTGGATAATAGGAATCCATTTACCAATGTTAAGGAAAATCTATATGGAATTATGGAATAACTCCAGAAGACACCTACACAAATCTCTATTGTATATTTTTTTAGTATATATATTATCCATAAGAATATCCTAACATAGCTCCTAGGCCAATCTCAAATTCACAACAACATAACCCCAAATAGATTTCAATATTTGGTCAGACACCTAGCCTCAAGATAATAATTCACCTTTAACCAAAGCAATATGTCATCCCTTGCCCCTCTCCATAACAAGCCATTATACATTAAATTTGTCATCAAATGGTAAAAAGTCAAATATGTCCTCATAGACAATGGATCAGGCCTAAATTTTGTGTCTCTAAATCTCACCAAGCATATGGAATATATATTAGTTGATTTAAAGTCAAAAATCATTACTCTAAAATCCTATTATAATGAATAATGGGAGTTATAAAGCACCACAAACTTGTAATTAATCATCGGGCCTTTAACCCATGATACACTTTACCATGTGCTAGACCTCAACCTATCTTACAATTTACTTTAAGGTAGACCTTGGATATATGAAATTCATGTAATCCCAGATAGCCTAACATCATCTTCACCCAAATCCAAAGGCTAATTGTATATACCCAAATAGCCTTGCCTCATCTTCACATACTCCTCCTCTTAAAAGATCTAATCATTTTACCATCTCAGTCAATGGTCCAAGAGAGTATTTCACCCATGACACATTCCATATTTCTAAGCTTCCATAGAATCCCAAGTCATTTAAAATACCAAAATATTGACCAGCTTGCATGGAATGGCAATGAAAAGGAAAAAATCAAGCTTCATAACCCAGCACCTATTATTTTCACACCAGATAGTGGCCAAGACAAGGACCCATTAGCCAATGATGATTTTTATTTATACAATGACAAATTGGCTAATTACTACAAAAATTCCAAATATTATATCCCTAATAGGATCATGGATAACTAAGCATATGAAAGAGGAAGTTTGGAGGCAAACTAGTAAGGTACTCTTGAGCTAATTTCTATGACTAAGTATAAAGGAGCTTATGGTCTCATATTTAAACAATCAGGGGGTGACCCCACATATCTTATTCATGTTCCAATGCCAAGTTTAGTGATGATGATGATGATGATAATGAATCAAATTCCAATCATATCATTTAAAAATACCTTACCAATACCAACCTATTTGACCCCCATACCATTTATACCATTACCCTAGTAATTTAACATAACTCAATTCCCATATATCATCCTTAACTAATAGACTGGAACCAACAATAATCCATAGTGTTAGGATTGTGGAGCTAAAAGCTTCACTGATGCAGACACGGAGGAGGTTGCAGGAGAGTTGCTAAGTGTCAGAGACACCGGCGTCGGTCAGGCCAACCGACGTCGGCAGGATAGGGCAGGAAGGCAACCGACGTCGGTCAGAGATCGGCCGGCGTCGGCGACCCCCAGGCGGACATGGACCGGTGTCGGTCGCCTGTGTGGTTCAGACTGCATTTATTATGGGCAGTTAGCTAACGAACAAAGTGTTTGCATGATCAGGGCTAATTATAGACTGAGAGCTGTGGATCTAATTATTGTAATTAGATGTCTAATTATTGTTTGGATGAGATCTATTTAATAGACTCATGGTTGTATTGGAAAAGTGTGCTAGGGAGTAAGAGAGCATAATTATAAGCTCCTTCTGTGTGTGAGGTAGAGCAATGGTGCGTTCCTCCTAGTGCCTCAGTACCAGGTGTGTTGGTGCTGGATTGGAGAGCCAGCTGGGTTCTTCAGGAGTGTAGGATCTTGGTCACAGTTGCATGGCCTATATAGGAGATCTACATGGTAAGTAAGATCGTTGATCTGCAGGTGTATGTGTGTGCAAGGTCGAGGTTCACAGGTGAGCAGAACCGTTGTTTGATTTGCAGGTGTGCAAGGTCATATAGACAGCAACACAACAGGGAGCAGTATCAGGCAGGATCTACTTGGAGTACAGGTGTGTACTCGGATAGAGCAAGAGGAAGGCAAGGGAGTTCCTTCCATAAGTATGGTCTGTTGAATTACAGGTTGTTGCAGATTCATGGGAGATCTACTTGAAGTACCTTGAGTACTTGTGGAGCACGTGGAGTGCTTGTGGAGTGCGTGGAGCACTTGTGTTGTGCGTGGAGCACGGGAGGTGAACACCAACTCTGTATTTTGAGTTGGGTGTTGGGACCTGAGAGGGAGAGCTTTGGGGAGGAGAATTACTGTTCACTTGAGGTGTGGGAAACCTCTGTAAGGTGGTGGAAAAGAAGTGGCATCTTCTTTATTGTATTCTTTTCTGTATAAAGTGTTAATACAATTTGTGTATTGTCTCTCATATCATGTGTTATTCTGAATTCTAGTTACTTGGTGAATCTGGTTAATTTCCACATATTAAGTTGCTTGGTTTGGTAATCAAATTGTGTGCTTCCGGTTTATCTCCCAACAAGTGGTATCAGAGCTAAGGTTGGAGGAAGCAGGTTTTGTGTTTGGTTACAGGGCACTCTCAGGGGTTTTTGATCGAGTGGGAGTAGAGCAACAGCAGATCAAAGTAAGCTAAGAATGGAGGAGTTGAAAAGCACAGATGGTCACTCACGGTCCTATGGAAAGAAAGAGCAGGTAAAAGATTATTGTTGGTTGGTAGCAGATCATCATGAAGGAACTGAAGAAGCAGATGTTGCAGGGGTTATTACACAGGATGTTCTTGGAGGTTTCTTGGATAAAGTTGAATCTTGGATAAAAGATTTGGTTGCCTCTTTCCATGCAGCCCTAGGTAGAGGAGCTGGTAAGCCTTGCCAAAGAATTGGCAAAGGGGAAGTGAAGCTGAAATTGCAGGCGGCCAACACACAGGTGTTGATGAAGGTCATGCAGGTCCCAGGTTTGGAGATATGGCTAATTTCTTCAGAAAGATTGGGTGATGAGAGATGCACAAGAACTCTCACAGCGGATGCACTTAAATTAGCTGGTGGTAAGAAAACATGTATCCTTTATCTACTTGTTTATATTACTGATTCTTCTTTTGTTGCGGAGACGTGGCTTTGTAGGCTTGGTCACATGAGCAGGAAGGAGATGCATGTTCTTAAGCGGAAGACAGATATATTTGACAGGCTTAAGAACTGGAAAGCTTTGGTGTTTATGGAGGAGATGCCGGACAGAACCCAGTGGGTGTGGCTGGATACTTCTGAGCAGGGCAGTTTGGACATGGGTTTTGATTCAAAGAAGCTCGCAGGTAAAAAGTCATCACTCACAGGCGAACACAGGTACTGATGTCGGTCAGGAGGAACCGATGTTGAACAGACAGGTGCCGATGTCAGTCATGTGCAGACCGAAGCCGACGATGTCAGGCAGGGTAAGACCGATGTCGGTCAGGAGACCGACGTCGACAGTATGTAAGACCGATGTCGGTCAGAGGATCGATGTCGGCAGTAGGGACACCAGCGCTGGCAGGTTGGTAGTCAGGTACAGACACATGGAACCGACGTCGGTCGGATGCAGACTGTGGAGTGACCGAGGTCGGTCACTGTAACAAATTTTGGGTGGACAGCATGTTGTCAAGGAGTCTCAAACACCCATACGGAGGACTGAAGGCGTAAGTAGGCCCTCAAATTTGTGTTCCTCTTCTTCATACTTGTTGCTGATTTTATAGCAGGAAGGATCTAGGAAACAGGTGTGAGCTTGGCATGGATGAGGATGTGATTCCTTGGAGGAGAACCAAACAAGTGTGTTTTGGTAGGGTTGCCAGCAGGTATGAAAGCACAGAGACGAATGGATACCTTAGTAGAAGAATAGAGAGAACGGATACGTGAGATGGAAGACCAGGTATATGGTCTTGTGGAGCTGTAGGACAGTGGTACAGGTTTTGACAGGTGGAGGACAGAGCATGGCTTCAGTCAATGTCAAGGTAACTACTGTGATTTGACTTACAAGGGGGATGGTGATTGCAACATCATTCTGTTGCTGTATGTGGATGGTATATTTTCTAGCTAGCAGGTTTGTACATACAGGGTTTTGCTGAGCTAAGGGTAAGATTAGTTCAGTGGCATGTCATGAGGAGTTTGGAGCAGCGGAATTCTTTGACATGGGAGGCATGGAGATCATAGGTTGATTTTGTCTCGAGTGGGAGCTGATGTGAATCAGGTGTTGGTGAGGTTCAGGATGCAGAGCTGGAGCACACTAAGGGCTGGACAGGTACAGTGTCTAAAATCACATGAGGTCTGGTATAGACCTGAGTATTCCCATGCAGTGGGAGCTGTCAGAGTTAGGAGCCAATTCGGGGAAGTGGGTTCTCAGGTTTTTTGAGAGGGACCGGCAGTAGGTGTTGCTATGCAGGGTCAGGACTTCACTATAGGTGTTGTAGGTTTGGATGTGGCAGGTTACTCGGATGACAGGTGGTACACCACGGGATGTGTGGTGGGTTGTCTTCAGGTGGGAGCTTGAAGAGGGATACAAACCAGGAAATAGATTAGATGGAGTATAGGTACAGGTACAGTGCAGCTGTTTATCTCCAAGTGGGAGATTGTTAGGATTGTGGAGCTAAAAGCTTCACTGATGCAGACACGGAGGAGGTTGCAGGAGAGTTGCTAAGTGTCAGAGACACTGGCGTCGGTCAGGCCAACCGACGTCGGCAGGATAGGGCAGGAAGGCAACCGACGTCGGTCAGAGATCGGCCAGCGTCGGTGATCCCCAGGCGGACATGGACCGGCGTTGGTCACCTGTGTGGTTCGGACTGCGTTTATTACGGGCAGTTAGCTAACGAACCAAGTGTTTTCATGATCAGGGCTAATTATAGACTGAGAGCTGCGGATCTAATTATTGTAATTAGATGTCTAATTATTGTTTGGATGAGATCTATATAATAGACTCATGGTTGTATTGGAAAAGTGTGCTAGGGAGTAAGAGAGCATAATTATAAGCTCCTTCTGTGTGTGAGGTAGAGCAATGGTGCGTTCCTCCTAGTGCCTTAGTACCAGGTGTGTTGGTGCTGGATTGGAGAGCCAGCTGGGTTCTTCAGGAGTGTAGGATCTTGGTCACAGTTGCATGGCCTATATAGGAGATCTACATGGTAAGTAAGATCGTTGATCTACAGGTGTATGTGTGTGCAAGGTCGAGGTTCACAGGTGAGCAGAACCGTTGTTTGATTTGTAGGTGTGCAAGGTCATATAGACAGCAACACAACAGGGAGCAGTATCAGGCAGGATCTACTTGGAGTACAGGTGTGTACTCGGATAGAGCAAGAGGAAGGCAAGGGAGTTCCTTCCATAAGTATGGTTTGTTGAATTGCAGGTTGTTGCAGATTCATGGGAGATCTACTTGAAGTACCTTGAGTACTTGTGGAGCACGTGGAGTGCTTGTGGAGTGCGTGGAGCACTTGTGTTGTGCGTGGAGCACGGGAGGTGAACACCAACTCTGTATTTTGAGTTGGGTGTTGGGACCTGAGAGGGAGAGCTTTGGGGAGGAGAATTACTGTTCACTTGAGGTGTGGGAAACCTCTGTAAGGTGGTGGAGAAGAAGTGGCATCTTCTTTATTGTATTCTTTATTGTATAAAGTGTTAATACAATTTGTGTATTGTCTCTCATATCATGTGTTATTCTGAATTCTAGTTACTTGGTGAATCTGGTTAATTTCCGCATATTAAGTTGCTTGGTTTGGTAATCAAATTGTGTGCTTCCGGTTTATCTCCCAACACATAGTGCCTATAAATGAGTTTCAGAATGATGAAGCCTTTTATGATTTTCTAGGCCAAAGAGATAATGTTTCATTGGGAGACCATAAACAAGGGTTCTCTATCAAACTAGATCCTATAGCATATTTTAGAGAATGAGTGAACACCCTTAGCCAAAAATAAAAGAGTAAAACATTAAGGTCCCAAAGCGAAAACCTCTTTGATGTACTTTTGGAATAGGGTAAAATTTAAAAAAAAGGTTAATCTTTTGGTGAAAACCTATTTTAGGCACCATTAGATGGGGATGTTCACCTTTCCTCGAATGAAGCTTGGGATACCAATAATGATGAACTTACTTTTGGGTTTGAGTTTAGTTTAGCATAAAAACAAGCCTTTGATCAAATTGCCTAGGAATTTCCTATAGTATTTGTGACATGGCCATCATTACCATTAGGATATTTAGATTCATCCTATTTGAGTGAGCTTTTTGAAACATCCCAACTAGAGGACTTTGCCATTGTAAGATAATTCACATCATTTTCAACCATTCTAGAAGATGTTTAGACTCTCTTAGTAGAAGATACTATGGAAGTCAACATTGAGACCCCAGATGACCCAAAATGGATCAAATTAGGTATATCCCTCACTGAGGAGGAGTGTAAAATTTTTACAGCCCTTTTGAGGGAATTCATTAACATCTTTTCTTGGGCCTATTCATACATGCTAGGTTTAGACCCTACCTTGCTTGTACACCACCTTGTTGTACATCCTGATGCTAAACTTATGAAGTATAAATTATGCAAGATGCATCCTTAAATTGTTGTGTTAGTAAATAAAGAGTTGGATAAACTCTTGGAAATGAGATGTATTAGACCGATCAGCTATTTAGAGTGGATCTCCAATGTTGTAACTATTATTAAAAAGCCATAAGTGATCAAAATATGCACTAATTTTAGAGATATCAACAAATTTTTCCCCAAGGATTACTTTCCTTTGTTGAATATTGATATGATAGTTGACTCCGTAGTGGGTATGAAATGATTTCACTTATGGATGGATTTTTAGTGTACAATCAGATTAGGATCATATTAAAATACCAACATAAGACAACATTCACCACTCATTAGGGAATGTTTTGTTATTAAGTTATACATTTTGACTTTAAGAATGCTAGGGACACATACCAAAGAGACGTGATCATCATAATTCATGACATTGTTTAAGACTATATCAACAACATATTTGGTAAATCAAAGATTTGTGTCAAACATCCAACTACACTACAAAGAATATTTGAAATGCTTCATGAATACAAGTCAAAATTAATCCTAAGAAGTGTATCTTTCATGTCACTTTAGGGAAATTGTTAGGCTTTATTATCTCTCACTAAGGCATTGAAGTTGATCTTTCCAAGGTATGAGCCATTATCAATATGCCACCACTTCTTAATTTGATACAACTTCATAGTTTATAAGAGAAAATTTATTCTATCAGACACTTCATTTCATAGTTGGCCGGAAAATTCCACCCCTTCACTCACTTAATGAATAAAGGTGTTATATTTTTTTAGGATGAAGATTTTTAGAAAGCCTTTCAACACCTAAAGGATTATCTTTCCAATCCTCTAGTTTTGTTACCACCCATATCAGGGAATCCATTTTTACTATACCTATCTACCATATACAAATCCCTGAGGGCACTCCTAGCTAAGCATGATGAGAATGGGAAAGAACATGTCATGTACTATCTAATCCATAAATTGGTCACATATGAGCACAACTATATGCTAATAGAAAAATCTTGTTTAACTATGGTCTTTACATCACAAAAACTACATCATTACATGCTTAAAAATAAGACCATAGTTATTGCCAAAGTAGATCCGCTCAAGTATCTACTATCCAAGATAGCTTTACAAGGTTTCATGGCTAAATGGATCATGCTTCTAAGTGAGTTCAAGATCAATTATGTCAACTAGAAATTTATAAAGGAATAGGTACTTGTAGATCAACTTGTTGAAGATCCCCTTGAATATATCAAACCTCTCACTTTTTAATTCCCAAATGAGTCCATAATGACCATCATAAAAACACCTCTTGAGGATTAGCACTAGAATCTATATTTTTATGTATCATTCACATCACATGGATTAGGGGTAGACCTATTGTTTATTACAGCATAAGGGGATTTTATTCCCAAATCATTTTGTATCAACTTTATTTATACTAATAATGTGGTAGAATCATAATCATTCATTTTAGGGATTCATCAATTAGTACAATGGAATATGTAGCATCTCATAGTTTATGGTGATTCTCAATTAATCATCAATTAGGTTACAAACCAATTTCAGACCAAAGATGACAAGTTGGTACCATATAAGTCCATGATAAACGTTCTCAAATAATAGATTTTCAACATACAATGTGAACACATAACTAGGGCCAGTAACAAGATAGTGGATGCCATGGCCACCATTGGTTCTTTGACTTTCCAAATAGACAAAGCGAAAAATTATCAATTCCTCATTGAAAATCTTATAGCATTTGCTCATGAACCTTCTATCATCATAAAGATCTATGATATTATTAGTCCCACATCTGTTTTGTATTCAGACCTATACAATTACCTTCATGAACATATAATTCCACCAAACCTATCATGTAAACAACAAAAATCATTTACACATCAAGCCTCTCATTATACCCTACATGGCCCAACCCTTTACCATCAAATTTTTTATGGAACTTTGATTCATAGTTTGAATTTAGTATAAACCACATTAGCATTGAGGGAAGTCCACAAAGGATTATGTGGATCCCACACTAGTGGAGCCATCCCTTCCAAAAATATCCTACATACTTATTACTATTGGCTAACTATGGTAGCAGGTGTAGTTTCTTATGTCAAAATCATGCCAATTTGATTCATGCCGCAACCAAAACACTAAAACTTATAATTACACCATAGTCATTTATAATGTTGGGACTTGATCTCATTGGTAAGATTAACCCTACCTCATTTGATGGCCATAAACACATCCTTATCGCTACTGAATATTTCACTAAGTGGATTGAAGTTATACCCCTTACATGACTATAAAATATATTTATAAATTCATATTTAACCATCTCATATGTTGTTATGGTATCCCATCCAACATTATATCTAATAATGGTATATTATTTAAGAACAAGGATGTCAAAGCACTCTATGTCAAATATAACATCACCCAACATTTTTACACTACATATTACCCACAAGGTAATGACCAAATAGAGGCATATAATAAAACCATTATCAACATCCTTAAAAATATTTTCAATGATGTTAGACACGATTGGCACCTTCAAATATTTTACACCCTCTGGGCATACCATACTAATTACTACTTTCCAAAAAAATCCACTCCATATTCCCTAGTCTATGGCACTAAAGCCATTCTTCCCATAGAGGTTAAGTTACCCTCTCTACGTATCTCATTGAAACACATCCTAGATGATGAAGATTATAGAGTAGCTCACCTACATAAGTTAGAGTTACTTGATGAAAATTATATGGCCATTGTAAATAGATTTCAAGCATACTAAAACAAAAAAATTGTCCAATATAACCAGTGGATCAAACATAGAGAGTTCAATCTTGTGGGTCTTGTTCTCAAATAAAACCAAAAGAACACCATGACCAAGAAGAAGAAGAAAGGAAAGTCCAAGCCTAATTGGATAGGCCCCTATGTCATTGTTATAAATTATGGCTCAAGAGCATACAAGCTCATTACATCATATGAAGATGAACTTGATGATCCCATGAACATTTTAAACCTCAAACATTATTTCAATTGATAGACTTGAAGTATTGTCTATGGGGCTCATTTGTGTTTTACCATACTAACATATTCCTTATACCATACCATATACCATTCTACCATGCCTTCACTATCAACAAAATTTGTTTTAAAAATCTTACCCACCCCTTCTAACCTTTGTTCTGATCCATTAGTTCTTCAAGCACTTTTAGCAACAAGATTTAGATCAAGTTTCAGTAGTTGATTCAATATTCTAGACAAAGGTAGTATCTTGGACCAGTATGTCAGTGGTTTGGAAATTGCATTCTTCATTATTTACATGTTCTATTTCATTTTTGGTGCTATTATAACTTCATTTGGGTAAATTATTATCATTAACCCATGCCATTATTTCCTACTTATAACCACCTATGGGAAACTTAAGAGCAACACCTTTACCATGCATTTTTGCATCACCTTTCCATTCCTATGCTATACTATGTCATTTTCCTAATTCATTAACTTATTGATACCTAGTTGATTCCTTCATTTTAAGGTATAACTATAATGACTTAAGGTCCTATTAGGACTATGTAAGTAGTACTCAATTCACATTGAGGTCAACTCAGTCACCCCTTAGCCACTCTCTCACCATTTTTTGGGAAACTAAATCCACGCTCTCATCATTTTGTGAGAAACCAAATCCATGATCTCACCATTTTATGATTTGGAATATTTAGTATCACATCATTCTTGATTAAGTTGAGATGCATAGAAAATTCCCAAAATTTTGTTAAAAGATCTAGAAAATCCTAAAACACACAAAATCATGAAAATTGGCATAGAATTTCCATGAGAGATATAAAGCCATCAAAATTTTTGAGGCCATTTTTTATGTTCAATTTATTTCTAGACCACCTTGGTCTCTTTTTCTCCCATTTCTATGAAAACTCAATCGGCCTGAGATCTACACAGACTATGTAGGTAGCACTTGGGTACATGGGGCATCTCAGGTTAATTCAAATACACCTTCCTTTATTTTTGACCACTTATTTTCCCTAAGGATTATGGGATTCCTATTTATTTCACAAGTAACCACTTGTTCTTTATTTTCTCCATCCTTATTGTCATTATCCATAAACTCTTTCCATTTTTTAAGTTCATGTTGTGAGCATTATGTATTTGACTTTGATACATTAATGACCATTCAGCTTAATTTTATGCTTTCACCATTTTAAAAGTATTCTCACCTCACATTCTTGCTATTTTATGAGATCATTCTCATTCGAAGCCTTAGATATAGTAGACCCTATGAATTTCCATTTCAATTCATTTGTGGCTACTTGTCTCTATATTTTTTAGTGTGGTTTTAACCTAAATCATACTCTCACATTTGGTTGATATATTTGTGTTGAAATTTTCATGATTGTGAAACATTATCCCCTCTTCTCTCATGCACTCATAGTTTTACGAGACCATTCCTATATTCCTCCACAAGGCCATCATGTTTCTCCTTATCATCATTTTTATTTTATCCCATATCCTGGAAGAATTACATTTGGTATGAAGTTCATGATGGATCTCACATTCATGAAACTATATAGGTAGCATCCACTTTCCTAGTGCATATGGAGTTAGATTGGCTACCCCTTTTCTTTTTTTCCCCCCATTTTATTTGTGTTTTCTCATTGTCTCCTATAGCCTAGGATCAATGTTTATCATCTTGTTTATGTCATTATTTCCTTATAGACTAGGGGAAACATTATGCCAATTATCCTTGCATTATTATACTTGCATCATTATTTTCTAGCTTAGGGGTCACCCTATCACCAAGAGTAAAACCTATATAACACATGAACACAAAATTTGTTTTTTTGTTTGCACTCACATTGTTTATGTTTGTTTACTTCTATTTTGCTTGTTTTGTTCACTATTTTATTTCTTGTTATTTTGTTGTGTTTTTGTTTATTGTTTTTATTGTTTATTTACCTATTTGTTTGTTTTCATTATTGTGCATTAACTTAGTATATATGAATTCATTGGGTGATTCCTTGTACATTATACTTAAGCCCATCCATATTCATATGTCAACATTGTCATCATGGTTTTTATCATTGGTGCATTATTTTTAGTTATTTATTGGATCACGTGTCAGTATTTATGTATATTATGACTAAGTTATCATGGTGTTCTATATCATGGTGCATACTATCATTTTTTACATCAAAAATCAGCTCAGGTGCTCTTATAAGTAATGATGTTGTGGTACTTCTCGTTGGTCACCTAATAAATTTTTTGATCTATGCCAACATTACCCACATACAAAGTAATTAAATCATGAATGAATTTTAATTCTTTCTAGTTATTACATGCATCTCCATACTATCAGGTTACCCAAATTCATGTTTCTCCTCTATACCAACTTACTCTTACTTCATGCATACGAATTCAATACTTAAGCCCCATTTTTTAATTTGCCATATTGTCCACAACTGCAATGTTAATGATTATAACCACCTTTGGGAAAATAATTTTGTTTTGATCTATCTAGATGTTAATTATTATACCCACCTATAGGCAAGTAATTATCACTCTCCTACCCTACTAGGGCATGTTTTCATTGTGTTAATGATTATAACTACTTTTGGGCAAGTCATTATCACTCTCCTACCTTGTTGGGGCATGTTTTCCTTGTGTTAATTATTATAACCACATTTGGTCAAATCATTACCTTTATATGCCCAATTGTGGAATTTTTCATTATGTTAATGATTATAACCCCCTCTAGGCAAATCATTCTTTTTCCTTCACTATGCTGATGATTATAACTAGCTTTGGGAAAATCATCCTTTTTATCTGCCCAACTAGGAATTCTCCTTATGCCATTGATTATAATTTCCTTTGGAAAAATAAATTTTTTCTACCCCCTTTACCATTAGTTCCCATCATTTACTTATTTTCAAGGGAAAAACCACCAACCTTCTTTGTCATCTATTCCTTCAAGGGGCTATTTAGGGCTCATCCATTGCCTTCTAGGGCATTAGGCATAAAATAAATTTTAACTATTTAAGAATAGATTATTTTTCCTATAGATTTTAATGCATTCCTAAATAGGGACAAACTATAGACACCCCATTCTGGCCATAACTAGTTCTCAACCAAACTTTAGATTGATTTATACCAAATAGTAAAAATTAAGTATATTAATTAAACATCCTAATTTCATATGAACATCATTTATTAGTGATTAGAATAATTTTTAGGCATCCTTATTGGGTTAATTATCTCATATATAATAATAACCTCTCATAAATTCATCTCTAGTCACCTTGAGACATAAAAATTGGCAGTTTGGCCTTTGGACCCATCAAGCAGGCCACTTGAACAATTCCTAAAAGAGATAAAATGCTAATAAAAATGAATCAAATAATTATACAAAATACGGTTAGATAAATAATCCATTTTCAATTAATGAATATCTAAAAATGGAAATTTAAAAATTCAAAATATCAAGCTTCTTTATCATTGCTTTTATGAGTTGTCAAGAACTCACAAAATATCTAACAAATATCCAAATTTGTGAGTCATGCCTATTAATTGAAAATCATAATTACATACCACCTCCTTAACCCAACTATGTTTATCCTTAACTCACCTATGGTTGGTTTGAACTTAACCATGGTTGATCTTAACCTAACTTGACTTGGGTAAGAGTTAACTTTAGTGGCTATAAATAGAAGGCCTCACCTATTGATCTTTAAACTTTTATAATGCAATTTTCTTATAGCAACTACCTCCAAAAAGATTCATTGTAATGTTACCATGCCAGTTTCATAATCCAAGCCAAGCTAAGCCAACCAACATTACCAAGGTGCCAAGGAGAGGTGGAGCAAGGGAGCTTCATTGACAAAGATTGCTTGAGCACATAGCCAAGCAAGCCAACTCAACAAATGGTTTTAGAGATACAAGGAAGGTAAAAGGAATATTTATTTTGTTTTATAATTATGTTTTCATTGTGTACTTATTACATATATTCTCCCTAGTGTTTAGGTTATAGGTGTTAGTGTTTAGTTTACTTGTTTTGATTTAATATTATTGACTAACACTATAGTAATCTCCGCTCTATGGATTCTTTGTTTATAATAATAATAACATATAGAAATGTAACAAGATAATATGAAGGTGTGTAAGTCACAAGTTGGCCACACATATCCCTAGGTGCACTATAGGTTAAGGGCATAGCATATAAAGTCCTTTAATGATAATTGTAAAGAGGATATTTATATCTCAAGATGGAGTACAAATTTTGTTCCATGAACAAGAGATTAAGGAGTAGCTTTCATTGGTAAGTGTATGCTTTTATAATATGCACAAAGAGTGTATATTATTTGATAATTTTATAATGATTTTACTTAAGATTTTATTGATTATTTTATTAGGTTTTTAGCTTGACCATTTCCTTGTGGATAATAAGGGGTGGAGAAAGTCTGATGGATTTTAAACTTAACACAAAATCTTTTGACTTTTTTTATTTTTAAAATATGAACTATTATTTATTAAAATTGAAAAGGTAAGTCAAATCATGTAGAAATATCTATTATTATAAAGTTATAAATATCCTTACCTATTATAGTTTATAAATATATAACTTTACCCATTTTTAAAAATATCCAATGGTTGTTATGATAATTTCATGTCCTTTTGATTATCTAGATTTATTTTCTAATTAATTCAAATCCCCAAAGATATAAAGGCCATGAAGTGACAATAATTTGTAGCACGTATGATGAGGCATGATTAATATTGTTATGCCTTTGACATTGGGAACATAATTTATCATATTCATGACATTCATGTTCCATTATTGGCCAATAGTGTCCTTGATGTAAGAGTTTTTAAAACATGGTCTTAATGTTAAAGTGGCCTCCACATTCACTATCATGAAATTTAAGTAAATTATTTTAATCTTTTTTATTATTTATAAGTTTTAATAATTATCCATCAAAATAATGTTTGAAGATGCCAATAAGTACGTAATTCATGGCTAGGTGTTATAATCACTATTTACCTCTCATGGAGCACTTTTAAAAAAAGTAGATTTGTAGAGATAATTATATATATTGGTATACCATTAAAGATTATTTTCACTTAGAGTGATTATGAGAACTTCTAAAACATTGATAATTTTAGTAGCGACTAAAGGATTTCATAATTTTTGGATAGTAAATATTGTATGATAAATTCGGATTAAAGATGTAGTACTAGTCATGGCATCGACCTATTGATTATATTTATGAAGAGCACTCTCAATAAATAAATAAATAAATAAGATAATTTTGTTATGATATTTTAGACCATGTATTTATATGGGATGAGATTGTCTTAGTTTTATAAACATTTATAACTTGATTGATGACAAGATGTGAATCACCATATACATGTAAATATTTAATGTGCATATTTTGTGTCCTTAACAAGCCTGGTATTAGAGCTTAATATTACATTATGTTATTAGTGCATGAAAATCACAAATAAAAATTAGAATGAATGTGTTCACCTTGGGGAGTAACAAATACAATACCATCCCTAGCACCCATAGCACATTTAGATCCATCAAAATGCATGGTTCACATGTCATTATCAACATTATAAGAAGTAAATTTGTTTCAAAATTTAATAATAATATGAAATAGATCATGTAATAGGGCAACATCTAATTGATTTGTTATAGTTTGCACTTTAATAAACTTTTATGAGATAAAATGTAAATCAAACTTGGTAAGAATCATTACCCACTATGTTATATTCTCTAACAAATGGGGTTGTGACATAAGATATTTGAGTGGATCAACTTTAGTGATGACATGAATCTCATTATAAAATAACATCATAGTTTTTGCATGGTAAAAATAAGGGCTAAGCATAGCTTTTTGATGGCAATTTAATTTTTCTCATAATTAAGAAGTGTGTGATTAATGTATTAAATGGCACATTCACAATGATTTTCATCATTATATATAAGCAAAACACCTAAATCATGATCGATGGTAGAGATGTATAATAAGAGGGATTGATATAAAATGGTACGTATAATCATAGGTGGGGTTAAGAAGATATGACCTTGTAAAATATTGGGTTTTATCTTCTAAGTAGGCCACAAAACATTTGATAGCTTGAATACGACATTATAAACATCTATTTTTCTTTGTATTAGATGGTGGTGGCATATCAGGTAT
Organism: Torreya grandis; assembly: GCA_037957365.1. Lineage (NCBI taxonomy): Eukaryota > Viridiplantae > Streptophyta > Pinopsida > Cupressales > Taxaceae > Torreya > Torreya grandis. The sequence continues at coordinate 1,499,725 of JARHVA010000500.1, forward strand.
AGTTTTAACTTTCTTGGGGTCAACTTTAATGCCATTTTGAGAAATGATAAAACTTGGAACAATTTGCCTAAGGATACTCCAAAAATACACTTTTTAGATTTAAATGTACATTATATTACTTCATTATTTCAAATATTTGATATAAATAAATAGCATCGTCTTATCTATGCTTTGATTTGGATAATAAATTATCAACGTAATCTTCAATGTTTTTGTGTATGTAACCATGAAAAATTTGTGTCATAGCTCAATAATAAGGTGTTCCTATATTTTTTAATCTAAAAGGCATGACTACATAAAAAAATATCCCCTGGTGTAATGAATGATGTCTTTTATTGATATTCAAAATTAATCTTGGTTTGGTTATATGAAAAACCAACCATGAATGATAACATTTCATATCTTGCATCTAAAATCATATCTATGTTGGGTAATGTAAAATCATCTTTAGGACAAGCCTTGTTTAAATCATGATAATATGTGAAACATTGAATATATCCATTAGGCTTTATCGTTAGCACTATATTAGAGGTCCAGTAATGATAACCAATATATTTAATGAATCCAACATCCAAAATTATTTGGATTTCATCTTTGATAAATAAAATTACTTTTGAGTGCCTTTTCTATATTTTTTACTTGGCTAGTTTGACATCTAGGTATAATACAATATTATGCATTGTCATTATTGGGTTACCTCCATTCATGTGTTTATATGCCCATGCAAATAATTCTATATAATCATGTAAATTTTGTTGAAGATATTTTCCTTCATCATATTTTAATATGGTTAGTGAAAGGATATGTCAAAGATCTTTATTAGTGCTAAAATGAAATTCAAATGTTTCATCATTAAGAAATGTTGATCTATCATCCACATACATTACTATAAGAGTAGTATTAGGGCCATTTAATTATTTTCTATCAATAGTATAATCACCTTTTCCAAAATATGTATGTGCATTCACTTCATGAGGAAATATTTTCTTATGGTGAAAGGAAGTAAGATCTTCATAGGCACCTAAATATTCTAAAAGAGATACATCATTTGAAAATTCATCCAATGTCAAAATTTCAAATGAAATTATGTTATCAATGAGCTTAGGATATACTATTGATAATTGATAAACATGGTTGACTTGATTATTATGTTCAAATCACATATGTATAGTAGGTATGAACTTGGGATGTTGTTTGACTTGGATAATTCCATAAGAGTAGGCCTTATCATAATACCTAAGACTTGTTTTCCCTTTCAAAAAAATTTGTTATAATATGGATAATACCTTGAGAATGTTTTCCCAATCCATGTCCAATAGTGTACTTATAATTTTGTAGGTATTTAAATAACAACCGTATTGATTTAAATTTATTGATGAGTCAATAGGATTTAGTTCTACATAGGGTAGATCAATGGCTAAAGTGGATGGTGGTACTTCAATGCAATTAGGCCACATATATGGAGCATAAATATTTGCATAATGTACCATTGCATAATATTTTAAAGGATGTTGGTCCAAAGAAAAAGTATATATATAACCTTGATGACTAAATTTAATGCATGCATGTAATGTAGAAGTAATGGCATTCATGTCATGAATCCAATGTCAGACTAATAAATATTTTAATTAAGATCATTAGGTATAACTTGAAAAACATTGGCAAGGGTACATGGGCCTAAATTTATATTCTATTTAATTTTCCTAAGTACTTTGCATGGAATGTTTTCAAAGCCATGAATGTTCATAACTGAATGGGTGAGATTATTTGTCATTATGCCAAGTAAATTTAGGAAATATATGTTATAAATGTTCAATTATTATCCATTATGACAAGTACTCATTTGAACACCTTCCCTGGGTATGATGAGATTAACTTCCCTCATTAGGTACAAGGGTATACTGAGAGTAAATGAGGGTATGATGAGATTAACTTCCCTATGTGATATGCTCTTCTTAGGTGCACCATTGATCAAACATATAAAAAAGCTTCCTATGGTGTAAAAAAAGGACCTTATGCATTTAAAATATAACACGAGGTAAGGGAAAACTAAAATCTATGTATATAATTATTTATGCCTAGGTATTAAAAGAGCATCCTTTGATTTATGGTGTCAAAAAAATAATTTAGTGCTTAACCAAAAATCGTATATCTCTATGTAGTTTTATACCTATCATAACATAGTTGCTAAAAAAAATAGCAAGTAAATAGAAAATAAAGATAAAATAAAAATTAAAATATTTTTGTGTATAGAGATCAAAAGAATTCAACCCAAATTCAAAAATAAATATTTCATTATCAGATGTTATATGAGATTACAAGACAATTTCTTCAGTGTTGGATTAAGATACAAGGTCAAAGAAGATTGACTCATGGTGTTGGAATTATATTCAAGGTTGAAGTTTTTTTTTTTTCTAGATTTTAAAAGAAATTGTATGAAACCTATGATAAAAATCAAGAAAACAATAAGCAGTGTTCTAAAAAATTACAATTTCAATAGAATGTTTAATGTGTTATTTTGATATAATAATAAAATGTAATAAACACTAAATGATTGATATACTGATTTAGACTCTAGAATATACATAACCTAAAAGTAAAATATAATAAATAAAATAATATATAAATATTAATTTCTATTATAATATGTAAACCTATCCCAACTACATCTTGTTGATTATGTAGATAGATATCTGCTATGGAGCTAACTAGAAAAATCGTTTAACCATGTCATAGCCAAAAATAAAATTATGTGATTTACTAGGATAGGGTTGCTCTAGGGTGTATAAAAACACATTATGGAATTTTATTTTTATTTTTTTTGTGTCTATGTTGAGTGTGTAATTTATTTGTATATCTATGTACCTATATTTGTCTGATGTGGTTGATTGTTTACCTGTGGGTGCAGATTTGACATGCGAAAGTACCTACAATAACAATTCCTAGTTCATGTATCTTTGAAACTTTGGAAATAATAAATTTTTAAATTTAAAATTTATTAACATGAACATGAATAAATATCATGCCCTTTATATTGTATTTAATTTATATATAATGCTAATTAAACTTTTTAATTGTTTGAAACATGTAACTTGTAGTTGTAGTTATTCTAAACATGCCCATGCATATGCATCACATGTATGTAAATATATTATATATTAATCTGTGAAAATTCATGTCAAATTTCCATATAATATTAAAATTATAAACCATATTGAATATATATACATCATATTTTGTCATAAATTTGAAATTTTCTACTCATGAGGACTTAATTTGTCAAATCAAGCTCATTGTGATTCCCCCTTTTGAGATGAGAGATGTAGCATAAAATTCACTAATCTCAAAATAAAATTATAAAATGTTTAAATATGTAATAATGTATTATCATATGAATATATAATTTTATTACATCATAGTATTGAATATAACATTAAATTATATATGAAACATGTGTTAGATAGATGTAGTATTGAAGAACATAAGTAGCATGTGCATGATATGTATCATTACACAAGAGTAAATTAAAAAATGGAAGTAATTCATTATATGAATCATGTCACCATATTAACAAGTGATGAAAAAATAATCAATGTCACATAATTTGCATATAGTGTCACGTGTAAGGCCCCAAGACCACATACAAGGGACATGTGAATGTCGCATAAACACACAATGCCAAGGGACAAACTCAAATAGAATGATAATACCAAGAAATAATATTAATATATTTCAAACACATGGCCAAGGTCCGTACATAATAATTAATCATGTCATATTTTATTTTGTAGTAAAGTAAAAATGGAAGCATAGAGAAAATGAGACTAGTCTATATCGACATATGTATCAATGTCATTGTTAGCAAATAACATACCCATGTAATAAAATGTAAGGTGTGAGTGATTTAAAAAAAAAAATACTATATATATATATATATCTCAACATATTAGAGATGTTATGGATAGATTAAACTTGTTGAAGTGTCCATGTAGAAGGAAGAGATGCCCCCAACTTAGCAAGGTAGTTGGGAAAAAAGGGAAGCTCGACATCAAAGAATCATGTACAAGTATGTCATGTATCACATTCACATACCTCATGAAAATAAATGTGTACTAAAAAATTGAAATATTCTTTGTATCTAACATATAACAAATAATATATGTAAAGAAATAATCTAGAAACATAAGAAAAGTTTTAGAGGTCCTAATTTTGAATATATATATATATGACATATATGAATTTTTTTCAAAAAAAATTGATATTTTTTAATTTTTTAAATATTTTAAATTAAATTTTTTGAAAAGTATTAAGAATCAAGGCTTCAAAAATAGAAGAAAAGGGAGGGAATCGAACAATCTAAAACAAGGTGTTAGAACATGGAATGTTAAGAAGGAAAGGCAATGAAAATACCCCCAATTTATATGTAAAATAATTATATAAATGTATATCTAGACACCTAAATTCCACCATATTTGTGCCATAATTAAATCTCTCTAAATAACAACACAAAATTGCCTAACTTGATCGTCACTCACAATTAGGATTTTATCCTAAAATCACTAACATCATTCTCCCTCCTAAATTGAAATGGTTAATTAATAAATATTAATTAACTAATCCATTTATAATTAATCGTGTACACATATTTTCATAGACAAATAATAAAATCCAATTAAAATTTTAAAAATCTAAGTCACCAACCACTTCCTTAATTCTCTCATCTAAGAAGTTGAGTCACCCAATCATTTCCCAACCTAAATGTTGAGTCATCCAACTAACTCCTTAAGACATTAAATTAAACCTGATGATTCATTCAATTACCTTGAATCATTCATAATAATATTTCAACCATCCAACTAACTTCCTCACATTTCTCAACCACTTAAGGAATTGGTCTTCTACACTTGAATGAAGACTCAAATTTGAGCATTCAAAATCAAGATAGTCAAATATATATATATATATATATATATATATATATATATATATATATATATATATATATATATATATATTTATCCTATGTCCATTTCTTAATTTGAAATGCATATAAATTTACAATGTTTCTCCCCCATTCATCATCCATTATTAATTTATCAAACTTAGCATCTGAATAATGCCATCTTGATCTATTAAATCATCATTGTATATCGTTATGTTATTGAAATTCTCCTTACATTAGAGATTTCACATAGAGCATCCACATACAAGATCATAAAATCACATCCAAGTCATCAAAGGAATAATATATTCATCGGTTGGTAAGATGAAGTTAATTTTGGTATTATTCTTCTTTGAGCTCTATCTGAGGTTTAATGAAAAGTTTATAATAGAGAGTCAATTGTGACTGTTTGCTTTATTATTTTAAGTTCTAAATTTTAAGCATTACATTTTGGTGCACCTAGTGAGACTCATTACCAATCTATTTTCTAACATTTTTATTATTTGTTTTGAAGGTTTAGTTATTTAAAAAAAATTGATATACAAGTTTTAGGCTAATTTAGATATAAGTGGTTTGTCATTTCTTTTATTCTCTTTCCATTTTTAAATTAAAAAAATACCCAACTCTTAAAATGGATATAATATTTAATTTACAATCTATGTTTTTTTATTTTTTATAAGTTTTTTTGGTTTTATACTAGCAATAACTTGTTAAAATTTTATCCAAATCTAGATTGTGGTTTAGGAAATATCATCAAATTTGTGATTGTTTTATTTTTATTTTTATTTTTTTTAAATACCCAACTTTTAAAATGGTTATAACTTTTAATTTATGATCTTAATTTTTTTATTTTATTATATTTACTTATTTTCTTATTAAAAATAATCTATTAAAATTTTGTGTAAATACAAATTATGGTCTAGGATATATCATCAAAATTGTGACCTTTTTTCAAAAAAAAAGAGTGATTAGTAAATCTAATTTATTTTGACATTTTTTTATTTTTTTTTAATAAATTTTAACTTTGTAGGAATTTTTTTTGTGTTAATAATATTCTAAATTGCATGGAAACACTTGTCAAATACTTAGTCAAAAACTACTAACCTTTTTCTATAGCACCGCAAGTCAAAGGCACAAAAGAAACTAAAAATAAAATAAAAATACATTTCTTATTTATTTACTAATGCTTTTGATTTTAGTTTTTTCTTATTTAATTTATTTTAATTCTAAAAATATTTATTTATATTATTCATGGTTGTGTATACTCTTTCCTCACACCACCTAGTTGGTGATCTTGAGAATTAAAAGTAACCCTTATAACTTTTGTATCCCAAGATATCTTGTATATGTTCTTTCTTCACACTACTTAGGTGGTGATCTTGAAAATCAAAAATGAATTTATTCTATTTTGTTTTTATTTTTCTATGGGATCTATCAACTATGGATTTCTTCACTGTCTAGTAGATAAACCCCCATCTTTTAATAGGGTATACAAATTGAGAATGATATGTCAGTATTAGCTAAATGACCATTTGTTTTACCACTGTTATGATGTGAATGGGTCTCATCCTCCAATACCTATGCCCTAGACAACACTCTTAGAATTAGATTTTCCAATAGCACTTTATTGAAATATTATGATGGAGTGAAAACATGGGACTAGGCCCTTTTGTGTATCCTTAAAATCTCCCTATTCTATAGACTTGGGCCTCACTATACCAAAATGTATAAATAGGACACCATTAAATAAGTTTGTGAAGCCTTGAACCAATATGAAGCCTTTTAGCCATCTAATTTGTGGTGTACCTAAGAGGGGTGCATCACCAAAGGAATTTACTCTCAATGTAATCTTGAAATTAGATTTAGTGGGTTATATTTATGGTTCTACCTTTGTAGTTAGTGCTCTAAAATATTAGGTCGGCATTATCTAATAGATAAGTAAGTATTTATGAGAGCCCGCAAATCATTCAACACCTTGCCTAGAATTATGATTTATCTATGTTATTTTTTTGCATTATATTCATATATATTTGAATAATTTATATTTGTATTGTATGATTTGATTTATCCCTTTACTCCAAACTAGTAATCTATTCATTTAGTTCTTGTTTTTGGAAACCAAAACCAAATACTTGATTTCAAACCAAAGAGAGCACTTATTTTCAAATCACATCAAACATTATAGTTAACATTTGTAGTTAAAAAAATTTAGTTTCAATCCAATCATCCTCGAAGATGTTTGTAGTTTTGAAACCATCTTGAGTCATCCCACATCTTGAGTCAAAGTCATCTTATGACAAATCTAATCTTGAGTAATCTTTTGAGTCTAACCAAATCAAAGTCCAAATCAAAAAAATATAAAATCAAACTTAATCCATATCATATGGAACCTAAAACTAATATTTATAGATCCCACATCAAATAATACCTATTTTCAAATAAGGACTCCTTTTGTGCCTTATAGAAATAGGTGTCCAAATTCCTATTGACTAGGATCCCATAAACCTAAGCTCTATCCTACATATAAAAATCAAATCATTCCACATCAAAATCATCCTACCTCTAACAATCATGTTATAAAATATAAGTCAAACCTCCCATACACTAGTTATAGGCTTGATTACAATAGCCCCCATCATACTAGTAAATGGAACCCATTTATAGCACCCCTAACTCAAAGTTAGACTATACTTGACCAAATAAGACAAATTAGTTAGAATGTGGGAGACCTAACATATAACATCACTTTGGCCATAGATCCATAACAAATCCAATAATCCAACTATGTCCTACCATCACCATAATAAGGACCACCAAATATAAAGTCCATCCACATCAAAATTAGGATTTAAATGGAGACAATATAATCCTCTCTAATAACCCTTGGAAGCAGTATTTCAACAACTAGTCACTACAAACATGATCATTTATCCACACACCAAGCCCTTTGATAAGAACCAACTAAATCCTACTTGGCATAAAAAGGGTGAATACATCAAGTTTTATAAGATTAAGGGAATTCTATTACTAGATGCTTGAAATTCAATAATTATATCCAATATTTGATTGATTGTGAGGATATCAAATTAGATCAAGGGTATCCACATTTGATAATAAATAGTTAGGCTCATACCTAGATCCTTTTATAAATCATGATCAAGATCATCCACTTCCAAATCAAGGTTATGATATACCAATAATATTCTACCCCTCTTTGATACACCCATTTATGATCACTCCATAGTTTACCAGCCAATGTTTGACCACCATGATCTACCTCTAATGTTTTATGAATCTACCTTAAACTATCCACCCATATCCAATGAGCCCCATGTTAACGATCTTATCTTCAACAAAGAGCCCACTTTTTACCAATATATTATTTTTGACTAATCCTCCTCCAACCAACACAACATACCACTTATTCAAATATTTCCCAACTTCTCTTTGCATATCGAAGCTCCCATCACCCCACAAACCTCAAGTAACTGAGTTACTTGTAGACAATGAAATCCAAATCACTTTCCATGTGTATAACCTCCCTAATTATCTTATACATAAACAACAAATTATCAATAACATCTTATCAATTTGGTATATCATTTATCAAATCTAGCCTTCTCATATATGATAACATCAATGACTCAAACAACCCCTACTTATACACTAACAACTTAGCATCATGCTTCTAAAGCAACAAATATCTTATTGTAAGTAGAATCCTCAAAAACATGAACTACCAAGACAAATTACTTGTTGCCTACATGAGTAAGGAATAATATAACCTATCCATATCTATGTACACAAAGGATCCCATGGCATTGGCTAAAAACCATCTATAGATGAATGTAAAGATATTAGTTACACATTCACAATTTCTAAGGAATCCTCATCCAACATCAAAATAGGCTACATTTATATGCCTTACATGGACCATGTTGTAATTAATCATTTTAACAACATTTCCATCCCTGCCATTAAATTTGATATTCAATCTCCCACACTCATCAATTGGAACTAAAAAATCATAATATTCATCCGTTTTCCCATCTTGACATTCTATCTCCTACACCTATTGATTAGGATCATAAAAATCAAAATATACATCATTTATTCCATTATTACATTCAATCTCCCACACCCATATATTAGGATTGAAAAATCACCTATCATCAACTTTCTTCCATGACAATAAAACAATCATAAAGTTCATGACTAGCATCCAACCATAAAAGCATAAAACAACATTAACATATACTAGAGAACATAAAGTGTTCCTCAATCAAAATGAATCCTATAATCCAAAAATTCAAAATTGTAATCCAAAGAATCACAAACATATAAAATTAATGTCCCTTAGTGAAAACCTCCTTGAGGCACTATTGGATAATCAAAATCCAACTCCAAAAAAATCAAGAAAAATATGTTAATGAAAACCTTTCAAAGGTGTCAATGGATGAATAACTCAATCCTCCTCAAATCATATAACTTGTGACTAATCTCAGTCTCATAGAACATGATATTATTGGTCCTAACCCCCATTCACATAATAATTATACCATCCCTCTTAGTTATTCATGCACTCAACACACATCCTTCATCTAACACACCTTCTACTTCACCCTCTTTGGTAGTACCCTCTATCATAAGGACTATGTTAATATCCTGGCATATTTGGAAAAATCCAACTTAGACATCAGTGAAGTTCCTGAAGACATCTCTATAACACATACCAAAATGATCCAATGTTGTAATAAAAAAATCAAAAATTAAAATAAAAATAAAATAAATAAAAATAAATTCATCCACAGGTGAAAACCATTTCTATGGCACCTTAGATAATTACCATGATGAAAACCGGTTTCTGACATCATGCATAAAATTTGATGTTTACAAGTACCTTACACTTGGGGGAAATCCCATTCCATATCAACCTTACACATTATCCTAAAACATAATTACCATCATTTCACTATCCAAACCCATATTTACCCATCATAACCTATCGTAAAACATACTTACAGTCCTTTAAATATCCAAACCCATCCTTATACATCCAAATATACAACATCCTTACTCATCCAAAACTTTTCAAAGCCCATACTTATCTTTCCAATCCTTACCGTCATACCATTATCCTTCTTTCCAATTTTGATTTTGATAAGGAAGTTGAAAAATTTTGAGCCGTGTTCTTATAAACATCTTGGTGTATCTTCAAAATGGTACTTTGATGACTAGACACCTGAATCTTAGGCAACATGTTTCTTGGAGTTCTCATCTTAAATACTTCCACTATTTCAATCCACTATCATTTCCATCCTTGGTGATAGAATGGGTTTTCTCTTTGCTTATCACCTCATCCAAAATCCATAAAATCCAAAAACATTTAGAAAATATTAAAAAAATAAAAGCATCACAAAATCTAGAAAATTAAAAAAAAATCTAAAAAGAACCAAAAATAATAATAGCCACATAATCTATAAATCATTTTTTGTCCTAAATCTAGTTAAAATCCATAATCAATCAATCAAACCATCCATCCAATCCAAGCTTGTATATTTTTAATTGGATTATCATTCTCAAGTTCACCCTTGTGCACATATCATCGCTTGGGGGCACATTAGAATGTGCAGCTTTTTTTGGACATGTCATTCCCAATCAAACCCCCTTTAATATATCATTGTCTAGGGAAATATCAACATATCATGATCAATCACTAAATAGTAAATTTTTTTATTTGATGTAGGACATTTATTTTATTTTGTGTTTTTTGTGTGTGCTTGTTTGTTTATTTAATTTAATTATTACTTTGAGTCAATCCTTATGTGTATTACAATAGTGTCATCATGATTTTTAATATCATGATGCATCATGTTATGCAATTTTTTTGTGTCAGTCTTATAGAATATGATAATAATGAAATAATGGTTTTTCATATTATGGTGCATCCTATCACATGCCATAATATTAATAAAGTTTCTCAAACCATGTTGGAACTCTATGCAAATATAAGTAGTTATTTATCCAATTCACATCATTACCTCATCTAAAAACATACATCACATCCATAATATAATACAAATTAAATCATTCAAATACTAACTATCTAAAAATGATAGTGCACTTCATCAATCATCAAAAAATAATGTTAAGCCCTACATCACATAATCACTTATATCTACCAACAACATATAAATCCAAGTTAACTAATCATGTGATCAATCATCATTAATGTATGCAGTTGGTTAACTTCTTGAGTTATGTGTGTACATCAATCAACTAAATATCATTCCCAAATCCACTTCCTTTCATATATAATTACTTGGGAAAAATAAATATATCACCAAATCCAATTAAAGTGTGTAATCATTAGCTCAAGTGGGTAAATATAATCCATGGGTTAAACTCCTTCCTCCATATCATCCATACCCTCATCTATATTTGTACAATCATCCACCTCCTATTAGTTCATCACATCATTTTGTATGAAACCCCTCTTCATTCATCACCCACCCCTTGATTCTTCCATCATGTTCCCTTCCTCTCATTTAAAGAGACCATATACGTATGTCATCCTTGTATTCCCTCTTGAGTGGAAATCATCCCTAACTAACTCATTAAATATTCATTTAATCTCTCAATCCACTTGGGGCATCTTATTACATCCATTTCCACTCTAATTTTATTTATTTCTTTGAAATGGCATTGTTTCCTTTAGTCACAACACCCTTTCAGTGAGGGTAAAATGTAGACACCTAAATTCTTCCACATTGGTGATGTATTTAAATCTCACTAAATATCAACACAAAATTGCCTAACCCAATCGTCACTCATAATTAGAATTTTATCTTAAAATCTTGGAATTTTATCCTAAGATCACTAACATAATTCTCCCTCCTAAATTAAAATCATTAATTAATTATTATTAATTAACTAATCTATTTATAATTAATCATGCACATATAATTCCTTAAATAAATAATAAAATTTAATTAAAGTTTTAAAAATCCAAGTCACCAATGACTTCCTTAATTCTCTCAACCAAGAAGTTGAGCTACCCAACCATTTCCCTGATGCTCTCACCCAAGTGTTGAGTCATCAAACCAACTCCTTAAGAGATTCAAGTAACTTGATGAGTCATTCAACTACCTTGAGTAGTTTATAATAATCTTTAAACCACCCCACTAACTTCCTCACATTTCTCAACCACTTGATTAATTGGTCTTCTCTTCTTGAATGAGGACTCAAATTTGACCATTTAAAATTAAGATAATCAAATAAATTTGGATTTATCCTATTCATAAATTTTATCATCTAAAATATCTATAAATTGACAAGTTTTCTCCACCATCCATCATCCATCATTAAGATATTAACCTTATCATCTAATAAATGTCTTGAACTATCAAATCATCATTTTGCATTATTACACTACCAAAATTCATCTCGTATTATATATTTTTCATTGATCATGTTCGTAAGAGCACATCCAAGTCATCAAAGGAAGAATATATTCATCAGTTGGTAAGGTGAAGGTAATTCATGTATTTTATTCTTATAGCTCTATTTAAGGTTTTATGACATGTTTAGAATAGAGACTCAATTGTGATTGTTTGTTAAATAGATTAAAGTTATGAATTTTGAGTTTTATAGTAGATAAGTATGCTCATGCCTCCAATGGGAAAGAATATATGTGCACTCATGTAGAGTGTAAGAGTAGATAAATTTGATCATGTAAATGTAATTTAGGTCATAGCATAATAGATATTCAATAGTGAACAAGTGGATTTCCATAAAGCATGAGCATTGAAAGCATTATAAGATAGTTATTTTTGGATTGTTTGAAAAATAAGAGGGAAAGTATCCAAAGTAAATATAAATACAAGGGCTAGAAGAATTATTGGATAAGGGATAGAAGAAATAGGAATGAATTAAAAGCAAATAATATATGTACAAAGGGAGATATGTAACTATAATCTAGGGATCTCATCAATGGATGTCTTTATATAGGCCCTCTAACATTGGGATCATACTAATATTATGTAGAATTAGGATCATAGTTATTAATATAATCATTATCATAGGAGAGAATTAACTTCTTAGGTTGTGCTTGAAATTATGACATTCCATTTTGATTATCTTTTGTATCTGTGTATGAAAAACTTATTGCACCATCACTTTGAGTTTATTTTTGAAAAAAATGGTTTTTACGAATGTGTGCATCATTATTAGAATATTTCATGCCATTTTTAACTAATAAATAATCATGTGTTATTGGTTAAACATTAGGAAGATAAGTAATTTGTAGTTTGACTTTATCTTTTTTCTCTATGCATAAGGTAGATATAATGCTTGATTCCTTAGAAACCATATTTTTATCATTAGACTTTTTAGGAATAATTTGTTTTAGAAATTTATTCATGTAAAAACTTTTCAAAAAAGTGGTTCCTTGTTTATCTTAAATTTATTCTTACAATTTTTCTTTTGGTAAATTCTCTTTTTCCAATCTTACTTTTTCATCTTGTTCTTTTTGTAATCTTTCTTGCTCTAATTTTATTTTTTGAATATTCTCTTGTTTTGGATTTTCCTTTGGTATCCCTTATTATATTTGTGATTTTTTGTATTTTTTATTTATGAGATGTAATATAAATGGGTTGTGTAGTCACATAAAAAAACACTTGAGTGCAATGAGTGCTACTTAAGACCACCCTAACCCTAGCTTAGCCCTAGACCTATTTTAGGGCCTCTTTCAATCCTTATTGAGCTTTAGTGTAGGTCTAACCCATACCTACACATTCCAAAATCATTCCAAACCTTTCCCTATGCATCCAGGCCCATATTGCTACAGGTTCTACCACCTAAACACTCACATGCCCCTTTGGACACTAGCACACTATCATAGTGACCAAAGGACCATGATAATGTCCCTTACCTCTCTTTTTAACCCTAATAAACATATTTTCCATTATCAAGACACCTTAGGGTTGGCCTAGACCTATTATATAACTCAAAAAACATAAGATCAATATATATACACTAATTTTATCCCTTTACTCATTAAATGGAAATTAGATGTAAACACTCATGAACAAACTTAGTAATAGTTGTGAAAATCAAGGTTGTTAATCCTTATTCTATGTTACTTATGCTTATAGTCATCTAAAACATTCCTAAGCTTAGATTACTCATATTTTTATTTTTAATTACACTCAAAACACTCAAGGTGGCACTCATACTAGCATTGACTTGTGTTTGCTCCAAGTACTTAGGTGGTAGAACTACATCAAGCTTGATCCCCTTTTGAGGTATTGGTATGTAGGCAACTCTCAACATATTGGGGTATTGAGGTCACATCTAGCCTATCCAACTAACATTATACTTTTGCTAGTTATGCTCCTCAAATACCCTAACAACATGGATATACAGGTTTTTGCTTCTAAATAAGTTAAAGATAGGTTACATGTAGTTAAATATGGTTCATCCTCATAGGCATAAGCATATCAAACATAAGAGAATAACCTCCTATAGGTTCATAGTCCTTACCTACAAGGGACACTATCATGCCCCTAAAGATACTAGCATAGTGAACTAATGTCTATAGGACTGTACTATTGTCTAAGCATAATTATAAGTCTATATTTGATTTTATAACACTTTGATTAGCCTCTATGCCAATTTATAGCCTCTAATTCATTCATCTCAGTTAGTTTCTAGCTAAGTACATACTTGTGTAGTTCATTAAAAAATTTAGAATAATTAGATTAGGTTAATTATTTTACAAATCAGTGGTTATATTTATTCCCTAATTTAATGTTCTAAACATTTAAAAACCTATGGTTTACATTCCATAAATCCCTTAAAATTTAAATCATTTGGTGAACTTGACTTACTTTAAATACTACCCAAACCCTCAACTTATATGCTCTTAGGGTTTGTATCCTTCTATTTTCTATGTTTAAAATTTAATTCCAAAATATTAGATCTGATTTATTACTTTATTTTTACAATATTTCATACATTAAATTTGTTAAAAGGTTCAACATATACAACATTTTGTTTTCTTACTTTCCAACCTAGAATGGCAAAATTTGATAATTGATTTGATGAGACCGATAAGATAATTGCAAATTTTCATATTCAAGAATTCAGATATACAAGATGAAATTATCTATATTGTCCATGAATATCTTCAAAATTAAATTATTGGTAAATATTTTAACACCATATATGCTAATATTATTATACTTACTATGGGAGCAACTCATATTCTAAAACAACCTGTTATACCTAGGCAACCTTCACCAGTGGTAACACATCCTATGGCTAGTATGAATTCCTCATTTCTAGATGTAGAATCCCTTATGCATGAGATCCATGATCTATATTCCAATGTGTTACATGTTTATTAGGGTGACACTAGATCATATCATACCTTAGATTCTCATGTCCTTCTACATACACCTTTAACTTAGCATATAGTGGCAACTCCTTTGCCATCTAGATTTGTGGTACCTGAGCTTACTTTATATGATGGTAAAGGTGACCCAAGTACCATCTATTATCCTTCTATGTAACATGTTTGGATTACATGTCTAATTATTGGCTCCTCACTAAGTTTTTCCCTCATAATTTAAAGGACTATGCATTATAATGGTTCTATGATATTCCTAATTAGTCCATCACAAAATTCAATCTATTGGTAGATATGTTTTTGGCACACTTTTCAATCAACATCAATGATAAGGTTTATTATGCTCAAGTTTCTAAAATCAAATGAAATCTCAATGAGCTAATAGATAAATATGTCTTGTGATATAAAATTATATTAGTAAAGATGACTAATCCCATGGTAGATAGAGAACTCTAGGACATATTCAAATAGAGTTTATTATCAGCATTACATGAAACCATTGTATTCAATAATTTTACATCATTCACATATTTATTACATATATTTAAGGAATGGGAAGTTAAGCTTCTCTCTATGGCAAATTAAAGTACACAACTGGATAAGATTCAACTAAAAATATTTATAATAAACCCCCATATAAGGTGAGGCCCATTGAAAACAAGAGAGATCAAAATACAATCATTAATGTAGCTTTAGTGCTACCTCCTCACATGGTTTTATGAGCTCCTCCAAGGAGAATTTTCACAAATCTTCCTAAATCACCAGCACATGTTCTTCAGTAACTTTTGGAATGCAATGCCATATCTCTCCCACCCATCAAAGAGATTGATATGATTAGTCCTCTTCCAAATAAGTATTATTCCAATGCATTCTATGTTTATCATAGGGTATTAGGATATATTACAAACAGATGCATTAGCTTACAACATAAGATACAAGATTTAATAGATGTTAATCTCATTAATGTCAGCACTCTAATAGAGGCACCTAGAGTACAACCAACATAAGCAAAAGCATTGAAAATGTTTTCATATCCATTTCTAAATCATATAGCTAATGAGACAATAGGAAATTCAAGTGTCCATTATACTTATCAAGCACATCCACCACCACCATCTGATCATACACATACATGGACATACACCTTCTCATTAATATCATTGGTGTGTATCATAATATAGTGCCAGCTAGACCTCTCATCACTTTTTCAGAGTAGGGGATAGTTTCTAATGACTTAGATTTATATGCACTCTTTATTTGATAATAAATTGATCATCATCATATTTAGAGTGTCATGGTTAATAAAAGGTCAAGCATTAACATGTGTACTATCACACTTATACAACACTTATGTTATTTAGAGTATGACATTTCTCAAATTGATATAGTTATTTGTGTCTTCAGTGGCCATGTTCAGAGATCCATTAGTGATATATTACTATAATTATAGTTTTGGCCCACACACATGGCTTCCATATTCACAGTGATGTTAGGATTGTGGAGCTAAAAGCTTCACTGATGCAAACAGGAGAGGAGGTTGCTGAAGGTTGCTGAGTTGCAGAAGAAGTTGGGGTCGGTCTGATCAGCCGACATCGGCGGGATAGCACAGAGAAGAAACCGACGTCGGTCATATATCGGCCGACGTCGGTCACCTCCAGGCGGACAGGGACCGGTGTCGGTCGCCTGTGTGGTTCGACTGCGAGCTATTTACGGGCAGTTAGCTAACGAACCAAGAGTTTGCATGATGAGTGCTAATTTTAGACTCATAGCTGCGGATCTAATTATTGTAATTAGATGTCTAATCATTGTTTGGATGAGATCTATATAATAGACTCAAGGTTGTATTAGAAAAGTGTGCTAGGGAGTAAGAGAGCATAATTATAAGCTCCTTCTGTGTGTGAGGTAGAGCTATGGTGCGTTCCTCCTAGTGCCACAGTACCAGGTGTGTTGGTGCTGGATTGGAGGGCCAGCTGGGTTCTTCAATAAGTAAGATCGTTGATCTGCAGGTGTATGTGTGTGCAAGGTCGAGGTTCATAGGTGATTGGAACCATTGCTTGACTTGCAGGTGTGCAAGGTCATACAGACAGCAACACTACAGGGAGCAGTATCAGGCAGGATCTACTTGGAGTACAGGTGTGTACTCGGATAGAGCAAGAGGAAGGCAAGGCAGTTCCTTCCATAAGTATGGTCTGTTGAATTGCAGGTTGTTACAGATTCATGGGAGATCTACTTGAAGTACCTTGAGTACTTGTGGAGCACGTGGAGTGCTTGTGGAGTGCGTGGAGCACGGGGAGGTGAACACCAACTCTGTATTTGAGTTGGGTGTTGGGACCTGTGAGAGGGAGAGCTTTGGAGAGAAGAATTACTGTTCACTTGAGGCGTGGGAAACCTCTGTAAGGTGGTGGAGAAGAAGTGGCATCTTCTTTATTGTATTCTTTTCTGTATAAAGTGTTAATACAATTTGGTATTGTCTCTCATATCATGTGTTATTCTAAATTCTAGTTACTTGGTGAATCTGGTTAATTTCCGCATATTAAGTTGCTTGGTATTAGTAATCAAATTGTGTGCTTCCGGTGTACACCCTCTCCCAACAAGTGGTATCAGAGCCAGGTTGTAGGTTCTTGAGCTTGATACCAATAGGTGGTATCTGAGCTGAGGTTGGAGGAAGCAGGTTTTGTGTTTGGTTACAGGGCACTCTCAGGGGTTTCTGATCGAGTGGGAGTAGAGCAACTGCAGATCAAAGTAAGCTAAGAATGGAGGAGTTGAAAAGCACAGATGGTCACTCACGGTCCTATGGAAAGAAAGAGCAGGTAAAAGATTATTGTTGGTTGGTAACAGATCAGCATGAAGAAACTGAAGATACAGATGTAGCAGGTATTGTTGCACAGGATGTGTTTGCAGGTTTCTTGGATAAAGTTGAATCTTGGATAAAAGATTCGGTTGCCTCTTTCCATGCAGTTCTAGGTAGAGGAGCTGGTGAGCCTTACCAAAGAATTGGCAAAGGAGAAGTGAAGCTGAAATTGCAGGTGGCCAACACACAGGTGTTGATGAAGGTCATGCAGGTCCCAGGTTTGGAGATATGGCTAATTTCTTCAGAAAGATTGGGTGATGAGAGATGCACAAGAACTCTCACAGCGGATGCACTTGAATTAGCTGGTGGTAAGAAAATAGGTATCCTTTATCTACTTGTTTATATTACTGATTCTTCTTTTGTTACGGAGACGTGGCTTTGTAGGCTTGGTCACATGAGCAGGAAGGAGATGCATGTTCTTAAGCGGAAGACAGATATATTTGACAGGCTTAAGAACTGGAAAGCCTTGGTGTTTATGGAGGAGATGGCGGACAGAACCCAGTGGATGTGGCTGGATACTTCTGAGTAGGGCAGTTTGGACATGGATTTTGATTCAAAGAAGCTCACGGGTAAAAAGTCATCACTCACAGGCGAACACAGACACCGATGTCGGTCAGGAGGAACTGGCGTCGAACAGACAGGTGCCGATGTCGGCCATGTGCAGACCGAAGCCGGCAATGTCGGGCAGGGTAAGACCGATGTCGGTCATGGGACCGACATCGGCAGTATGTAAGACCGATGTCGGTCAGCAGAACCAATGTCGGCAGAAGGGACACCAGCGCAGGTAGGTTGGTAGTCAGGTACAGACGCATGGAACCAACATCGGTCAGATGCAGACTGTGGAGTGACCGAGGTCGGTCACTGTAACGGATTTTGGGTGGACAGCATGTTGTCAAGGAGTCTCAAACACTCATACGGAGGACTGAAGGCGTAAGTAGGCCCTCAAATTCGTTGTTCCTCTTCTTCATACTTGTTGCTGATTGTATAGCAGGAAGGATCCAGGAAACAGGTGTGAGCTTGGCATGGATGAGGATGTGATTCCTTGGAGGAGAACCAAACAGGGGTGTTTTGGTAGAGATGCCAGTAGGTATAAAAGCACAGAGACGAATGGATACCTTAGTAGAAGAATGGAGAGAACGGATACATGAGACGGAAGATCAGGGATATGGTCTTGTGGAGCTGCAGGACAGTGGTACAGGTTTTGACAGGTGGAGGACGGAGCATGGCTTCAGTCAGTGTCAGGTAACTACTGTGTTTTGTCTTACCAGGGGGATGATGAGTTGCGACATCATTCTGTAGCTGTATGTGGATAGTATGCTAGCTAGCAGGTGTGTACATACAGGGTTTTGCTGAGCTAAGGGTAAGATTAGTTCAGTGGCATGTCAGGGGGAGTTTGGAGCAGCGGAATTCTTTGACATGGGAGGCATGGAGATCACAGGGTGATTTTGTCTCGAGTGGGAGCTGATGTGAATCAGGTGTTGGTGAGGTTCGGGATGCAGAGCCGGAGCACACTAAGGGCTGGACAGGTACAGTGTCCGAAATCACATGAGGTCTGGTATAGACCTGAGTATTCCCATGCAGTGGGAGCTGTCAGAGAGTTAGGAGCCAATTCGGGGAAGTGGATTCTCAGGTTTTCTGAGAGGGACCGGCAGCAGGTGTTGCTATGCAGGGTCAGGACTTCACTACATGTATTTGTAGGTTCGGATGTGGCAGGTTACTCGGATGACAGGTGGTACACCACGGGATGTGTGGTGGGTTGTCTTCAGGTGGGAGCTTGAAGAGGGATACAAACCAGGAAACAGATTAGACAGAGTACAGGTACAGGTACAGTGCAGCTGTTTATCTCCAAGTGGGAGATTGTTAAGATTGTGGAGCTAAAAGCTTCACTGATGCAAACAGGAGAGGAGGTTGCTGAAGGTTGCTGAGTTGCAGAAGAAGTTGGGGTCGGTCTGATCAGCCGACGTCGGCGGGATAGCACAGAGAAGAAACCGACATCGGTCATATATCGGCCGACGTCGGTCACCTCCAGGCGGATAGGGACCGGCGTCGGTCGCCTGTGTGGTTCGACTGCGAGCTATTTACGGGCAGTTAGCTAACGAACCAAGAGTTTGCATGATGAGTGCTAATTTTAGACTCATAATTGCGGATCTAATTATTGTAATTAGATGTCTAATCATTGTTTGGATGAGATCTATATAATAGACTCAAGGTTGTATTGGAAAAGTGTGCTAGGGAGTAAGAGAGCATAATTATAAGCTCCTTCTGTGTGTGAGGTAGAGCTATGGTGCGTTCCTCCTAGTGCCACAGTACCAGGTGTGTTGGTGCTGGATTGGAGGGCCAGCTGGGTTCTTCAATAAGTAAGATCGTTGATCTGCAGGTGTATGTGTGTGTAAGGTCGAGGTTCACAGGTGATTGGAACCATTGCTTGACTTGCAGGTGTGCAAGGTCATACAGACAGCAACACTACAGGGAGCAGTATCAGGCAGGATCTACTTGGAGTACAGGTGTGTACTCGGATAGAGCAAGAGGAAGGCAAGGCAGTTCCTTCCATAAGTATGGTCTGTTGAATTGCAGGTTGTTGCAGATTCATGGGAGATCTACTTGAAGTACCTTGAGTACTTGTGGAGCACGTGGAGTGCTTGTGGAGTGCGTGGAGCACTTGTGGTGTGCATGGAGCACGGGGAGGTGAACACCAACTCTGTATTTGAGTTGGGTGTTGGGACTTGTGAGAGGGAGAGCTTTGGAGAGAAGAATTACTGTTCACTTGAGGCATGGGAAACCTCTGTAAGGTGGTGGAGAAGAAGTGGCATCTTCTTTATTGTATTCTTTTCTGTATAAAGTGTTAATACAATTTGGTATTGTCTCTCATATCATGTGTTATTCTGAATTCTAGTTACTTGGTGAATCTGGTTAATTTCTGCATATTAAGTTGCTTGGTATTAGTAATCAAATTGTGTGCTTCTGGTGTACACCCTCTCCCAACAAGTGATACATAGTGCCGACACATTTGATATGTTATTAAGTATGTCTTGGATACAGTAGATTTGGGCTATCCCATCTACCATACACATATCCCTCAAATATATACATTCTAATCAGGTGGTTATAGTTGATGGCCTTCTGTATGAGTATCTTTTACCTTTTCTATAACTATTTATATAGCAAATAATAGTTATTATTTAGCACATAGAGTTTATTAGCATACATCTAATATCAGTTGAGCCACTAGTACAAGTGAGGTCTACTCCTAGGGAAATACCACGTACACATACTCTCCCAAAGATACCTATATTCGAGAGTCCCCTACAACATATACATGTTATGGATTCTAGGGAGCCTCTATCTACCCCATTACGACATAGATTAGTGTTATAACATAGAGAATTCATTATAGTTATAGCTTTTTTCTACCAGATGGGTTCCTAAGAACCCCATAGTTCATAGGTTAGCTTAGTTAAAATTTGTAGATTCATATCCCCACTCCATAATTAGTTTCAAATACATATCACTTAGTACATCCGATTTCCCAATCTTAGATACCTCATCACACAGCATGCACGATAACTCTTCTTCTCATTGATGTAGGACACATTGATTGTGAGTCTCTTGTGAGACTCATCAGTTAGCATGTTCCTCCCTCCTTTTACATATTTCCATTTATTCTTATTACTTGTATATAATTTTATTTTCATGTTGCTTTTTACATAGATTATAATCAAAAAACACAAAAATAGTTTAATATGTTCAAAATATAAAAACATTTAAATATTGCTCAGAAAATACAAATTTTAGATTGTATGCATTTCCATGTTTACATTCCTTATATTTTTCAGATACTACATATGTTATATATTCTATTTTAGTTAGTTTTATCATACACACATGTTTCACTTATTATTTTTGAGTGTTCACAAATTCTTACAAGACTCAGGTCCTTTACATAATTATAGATTTGCTACTAAATACTTGTTGGGGGGCACATATATGGCTTTAACATTGATATACTTTCCCATTGGGGGCACCATAATACACATATTCTAGTTTTATAGGTTATAGCATTTTGTACTCCATATCACATAGTTAACATTGTTTATATCTTGATAATGTTCAGTCTATACTACTCATATTTTTAGCTGACTACCACTACTATAGACTCAGCTTATGTACATATTTGCTCTTATATAGATTTATGCCACATGTTCATGCATACTTTCATTTATAGCTTTCCTAGTTTAGATTTGATTATGTCTCTTTGCTTCAACATATATTTAAGGGCATTTGAACATGCCATTATTTTATGTCTCTAATCCACTTCCCTTCACAATATGTATGCTTTGGACATGTTCCCATGTCCTTGTGTGTGCATTCTTGATTGTGTATGTAAACACTTAAATATGTCCTTCCATGTGGATCTAATATAACTTGACTTTATCTTTACATAGGTGGACATTTAAACATATCCTTGTATGTATTTATTTCTCAAATTTAGTGACATATGCCCATGTCCCTTGTATTGTGGCCCATTGGCCTAATTTTCATGCTTCATATGTGTTATATGTATGCATCATGCCCATGACACTTGTCTCTTACTTTTTTATAATTACACTTAGTTCTAGATGCCATGATAGACCTAATACATCTCCCCTTCCTCGTTGGGTGCATTGATGGACTTTATGGCCCATCCCCCTAGGTAGTTACTCAGATTATATCCAGATTTATTGGTTATACACATGATTAAATTGTTATATCTATCTTAACATATTTTTGAATGCTATATCTAACATATATTACACTAACCTATCACATGTATGAGGATAGTATTAGCCGACTTGTGGCTTAATTATCCCTCTTTGATGTTATATTACATTTATCTATGCTTTATTTTGATTAGTAGGTTGGCCTATGGAGTAACCATGGCCTAGATAGACTATATATAGGAGGTAGTGGGTAATTATTTATCATCATATTGTGATTTCCTATTCTTATTGAAGCTTGTGGAGGTTTCCCCCTCGAAGTGGCTTGTCTATTATCATATATTCAGATATATTACAGTCATATTTGGATCTATTTCTATTATTCTAGTTTATTGTTGAAGTAATTTCTTTACAAGTGGTATCAGAGCTGTGATTTGGGCAATCTTGTGGGTGAAACACTAAATTTTTAAATTTTGTGATATATAAAAAATGGTTGTGAATTTATATTCAAAAATTTTATTGGAGATGAAAAATAATCAAAATTAAGCTTCCATTTAAATTTCAGCTCATTTTGATTTGTTTTACAAAATTTATCACTATTTTATGCTTTTCTATAAAATTGCTCTATAGTGCGCAATTCACAAAAAATTTATAATTTATTTACATTTTTGGAAAGCTCATAAAAATTTGGATATAGTATTTTCTTTGTATATTTTGATTTGAGGTTGAAATAATTCCAAAATAACTTGGTCAAATTTGGGTCAAAAGTCCCAATAAGGGTCGACATCATAAAACCCTTTCATGGCAGGTCCACAAACTCGAGGCTAAGGAAAGGGAGTTAAAACTCCAGGTAAAACTCCTAAAAATGAAGAGATGGAGTTATAAGGGGGATGTACTAGACCCTTTTTACTAGGGTTTTCTAACATAGATCACAAAGTGAGCCAGCTTGACTATAGTGTGTAAGGCATTCAAAGTGAGGTGCAAGGCAAACAATCTAATATGCAATCCATACAAGATAGTTTAGGAGATATCATGAAAGCTTTCAAAATTAATCATTCAAATCATCAAGCTAACTCTATTTCACAACCCCACCAGGGTGGTTCTCCTAACCAGTCTACTTCAAATCTAACTCCATGGCCATAGAGGAACCTATTACCAAAGGTGGATATGCACAAATTTGATGGAAAAGATCCACTCAATTGGATCAACCAAATCGATAATTTTTTTGACCTACATCAGATTCCAGGTGGATAGAAGGTTACCATGGCATCCTTGTATCTTGAACCTGATCAATTCATTTGATATTGATGGTTGTGTGCTCAAAAGAAAAAGATGACTCTCAATGTCACCTGGTCAGTTTTTACAGAGGAGTTGTAATTACACTATGGAAATAGTGTGATAGAGAATTACTTCAGCCAACTAGAAAAATTGCAACAAACTAGCTCTATTAAGGATTATATTCATCATTTTCAAAACATGTCCTTATGTGTGGAGACAATTTCTGAAGCAAACTTGAATGACCTATTTTTGGGTGGAATCAAGGACCACATTCAACATGAGGTATGCATGTTTAATCCACTTAATATTTTTGATTTGATTATCATGGCATGTAGATCTGAGGAAAAATTCATAGCCAACAAGAATCATCCATTCACTCACTTCAAAGATCGTAGCATATCATCACCAACATTTCCTCCACCTACTAGATTGACCCCTCAGCAAATTGAAGAGAAGCATGTAAAAGGATTATGTTTTAGTTGTGATAGAAAGTGGAGTAAAGGACATAGATGTGTTGAGAATAAGTTATTCTACATTGAGGGAACAGATGAAGATGAAGAATCATATGATGCCTCCAATGATGATGAGGAAGATATAGAGGAGGTACCTGAAGATTCCAAACCTACAATCTCTTGTCATGCACTTGCAGGTATTAACACTCCACAGACTCTTAAGGTGGTGGGTTTCCTCAAGAAATAGAAGGTGATAGTGTTGATTGATTCAGGGAGCACACATAACTTTATAAACCATAATTTAGCCACATTGAATAAAATATTTCATCTACCCAGCACCAGAATTTTAGGTCGTGATTGTAGATGGTGGCACAATTAATTATTTAGGCAAATGCCATAGTATTAAGCTTACTATGGGTGGGTACAATCTCAACTCTCCTATGTTTTTTATTCCCATGGGTAACACAGACATTGTTTTGGGAGTCTAATGGCTCACAACCATAGGTACCATTGAGATGAACTTCTAAGAACTATTCATGCACTTTCATTCTAAAGGTAAGAAAATTGAACTACATGGATTACATGCAAAATATCCATAATTGATTAGTTCACATTAGATGACCAAGATGCTAAAAAAGGGGGTAGAGGGAATTATTGCATGATTATGCTCCATAGAAGTTCAACCCACACAGGCATCTACACATCGATAATTCTTGAGGACCACTCATCTATTTTTGGGGACATGCCAAAAGGACTACCACCAAAAAGAGAACATGATCATGCCATTAAACTAATTCTAGGTAGTAAACCATAAAATATCAGACCATATAGATATCCATATGCACAAAAGAGTGAAATTGAAAATATGGTCCATGAGATGCTAGAGGCAGGGATCATCAAGCATAGCTAAAGTGCATATTCATCACCAGTGGTCATGGTGCAGAAGAAGGATGACACATGGAGGATGTGCCCAGATTATAGGGAACTCAACAAGTACACCATCAAAGATAAGTTTCCTATTCTAGTAATTTATGATTTACTTGATGAGTTGCATGGTGCTAATTATTTCACAAAATTGGATCTTCGCTCGAGGTACCATCAAATTAGAATCAAGGATGAATATGTTCATAAAACTACTTTTAGAACACATGAGGGCCATTATGAGTTTTTGGTAATGCCCTTTGGTCTTAAAAATGCACCATCTACTTTTCAGAGCTTGATGAACACTATTTTTAGGCCTTTTTTAAGGAATTTTGTGCTAGTTTTCTTTGATGACATATTGATTTATAGTCAGACATGGGAAGCACATCTGCAACATGTGAAAAAGGTGTTGATAGTTTTGGAGAATCACTAACTTTATGCGAAGCCATCTAAATGTGTTTTTGGAGTATAATAGGTAGAGTACCTCGGTAACGTTGTTTGCCATGAAGGTGTCAAAGTTGAACCCAAAAATATCAAAGTGATAATGGAATGGCCCATGCCAAAAACTCTCAAAAACCTTTAAGGGTGCCTTGGACTAATAGGTTACTATGGAAGATTTGTGAAAGGCTTTGGTAGCATAGTAGCTCCACTCACTGCATTGCTAAAGGAGGATGTTTTCCATTGGAATGATGATGCCACCAAAGCATTTGAGAAACTAAAAGTAACTATGTGCACCACTCCATTTTTGGCTACTCTAGACTTCTCACAGACATTCACTATTGAATGTGATGCTTCTGGGTCTAGATTGGGGGCAGTACTAATGTAGGAAGGAAGACCCATTGCATTTGAAAGTCATCAATTCAAAGGCAAGAATCTACAAAAACCTATCTATGACAAAGAAATGATGGCTAGTCTTCATGCAATTAAATAATGGAGGCATTATCTAATGGGTAGACACTTTAAGGTGAAAATGGATCATGATAGTCTCAAATACCTTTTGGAGCAAAGATTATCATCTAAGGAACAACAAAAATGGGTAACCAAAATGTTGGGTTATGATTTTGAAATCATCTACAAGAAGGGTAAAGATAATGTAGTAGCAGATGCACTATCCAGATAGGATGCATCCACAGAAGCATTACTTTGTGCAATGTCCATGTTGCAAGTAGATTGGGTGGATGAAGCTAGGTTAGAATGGGAGAAAGAAAAGGATACACAGGTTCTGATTCAGAATCTCCAGTAAGGTAATTTATCCTTTGAAAATTTTGAATGGAAAGGTAATGTCCTATGGTATAAGGGTAGGTTATACTTGTGCAAAAATTTAGAGCTTAAACATAAGATTCTTGCAGAGTTACATGCATCTCCAATTGTGGAACACTCAGTGTTCTTGAAAAATTATCAAAGAATTAAGAAAGAATTAGTTTGGGAAGGACTCAAGGGAGATGTACAAAATTTTGTGGAAGAATGCTTGATATGCCAACAAAATAAAGGTGAAATAGTTAAGACCCCAGGTCTGTTACAACTGTTAGCAATTCCTAGTCAAAGGTGGGAGGAGGTTTCCATGGATTTCATCATTGGGTTGCCTTGTTCTGAAGGTAAGAATGTTATCTTGGTCATTGTGGATAGGCTTACAAAATATACCCATTTTTGTGCTCTCTCACACCCATTTTTAGTAAGTACAGTATCATCTATTTTTATGGAAGTAGTTCTCAAATTACATGGAACCCCAAAAATAATTGTAAGTGATCATGATCCTATTTTCACTAGTAATTTCTGGATTGAGCTATTTTCTTGTTTGGGTACTCAGCTAGCTCATAGCTCATCTTACCACCCCCAATCTGATGGACAAATTGAAGTGGTTAACAAATGTTTAGAGGGGTGTCTCCGTTGTTTTGTATTAGATAAACAAGAACATTGGGTTAAATGGCTACCACTTGCAGAATGGTGGTATAACACATTTTTCCATACCTCTCCTAAAATATCTCCATTTCTATCACTATATGGTTACCATCCACCTTCCATTACTTCTTCATTAAATTTTCACACCAAGGTTTGAAATGTAAAAGAGCACATTCAACATCAACAAGAGGTTTTGGCTAGTTTGAGAAGGAATTTGGCCTTGGCACAAAATAGGATGAAGCAACAAGTAGATCAACACCATAGTGAGTGAAATTTTGAGGTGTGTGACTAGGTATTTGTTCATTTGTATCCTTATAAGCAGATGTCCTTAAAGTAATAGAAAAAGGACAAAAAACTTGCTCTTAAGTATTATGGCCCTTATCAAGTTCTACAAAAAATTGGAAGTGTGGCTTACAAGCTCAAGTTACCTCATTGATCTCACATACACCCAGTATTTCATGTTTCCTATTTGAAGAAGGTCATTAGACAGAAAGTTTCAGCCCAGACAGAGCTCCCAGAACTAGATGAAGAAGGATGAGTCATTTTGGAACTAGAGAAGATCCTCCAAACACGTACTAAGAGGTTGAGAACCAGAGAGATTAGGGAATATTTGATCAAGTGGAAAAACTAGAGTAGTGAAGATGCAACTTGGGAAGGTGAAGAGTTTCTGCAACAACATCCAGAGTTGTTCAATGTTGAGGACAACGTTGGTTTGAAGGGGAAGGGCATGCTACGCCCCTAACCTATCACATGTATGAGGATAGTATTAGCCGACTTGTGGATTACTTATCCCTCTTTGATGTTATATTACATTTATCTATTCTTTCTTTTGATTAGTAGCTTGGCCTATAGAGTAAACATGGCCTAGATAGACTATATATAGGAGGTAGTGGGTAATTATTTATCATCATATTGTGAATTTTGTTCTTATTGAAGCCTGTGCAGGTTTCCCCCTCGAAGTGGCTTATCTATTATCATATATTTAGATATATTATAGTCATATTTGGATCTATTTCTGCTATTCTACTTTATTGTTGAAGTAATTTCATTACAGCAAGGATAAGGTTCCTCCTTTCTGATGGTAAGATATAATTCAAGAGAGAATATAGTCATTTTTAGAATGATTTTTTTCTCTAGATTATTAGTAATGGAAGATGATAAAGGAAGATCTCTATTAGAATCTAAAGGTAAATCCATAAAGGAATCTAGAGATCTAATTAAATAATAATATAGGGATGAATTCATTTCTATGGACTCATGTTCCCAAATTTTGTCAAAATAAAATTGTCTATTCATTTTTACATCATTAGAATCATAATCATCCACATATGCTTCTATCATAAGTTTATTTATTGTGATTTGTCCATTCACTATCATAAGTAAAATTCACAATATAAGTCAAGAAAATGGAAAATTACTATCCATAATATATACAATTAATAAAAATGCAGTAAATGTAACAAATAAAATGCTTAGTTCTATGAAGAAATCTTGCATTTAAAAAAGAACTAATGACTATGAATACAATACAAGTAAAAAATAATGTATAAGGGTGATATAAGAAAGGGTTTAAATTATTATGTGAGATTTTGAATAGACTTTCTTATTTTTATATTAGTGTTAACCCAATATTTTAAATCACTAACTATATAGACTAAACCATGCATTTGTCCCACTCTCCTGTCTCCCAAGGTAAGGTGAGAGTAACTTCCTTGGGTGATATGTTTTTTTTAGGTACACCACAAATCAAGTGGATAAAAGAGGCTTATTATGGTATAAAAAGGGACCCTAGGAATTTCCAATATATTATGAGCTATAAGGAAACTAAACTCCATGTTTAGTATTGTATAATGGCTTGAGTATTGGGGCAGTACACCTCACACCATAATGTATGTAAAATATATCACCACTTAGATCATAATAATGGTCACTAATTAGTTTTAAAATTATTGAAACATAATTCATAAAAATAAACATCAATAAAATATTTTAAAAAAGAGTAAATAAAATTGAAAGATTTTTATATATAGATATCAAGAAATTTCAACATGAAGTCAAAAGAAAGAGCTTCAGTGTCAGATGTTATCTAAGGTGACAAGGTAATTTGTTCAGTGTCAGATTAAATATAAGTTGAAAGAAGATTGACTCATCGTTTTAGATTTATATTGAAGGTTAATGTTTATTTCTTTATTTATCATAAATTTATAGAAATTTTTATGAAATTCTAAGACAAAAATCAAGAAAATAACACACAATTTTTTAAATAAAATAGGGTTCACCAAAATGTTTAATGTTTTTAATTTAAAAATGAAATGCTAAGAACAAATAAACTATTAAAATTTGATTTAGACCTACAAGATATATAGAACTAAATGTATAATACAATAATCTATAGAATTTGAAATGAGTTATAAATAGTAATTTGTCAAATAAATATGTAAACCTAACTTGGATTTTTTTTATTATTGATTTTGAAGGATATATATTGATGAAAACTGATTGAAAAGACCTATGAAATATGTTGCATTTGAAAACATGATTTCAAACCATGTTGGGACAAGGTTGCACTCAGATGATAGGTTGAATTATAGCCTTGTCTATTGATTATGGCCATGTATTGATTGATTGTGTGATTGATATTCCAATCTAAGTACCTATGTCTATCTATGAGGATTTTATATTTGATTGTGTATCCTAATTTTATGCATAGAAAAGCTAATAATTACAGACCCTAGCTCTTTCATAATAAAAATAATGGAGATTAAATACAAAATAGGTGAATTGGGAGAGGGGAATAGCTGAGTTATCCTCAAAAGATCATATGTAATATGAGTTTTAATTACATATCGCAAAATGGCCTCACATTGATATAGTTATCCATCCTAAAGTGAGTGTGTGAATATTGATAGTTTTTATATCAATACAAATAAATAAGTTGACTTGACTACTTGACAAAAAGTATCCTTTATTTATAATAAAACAACTTCAAACTTTTTTGATGACTATAAGAATACTTCAGAATTAAAAGTATAAAGATTAGTGCCCTTTTGCTCAATGTGCAAAAGAATTTATAAGTGATTTCTAGATTATGCTTTTAGAGGCCTTGATGTGCTTATATATAGGAATATTTTGAATATTTTCATAAACCAACCTTGATAAAAACATGAGAGGGGTAAAATGAAATGTCTTAAATTTAAAAATTTGCCTCTATGGCATGGAGGAAAAGAGTGAACTAATGGATAAGGCCACATTAAAAACCTATTTTCTTGGTGTGGCCTTGTCCCAAAAGGTCAGATACTATTGGAAGTGGATTGATAGGAGATTTCAACTAAAATAGTGATGTCTAAAAGATGCTCTAAGTAGTTGAAACGTAATTTTTAGAAAAATGAAGACCCTCTTAATATTACAAGTTAATGAAATGATGTATAGAAAAAGTGATGTAAGGATGTCAATATAAAATATTTTTAAATAATTAATGATTAATTTTGAGTGTCTATAGATATCTAAGCCAATATAAATCTCTAAAATCTGATTTTTTAATCATGGAGTCTTATCTCTTTATTTCAAGCCCACTATAATGCCTCCTTTGAGATGAAGGATGTGTCATATAAGTCACTCATATCAACAAAAAAGTTAGTTGTATCATGTCATGTATAAAGATAGCATCATGTATATGCATCTAAACATATGGATATCATGTCATCATAGTAATACATATGTCAATAAATGCATGTATGTAGAATATGTAATGTAAGGCATATAAGTGGCATGTCTAGATAGATGTATCAATAAAGCACACAATAGTAACCATCACCAAAAAGAAATTGAATAAGGTTATGTAGTAAAAGTGCATGATATGGATCATGACACCACTCAATCTCAGAAAGTTCAATAATATCAAGAGTTAGTGTCACACGTAAGGCCAAGGGCCATATATAAAATACATGAATATGCCGCAACAAACAAGGCCAAGGGACACACATAAGGGGAATAAAGATGCTAAAAATGGACATAAAGATATCACATCAAAAAATGCCAAGGGCCACACATAAGGGACATAAATATGTCACAAAGATGGATAATGTGAACATGAAATAGACATGCACAAAGTATCCTATCATGTCAAATAGTAAAAACATCAATGAAGTATAAAGCAAGTAAATACTAGTTTACACCATCCATATGTATTAATATCACATCATAATATAATAGTATATTTGTAAATTACCTTGTAAGATATGAGTAACTAACAAGATGTGTAATAAATATAAATAGATCAACATGGTAGAAGGTTATATAAAGATATAACTTGTAATAGTGATACATGTGGAATAAGACACCCTTAGTATCAACATGGCCATAACGTAGAGTAAATTTCAACATCTATATGTCCATGTGTAACATGTATGTCCTACATCACACTCATATATTATGAAATGCATGTGTGTATGAAAATATTATACTATCTACCAAACATGTGATAAATAAGATATTTAAATAGTGTAATATAGTAATCATGTCATGCTCAAGTCCTAATTTTATTTTTTTTAATATTTTGAATAATTTTGTATTTTATAATTATTTACATTTTTTGTATTTTTGTAATATTTTAAATTTGAAAAATGTTAACTGATGATTCCATCAATGGGAAGACTATGGGGAGTGCCTATATCTAATAGTATAAGGATCACTTATCTTGGGAAAAAGGTACCAAATGTAGGTGTATCAAATTCAGATAAGATGTCACATTTTGTAAGGTAATTTACATGATTATTGCTCATAGAATAATGTGTATGATAGGTAAATTTAAAAGGATGATGATTTTGTGGGGTTTATTATATAGTAGGAGAATATCTCGCTTCCTATGTTCTTTATGGAAAATTATGAACTATCTACAAAACTAATTGAGTATGTGCTATAAAATATGATGGCTTATGTCAGCCTTGAAAAACTCTGTAATATGATAAATATTTAGTATTTGGTTGTCTAGTAGGCCCAACTAGTTTCCTCTAAATTAGGTGTATATAAATATCTTGCATATGTGTAACCATTGGCTCTATATTCTAATCATATATGGGTGTATCAACCAATTATATTTGTGGTGGGGTGGAGGAGGATATATTACTATTGTTAGAGGGTACTCATATTATACACCAATAATTATGACTACCTTATTGTAGTGTATGTACTTGATACATCAATTCATTGAAGATGGTACTGTACAAATATTTTTAATTCAAGGGCATATTAACATCATGCTAAAGACACTATTACTATGTATAACTAATAATGGTGTGGCTAATATGATGGGGTGCTCATGAAGAAGTAGTATTATGAGTCTAAGGGTATATTATTTATATCTAGATAATCCATTAACTATTTTTTATTTAACTTATATATCATGTTGTGTGTATCCAAGGGAGTGAAGAAGTTTTAATGTGCAGACATTCTCACTTGACCCATTATCAATCATAAAACTATGTTTAGAATATTCATTAATATAGGCTCATATGAATAGTGCTTAAAAATATAAGGTATCATCAATAATCTCAAATTCATAAAGTGTGATAATAGGATGTTATGATGAGGTGTTGATAAGTGTATTAATAATTGCATATATGGAGTGATGATATGTTTTAGGTGGAGTATGCATAATGTACTTCTATATTATCTTTTATATTTGTTGTCTCATGCTTGGGAAATTTATCATTTTTTTTTTTAACTTATGATTTCTATTATTTCATGGTGTATATTCCTCTATAGGTGAACTCAATTCTATAGTTTTTTCATTGATATGAACTTGTATCTAATATCTTAATTTGAATCATTTGTTCGTAGAATGTCCCACAATTTAATGATAGTCACAATATGCATTGTTATCATAGTTATTTGGTATAGGCATGTTTAGATCAAATTCGAATAGAGGAAGAAGAGTGATAAGGTTGCACTCAAGTAGATTCTATAATATTATATGAGGAGGTGATGGTAATCTCTAAAGTTTCCTCTTTGGTGGAGCTAATAATTAAAGGCAATGTGTAGGTTGTGATAATGCATTAATTGTAATATTTTACTCATTATTGTTGTTAGTTATTTTGATTTTGTATCTTGGATAAGTATAATATTATATTTGATAAGTATTACATGTGTATATGATATTAATCCATGGTATTTCTATCTATCCTTGATGCTCAAAAAATATTTCCCCACCCACTTGAGAATATGAATTTACAATAATCATGTGAAGTTGGTTGATGGACATTTTTTCAACATTTTGAGAGAGTTAATTTTCTTATTTTAATTGTGAAATAATGTTATATTGTATTTTTCCTTGATCTATAAATACTTGATTCACTTTCGATATCCATACTTTTTTAGGGGGAGATGTAATTGTGGTTGCATTTTGTTATTCCTTATCATTCACAACTATGAACTCTCTAGGTTCTCTTTTAATAAGAGCTTGAGTGACCATTCATTCCATAATGGGAACATCTAGATAGATTGGTCATGTTATAATGTGAACTATAAGATCTTATATCAACATCATCCTTAAAAGTCCGATAGGCCATTAGCTCCTTTACAAGAATGCCCTGGGATGTCTCAATCTTCATTGAATGAGTAAAAGCAAAATATAGAGAAGAGGATCTATTGATCAAGTGTCAAATTTTCAAAATATACTAACTCATTTATCTATAAGATGTATAATATTTTATCACAATTCATAATAATCATTTTCTCGATGTCCATTAATACCATTATAAATACAAAATGGTTTATCTTTTACTTTCTCAAGATGATGTGGAAGGTGATAATAATTGGGAGGTATAGTGATTAACTTGTTAATAAATAATGTATATATAATATAATGTGGTTGATCCCTAAAATTATCAAACTTGAGTGGTTTTTAGTTATTAAAAGTAGGTTTATTCACTTTAGATGTTGTTTTGTAAACTAATGTTTTCCATTTATTTAGTACCTTAACCTATTTTTATTTGATTGAAACATTTTCCTTTGGAAGTGGAATAGTTGCTTTGACTCCCTTGTGTGGGACTTGTAAATTAATATCTTCATGTGACATTTTGTTATTTTTTATGAGTACATATGGAGAGGATGGTCAACTATTCCCAACTCTTTGGTTTGATGTTCTCTCCAATAGAACAAAGTTCATATGGTCACTCAAAGTTAATTAATGCCTTATCTATTTTATAATTTCATTACCTTTGTGATGTTCCTTAGGTATCTTTAAACCTATCCTACACTCATAAACTCTCTTAGTCATCTATTTTTCAATCTTTTTAACTTTCCCCTATGACTCAGTCACTTCTTGTAGTCTTTTTTTAGGTTAAAAATGCATGTATAATTTTGTGCCATCAAATTTTTAAAAACCCTAGGTATTTTTAGATACCCTCTATCTTTATTTTCCTATTTATGAAATTTCAATATCCCATTCAAACTAAAACCCCATTTTATTTCTTATTTTGGTTTTTATTAGGACTATTTAGGTCTGTTCTACCTAGGATCACAAATAGGCATCTCTGTTAGTACATGAATGTATAGAATAGGACCAAAAACTCCATAATACCTTCAAAAAAATGAACATATATTGAATGACCAAATTTGGGTTCATTAAAATGGTGGAAACTTTTTTTACAATTTTTTCTTCTAAAACCCTAATCTAGGGTTTGCAATCACTATGGGAGCCTGAGAGCTTTCTTTATGAGTTTTAAAATTCCAAATTAGGTTTCAAAAAATTATAAGGCTTGTTAAAGACCTTTCCTACCTTAATACACATTCACCAATCATTATAATCTTACACACACATTACTGTTCCACTCTTTTTTTATTTTCTTGATAGCTCTACATACATAATTATAACAAATATGGTTTATAGGTGCTCCATTTGGGGTTTATTTTTTATCAAATAGTATTGAGACTCTAATAATTATTTAGGAAGATGTATTAACACTATATTCAACATGTTCTATCACTATTAATTTACAAATTTCCTCTATTCAAATTTATTTATGACCTTCTTGACTAAATGGAGCACATAGTTATGTTTTATAGGTTACAAGGTAAGTTCTTTGAATATAGCCATTCAAGATGGATATTTAACTTCTACACAGGGTTGGTAAAGTTTTATAACAACTTAATTTACTTATATGAATTAAGAATAAAATATAAACCATACTCTACTATCCCCATTATCACATTTGGAGGATTCTCTATCTGCACTTACATAATTTTACATGCATGTCTTACTCCCTAAACCAAATATCATGAAACTTGATGAAAAATTTTGACACAAACACATTATAAAGCAAGTTAATAACTCACAAAAATCATATCAATCATTAGATACATCACACAGTGTATTTTCTTTTACTAATCAATCACCATATAGACACTTTCACTATGAGTATACTGGATATAGTGTATAGTCAGAACTTATCAAAATTTGAAAGTTTTCATTTCATTATATTTGGTCTTGATCCCTTCTTTTCTTAAATATGATATCACCACTAATTTCAAAACCAAAACATACATATCTTATATCTATCAAAACTACCCTAACTACCTCCTTATAGTCTCTTGCAAGAATGATTACCCTTGATACAAACATCAAGGTTTATGCCCTCCATATAAGGGTGACATAAGACCAAGTTTTTAGACCTAAAAATGTCTTTAATTAACATTTATTTTCACTTGATAACTTTATGACCACTAGACCACTTCCTAAAACAACCATTCTATGACAAAATATTCAAATTGTGTAATTTTGGTGGGAAAACTTCCCATTTTAAGTCCTAAGCTTCCTAGTCCTTATAATCATGTGTAAAGCATTCCACAATGCATTTTTAGACTCAACTAGTCACCATATAGACACTTTCATTGTGAGTATACAAGAAATAGTTTATATTCATAACTTATCAAAATTTGAAAGTTTCCATTTCATTCTCTTGGGTCTTGAGCCCTTCTTTTCTTGAATGCGCCATCATCATTGATTTCAAAACCAAAACATACATATCTTATATCTATCAAAACTACCATAACTACCTCTTTATAGTCTCTTTCAATAATGCTTACCCTTGATACAAACATCAAGGTTTATGCCCTCCATACAAGGGTGACTTAAGACCAAGTTTTTAGACCTAAAAATGTCTTCAATTAACATTGATATTCACTTAATAACTTTATGACCACTAGACCACTTCCTAAAACAACCATTATATGACAAAATATGAAAATTATGTAATTTTGGTGGGAAAACTTCCCATTTGAAGTCCTAAGCTTCCTAGTCCTTCTAATCATGTGTAAATCATTGCATGATGCATTTTCATACTCCTCATATCATTACCACACCCTAAGCAATTATATTGACTCTCCATTTAATTGAATTAGACAAAACTTTAAATCATTTTGTTCTCATAAGTGATGCCCCTACATCATACTCCCAAGGGGAAAAGAAAATGAAATTTTAGAGAGATTTTTCTACCCATGAACTTTTCCAGCTTGCTCTTTGTGTCTTTGATGTCACCGTCTTGCTTCCATGTAGTGTCTTTAATGAACTATGGCTTCTCAAACTTATCATGTTACTGGTTCCAAGTCCTTGTATTCTCTTGCTTGTCTAAAATGCACTCTATTTTGACTCTTAGCCTGATATGATTTGTTTGATGCTTCTTCCTCTTCCTCCAATTCCAACAATGCTTCTTGTAATATATTATGTTGACTAGTCCTGCTAATTTATCTACCATTGGCTCTCTTATTTCAAACTTACATGAACCTTTTAAGGGCAAGAAAGGAAAATATAAACAAGCACCTTTTTCAAAAGGGCTTACCTCATTGTATGTATGCAACTCTTGACATGTTTTTTCCCAGTATACACATGCCTATAACTTGAAAAAAAATTCTATGTTGTCACTCACCTTATCAAATTCAAATTTATCAACTTGTATATATGCTCCAACTAGTTCTTACATTTTGACTTTCTCATTTTTCACCCAAATCATTCTTCTTCCCCTTTGAATATCTGTTAAAACCTTACACATCTCCTTCAATGCTTGATTTTATGACCCCACTTGATCACTCCTTCATTATTTTGTTGTACCTAATCCCTAAAAATGTCTAAAATAATATGACCATGCTTTAAACAAAATTGTATATCTATGTCCCATACCTTGAGGTGTTCTAACTATTTTTCCTTCATTATAGCTAATTATTCCACCATTTGAGCTCTATAATGATTAAAAATTATTTTCCTTATCATCTCCTTTAGCATATAAAGTTTTCTCAAAATACATTCAGTTTGATTCATATCTTCTTATCTAGATAGTGCTTTTTCAAACAACAAACAATGTACTTTTCCATGCAAATCAATATGTAAGGACTGTTGGTAACCATTCCCACACCTCATATCATGATGTAATGCATTCTCCACACTTACTAGTCTAAGAAAGATAATTCCCAAATTGTTACATACCTTTGTTTTGGTATCTTGTCTTGACATGTAAACATGAAGCAATATCCTTATTTCTTCACCATCCATCTCCCACATATCTTATTTGGACATGATTGCCTTGTCACTCTCTAAAAATTAAATAACCTATAAATCCTTACCATATTCTTTCATGGATGGATGTTTATCCTAGTTATGAATTCTCCTCAGATCACCTTTGTATGCTATAGGCCTATCACCATATAATGGATTAGCATGCATAATATGAGCTTCAAAAGCTTCTATGAACATACCTTGTTAATATTATACTTTCACAAAAAAGTATAATTATTTATCAATCTTTTCATGATCTCTTATCATCTTCATATCCTTGTATGGACCTTCATCATGATACCCAACTTCCTGATTTGATCTCTTAGACTCTTGACTTGCAAGATCACTCTCACACACACATAAGAATACAAATTCATCAATGAGATTTACACAACTTTAAGTGCCACATACCTTATCCCACTCAACATTTGCTTCTTACTTGACCTTGTATGGAGTTTATTCCCTTAGTATACTCCTATCTACTCCTTTGGACTACATCATTATAACTAAATTATCATGCTTGTTCTCACATTCTTTGATATTCTCATTATCATAAACTTACTCTTTCTTCTTCACATGGAGTTCTAATAACTCTTAATCTTGGATTTATATGTCCATCTTGCCTTCAACCTTTGTATTCAGCTACAAGTCAAATACTCCCATGCACATTAAATTTTATTCTCTATCAGCTTGTTTCTTTGTACCATTTTGACTCATTGGGTATATTTCTCCCTCCATTCTTTGATGAATCTTAGGTTGTATAAAATCAGCCCTATCTTCATTTACCACAAGTTCCTTTAGCTTCCTTATCTCCAAGATTTTCTTAGTGGTTGCCTTTGTGTAACCTATATACACATTAAAAAAATACATTTTTAGCATCAAAATTTGGAGGCTTTATGGCTCTCTCTTTTGCTTACTTCTTAGACATTTCATTGTCCAACTTCTTCTCTTGTCTGGTATCATTCTCAAGACACTTCTTATCCATCTCAGCTACAATTTTTTCCCCTCTTATTTTGGTATACTCTCTAACTTCTTAGTTTTTGAACCTCTCACTCTTGCATTTCATGATAGATACCAATGCCTTCTCATAAATATCACTTCCTCTATCCAACTTAGTGACCTTGTCCAATAATATGCTCTCTTATTGGTCATCTTCCATGTCAAAATTTGTAGACTCATACCTCTCAATACTCACCATCTCAAGACAACTTGTCTTTTCTTCCTTCTTATGGGATTTGATCAAACTCATACTCTTAAATATCTTACTAAAGTATTATTTGGTTACCATCAACATCACTCTTTGTTCCACTCTACCTGCATCACCTTTCAAAGGTAAAAGGACATGTGCCAACTCATCTTTCTCTATAGTGTAAGTGTTTGCTTGCCCATCATGAACAACCTTCCTATCAAATTTCCATAGCCTCCCTAGCAATGAATGGAAAAATCCATGGGCATTATGTCACACAAAACTCTATCCTTATATCTACCTATATGAAATTCAACCAAACTTTGCTCACTTATCATGATTTGATGTCTTTCTTAAACCCATGTGACCTTGTAAGGACATGAATGTGGAATCCTATTCAATCCTAGATTTTGTACCATCTCTAAAGACATAATATTATTTTTAATTCCTCCATCAATCACCACATTATAGCACTTTCCCTTTATTTTACATCTATTCTTAAACAAACTTCTCTTTTGAACTGGTTCTTGTATTTGTCCTTTCTGAGATAACAAAAATCTTTCCATGAGCAAAGACTCTCTTCTCACTGATCTACTTTCTTCATGTGATGCTCTTGCATTTTTTTGACCATATCTACCAATGTATGAGGGACATTCCATTTCCCTATGTCCTTCTCTATTATAATGCCAATATTGTCCTTGGAATGTTGGTCTTTGTCTATGTCTTATGAAACTATCATTTGTCTTTAATATATCAAATGTAAATGGTTTTACCTCATGTGGATAGTTATGTGGCCTCTTGACTTCTTGAATTTCTACAAACTAATTTTTTTGCCTCATGGCCTCTTGAACTATTTCTCTATTCTCTTCTTTAATTGACCTTGGCTGCAAAGGTTACTCTTAACCTTGTTCATTTCCATTTCCTTTTCCTTTTTATATCACTAATATTTGTACTCTCTCTTTGAGAGAATCCTCAATAGCCTCCATCCTCATGACTAATGGTGTAATCAGTTGTGTCACCTGGTCTACCACATTCTTGATTGAATCTTCTTGATCTTTGTTAACTATGTCTACTCTTTGCTCTATGGAACATTTTTATTGGTTCCTTTTCCTACAATTTACCTCTTAAAACATGGTGTTAATAGTTTTCACAATACACTAAGATATTTTGTTGGCTCTGATACCAAATAATATAGAGGATGGTCAATTGTTCCCAACTCCTTCTTGGTTTGATGTTATCTCCACTAGACCAAAGTTCATATGGTCACTCAAAGGTCAATAATGCCTTTTCTATTTTATAATTTAATGATATTTTTTATATTAATTAAGGCATTTTTGGACCTCTCCTTCACTTGGAAACTATCTTAGTCACCTATTTATCAACCTTTTCAACTCTACCCTATGATTCAGTCACTTCTTGTAGCCTTTTTTAAGGCTAAAATTGCATGTATAATTTTGTACCATTAAATTTATCAAAACCCTAGGTATTTTTAGATACCCTCTATAATTATTGTCCTATTTATGAAATTTTAAGATCCTATTCAAACTAAAACCCCCTTTTATTTCTTATTTTGTTTTTTATTAGTTCTATTTAGGTATGTTCTACCTAAGATCATAAATAGACATCTCCCTTAGCATATGAATGTACAGAATAGGACCAAAAACTCCATAATCCATTCATAAACTTGAAAATATATCTAATGAAAAAATTTGGGGTCATCATAATGGTGTAAACTTTTTATACAGTTATTTTCTTCTAAAACCCTAATCCAAGTTTTGCAACCACTGTGGGAACCTGAGAGATTTTTTATGAGTTTTAAGTCTCCAAATTATGTTTCAAAATTTTATAAGGATTTTTAAATACCTTCCCTACCTAAGAAACTTTCATCAATCATTATAATCTTACACACACATTACCATTCCACTCTTATTTTATTTTCTTGGCGACTGTGCATATATAGTTATAACAAATAGGGCCTGCAGATGCTCCCTTAGGGATTTGTTTTTTATCCAATGATATTGAGACTATAAAATGATTTAGGAATATTTATTAACACTATATTAAACCTATCCAGTCATTATTAATTCACAAAGTTCCTCTGTTCAAACTTATTTATGACCTTCTTGACTAAATAGAGCACACAGTCATGTTCTATAGTTACAAGGTAAGTTCTTTGAATGTAGCCTTTCAAGATGGATATTTAACTTCTATAAAATA
Organism: Torreya grandis; assembly: GCA_037957365.1. Classification (NCBI taxonomy): domain Eukaryota; kingdom Viridiplantae; phylum Streptophyta; class Pinopsida; order Cupressales; family Taxaceae; genus Torreya; species Torreya grandis. The sequence goes on from JARHVA010000500.1 coordinate 1,541,122, forward strand.
TTTTTAAGTGTGTATAAAAATTTAATTTACTTATATTAATTAATAATCAAATATAAATAATATTATATTATCCTCATTATCACATTTGGAGGATTCTCTATCTGTAGTTGCAAAATTCTATAGTCATGTCTTACTCCCTAAACCAAATATCATGAAACTTGAAAAAAATTTGACACAAACATGTTATAAATAAAGGTAAAAAATCACAAAAATAAATTCAATCATCAAATGCATTACATAGTCTATCTTCTTTTACTAAGCAATCACCATATAGTCACTTTCACTATGAGTATACAGGAAATAGGGTATATTCAGAACTTATCAAAATTTGAAAGTTTCCATTTAATTATATTGGGTTTTGATCCCTTATTTTCTCAAATATAATATCACCAATTATTTCAAAACCAAATCATACATATATTATATCTATCAAAACTACCATAGTTACCTCCTTGTAGTCTCTTGCAAGAATGTTTACCCTTGATACAAACATCAAGGTTTATGCCCTCCATACAAGGGTGACTTGAGACCAAGATTTTAGACATAAAATTGTATTTAATTAAAATTTATATTCACTTGAAACTTTATGACCACTAGACCACTTCCTAAAATAACCATTCTATGATAAAATATTCAAAAATTCAAATTATGTAATTTTTGGCAGGAAAACTTCCCATTTAAAGTCCTAAGCTTCTTAGTAATTATAATCATGTGGAAAGCATTCAAAAATGCATTTTTAGAATCCTCACACTATTACCATGCCTTAATCATGTTTATTGACTCTCCATTTACTTGAATTAGAAAAAATTTAGAATCGTCTTATTTTCATGAGTGATGCCCCTGCATCAAGAAATAATTCTTCTTCCAATGTAAGAGTCTCATAGTAAAGTTCTTGAAATGAATCACAAGTGAAATAAAATAACTTTGCTTTGAAAGGATAGATGAAGCCCCTAATATATACATATATGTGTATGTATGTATGTGTGTGTATATACCATAAAGGGAGCTCATAAATTTGAAGATTTTTGGTTGTACACCAGTCATAATTTTATGATTTACATTTTTCTATGAGGTGGATTTGCTATAGAAATCAATGCCTTGGAGGATAATGGGCTTACTAGGTGTCTTCATCACTTCTACAGTAGATAAGAAGAGATGGTAAAATGGGCAAAGTAAAAAATCCTCTTTGATGGTCTAGTATAGACTGAAGATGCCCATGACTAGGATATTTTTGGGCCATTTTTTGACACCTTGCCCTCCACAGATGGCCCTCTCACCCTTACCAACTTATCTTCCTTGTGCATGCTCTCTAATTTGGGCCTTCACTTTAGATATTTACACTCTATACTTTTGCCTTTATGGGAGTCATATTGCATAGCTGACCTCTTCTCCCCTTTTGATTGCTTTATTTTTACCTTTGATGGCATTTATCTAGCCTCTTCTAGCTAATTGGGCACTAAGATCTATAACCCTATGGTTCGCACCTAGATTTAAGGGATGGATGCATGTTATATATATTGACTAATTTTCCCTCAGGCCAAAATGGGTCAAACCCCTATAGTCAAAATCTTGTATAGGGGATTTTTATATGTTGTGAGGTATGTTGTAGCTCTTTTTATGTTATTTCATATATCATTATAGTCTTAATCATGGTCTAATTCAATCCTTGTGCCATTTGATATCTTAGGGGTCATTTTAGGTTCATATATGCAAATGGCTAGTCTTCATGGTGATCAATGCAGTTAGAGCATGGAACAAGTATGCTTATGCCCCAAGGAATTCATCTAAGCTTTCAAAGATCAAGCATTAGCTCAGGAACAAGCTTTGTGAAGCTAGACCATCATCAATACTTTACATGAAAACTAGAATGGAATAACTTTTACAATTTTTAAACATGCTCAAAAATCATTGTGTGACCATCAGACCACATACAATAAATGTTTTATATAATAAGCTCATGCTTTGAAATTTTCATATCTCAATGAGTCTTCTATCTCAATATCTAAGCATCCCAAGTTTAGCTTGTCGAGTTTAAGGGGTCAAGTCATCATGCACGTCACATGAGAATGAATGAACCAGCTCTTTTTTGCATTTTTTATATTCACTAAGGAATCCCCTACAAGCTAAAGGATTGTACTACTAGGTAGTTCTTCATGTTTGTAACATGCTTTGAAAGTTTTAAGTCTGTGTGAGCTTTTTGGCTCAAGTTATAAGCTTTTAAAGATGGACTTGCAATATAAGATGTTTGTGTTAATGTCAAGTTTAAGCTTGAGAAAAATAAATCCTTTTGAGATTAAATCTGATAGTCATTTGAATCTCAATGATGAACATGTGAAAATCATTTAATGGGAGCATAGACGTTAAATTTAAGCTTATGAAATAGCCATTGGTTTTCAAATAGTGGGTCCCAATAGATCTAACAATTTATGTTACATCATACATCTTGATCCAATTGTACCAGATAAGTCAAATAGTCAAAGAAACCAAGATGTTGACATGTGGTATAAGTATTGAAGTTGATAGACTGACAATAGATCTTGAAATCAAACATGGGGTTGTCATGTGGTGTAAGCTTAGATAGAGTTGACAAGTCAAGGGTAGGATCAATGACTCATGATCCTTTATACTAAGCAAGATCAATGGTATGAGTAAAGGTTAATATGTCAACAAGTTGAGTTAAATATTTGTATCCATTTAAAATAAAGGTGAGCTTAGGACTTTTAACAAAAGTTAAAAAACCATTTTTGACCAAGGCAATTGCGTATTATAAGGTCATCAATCTACCATTTAAGCTCAATCCAACACTATGAAAATAGTATGATGATGTAGTCAAGTGATCAAAAATATATAAGGATGCCATTGAAGATCAATATATACCTCTAGTTCATAGATTTATAACATACAAGGTCCATTTTTTAAAGATTACAACATTGTCTTGTGACTGTCTTCACCATTCTCGAAGGGACCTATGAATATGGTAAACCCTGGGTTCCTACAGTGACATAATGAATATATATAGACCTAATAGGAACTAGGCATAACTCAGAGTGTCATAATATAATAACTATAGTAAAACCAATAGTTTGAGATTGTTTTTCTATCTATAGTGGACCTATGAGCATGGAGGCAAGTTTGAGCATGACCCAGTTGGAACAAGAGATAGTATTAAAAAATATGCCATGAAGGAAAACACATAGACCCTAATGGTTTCATCTCTAGGAGAAACTGCATGAAAAGGACCCCTTCTCTCCATTATGTATGCCATGACAAACTAGTTTAGAGTAGTTAGCACCAAAATGAATTTCTAATAGATGGATCTAATTATTCTAACTGCATTAATGATAGAACTTATATTGAAACCACTTGATCCCATCATTACAATCATATGGAGCATGAGTGTAGGAATAATAAATTATTTCAACTACTTGAGATGAGCCAAATCAATCAAGAAGTTCCAAAGAAGCATATTGGTAAAGGCAGTTGTAACTACAATTCAAATGAATTTAAACTCATTTGATTCCCCTTAGGACTTCCCTTTTCCCACTTCTCTCTCAAAATCTATAATTGGCTACCATTTTTGCCTTTGTAAAAAGACACACCATGTATGGTGAATACCTATTGGATTGATGTCATATTTTGCCTTTAAACATTAATGCAAGTATGTTTTTGAGTTTTAAATAATTGTCTAAGTTTTTGAGTGATGTATGGTGATGAGAAGTGATAATTCTCTATCCTTCCTTCCCTTATCCTTTCATGTTTGAGTAAGAGTTCCTGGTCTAACAGGTCATATAGAGTGTAGTCTAGTGTGTAAAGCTTTTTCAAGTGTATAATTGTCCTCAGGGTATGCAATCTCTCCTTTGGTTCATTTTCCTTGTGTTACTACCCACATCTCACCTCTATATTGAAATGCTCATGTTAGAACCCATTAAGACTTAGAGACTAGTTTGTATGCATTATTTCATCAAGGTAGAAATATGATGGTCATGTAGATGACATTTTGGTTCATCACCTCCTTTAGAGTAGGTTCAATTTATGCATTTTCTAACTCTTTTCCCCATAAATAATCAATAGTTTAAGTGATAAGCATTACATGATATATTCAGGGAGCTAGCCCTTAAATTTAGAGGCTCATCTCCAATATAGGTACACCTACATACCTGTAAATGTTCCCATGTTGCCAAAATCTAGAAGAATCCTGAATAACCTTTTCAAGGGTGCAAGATTTGATGCCAACAGTTCTAGCATGCTCGGTAGGACCCATTATCTTCAAGATAACTTGTCAAGGTGAATGTTGGTCTTGACAACATCAGCTACGAATTAGAGTGATACTCAACATTTGGATACTCCTTCATGGTAAATCTAGTTCAAGGCCATTTTTTTATTATAAATGTGCCCTCATAATTCATGGTTCTCACTAAGTCATCCTCTGCTAGAACATCTAATCCTATTAACACACCCATTAAACCTAAAGTTCGTCTTATAATTTAGTATCCATACCCTAATCTACCCTTTAAAGAAAGAGTAGATTTTGCTAAAGAGGAAGAGATTGAATAATTTAAATAGTTTGAAGAAGAAGACATGGATAGACCTCATTCTTTCCCTAAAATACTAAAAATCTAATTCAACTTCAAGTATATGATGTCATTCCTCCTAATGCCATGAAAGGTGTGCCCACATTCAATGGTGAGTCATGTCACACCCAATGAGCACATTAGGGATGTGTCTAACTTTTACAATTTCCATAGTATGATTTAAGAGAACATTTCCATTAGACTCCTTGCCATGTCCTTTAAAGAGAAGTCTCTTGATTGGTATAGGACTCTATATGGGGATACATCACAACATGGGATGAGTTTTGAATGTTGTTGACTTCTAGATTTGAAAATGAACGTGACCATGCCTCTCTCATACATCAACTCAACATGATAAAAAGGGGACCTAAAGAAATAATGCATTATTTTAATGAGAGGTTCTAAAAGACTTGGAATAGACTACCTCCTCCTATGAGACTACCTTCTAGCTTTGTGTTCCCTACTTACTTGAAAGCCATTGGGACTAAAATTATTGTCATGCTTCAATCCATGGGTGGTACCATCCTCCTTGAAGCATATGAACTTGCTATCAAAGTTGAAAATAATCTCATCTAAGATAGAATATTTCCACCTAAAGTTTCTATGCCTCCATTATCTCATGCTTTTGCTAATGCTCTAGATGTGGCTCAAACTCCTAATGTCAATACCAAGTCCATGGTTTCTCGTAGGTAAGAAACAAATAATATTGATTAGAAAATAAGGTTCCTAGCCTTTGAGGCTCAAAATAGGTAATTTAATATGAAAAAAGGTGCCTATCAAAATCATTACCCTTGTCAGCAATAGCATGGTCAACAATATGGAAGGGGAAGAATCTAATTGTAGCCTAACCCTAATAGTCGTGCTAGTGCATGTAATCCTAACCCTAAAACCAATGCAAGGGAGATGGTACCAATTCAAAGTAATTTGGTATAGGGAAAAGATTAGTAGCAAGACTAATTCATGGATGCAAATGAGAATGTATATCAAGCTATGGTGGCTCAATAATTAGATACTCCCCTCCTAATAAATGAGGATGAGGTAATGATGTAAGTTAATGCGAGTTGACAACCTCAAGGATAAATCTTCACTAATTTTCTAGTTGAAGACACTTTTATACTAAATCAAGGAGCCTCTATTGTAGATAATACAAGGGCTAAGATAAATTCTCTAGGAGGTGGCAGTAGCATTCCCATAAGCCCATCCAATCCTCCTATAAGGTAACAAGACATAGTTACAAGTGTGATAGTTCCAAAAACTTCTACATCTCTAGTAAGCCAAAATATGGTAAATTATGTTCTTGTTTCTCAAGTTACAAGTAATTATCTACCTAAAAAATCCCAATATAAAGTAGGTATGACTTATTTAAACATTATATATTCTTTTAATAACACTAAGACATCCATTTCTCCTTAGGATGTTTTTCACATGCCTGGTAAAAAAAAACTCCTACAAAATTAGTTAGCTACAATCCTTGCTAGTGCCTTACCCTCAAATCAAAGTCATGGCCATGTTTCTCTTTTAAAATATCTTAGTGACATTTTTGAACCATCAACTAGGGTTGAAAAACCTCCAACATTTTACCTCAGCCTCATTATAGGTGACAAGTTGGTACAAATTACATAGTCGATAGTAGAGCTTTTACTTCTATCATGCCCAAAGTTGTAACTGACAAGCTAGGCCTAAAATATAAGACACATATAAAGGGTCCTTTAATTAGATGTTACACCTAACAATATGGTAGGGCTAATAAAAGGCTTGAAGGTTTTCTTGCACAGTTGTCCTAGTTTTCCTATCTTGTAAGATAGTTTTAGTTGATCTCCTAGCCCACTTTATAATCTACCTATCAAGGGACTTCACAACCAAAATAGGTGGCTATCTGTTAGGTGACTAGTCTTTCTTGGCCTTTATAAAAAGATACAAGGCCAAGATGATAATTAAAACACAACCTCTTGCAAGGTTTCATATAGAACCTTACATTGAGACAAGTTCTAATTTGAATTGTGTTGTTCATGAAGAAAAGGATTGTATTGTAGATGATGGTACTTCCTTCAAGCTTAAAGGCATTGCATATTTTTTTATTGATAAATATGGTACTAATACTAATGATCAGGATCCTTATACTCTCATAGAGGAAACTAATCTAGGATTATATTGTATACATGAATAAAGAGTACTAACACCTCTACTTGCCAAGGAAGAGGGTGAAGGTGATGAGTTGTGGAAGATGTTTTTTGATGATTCAAGAAGTAAATTTCATGTAGGGGCTAGTTTTATATTGGTCTCTCCATCCAAACAACATTATTATGCTTCATATATATTTCATTTTAGTTTTACTTGTAATGTGGCTAAGTATGAAGGTTTGATTTATGGCCTTCAATGGGTAAGGAGAAAAAGAATCAAGAACTTGTAAGTGTATGGAGATAGTGAATTGGTTATGCATCATGTGAGAAATGTGGTTGATACCAAGATCAATTTTATTAAGTCATATAGGCATAGGGTATTGTATTTTCTTGAATACTTTAATACATTTAATATTCACTTAGTCCCAAGGGATCAAAAGAGTCATGCTGATAGACTAACTACCATAGGAACTCAATTTGACACTCCAACTACCATAAAGGAGGAGAGAAAATAGTCTCATATCAAGGTCATTATCAAAACTTTTTTACTTGATAATGAAGTGTCTTGGTAAGTGTTTGATAGTGACAAACACATTACATGCTTCTTGCAAAATGAGGTTGAATTTTCTTCAAGAAATCAAAGGAGGCTCTAAGAACAATTGGGTGATCAGATTATATAAGTAAGAACTAATAAGATACCTAAGGGTTTGGTGACCTTATAAATTATCTTCAATGGTAATGATAAAAATAATAAGGATAAAGTGAGTATGTCTAAAAAATAATATAATTATGAAAGGGTCTTAATCTTCAAGGACAAACTCCTCAAACTAAGCAAGTATGTTTTACATTAGAGAGGAAATAATTCATTGAGAAGTGTAGAGAGTTTCATGATATCTTTGCTTAGGAATATAAGGACATAAAATTATTTGATCTTATCCTAGCACACCATACCATTGAGTTGGAACCTAGAGTTAAACCGGTTAGATAGAAGTAAAGACCCATCAACCCCAAGGTTGAGTAACTTATGAGGTTAGAACTTACCAAACTCCTTGAATCTAAGATAATATTTCCCATCAATCATTCAACATGGGTAGATAACCTTGTGCCTATTATAAATAATAATTGGGAGATAAGGCTTTATGTAGACTTTAGAGGTCTTAATAGAGTGTCACTCAAAGATCACTATCCTCTACCCTTAATGGAGTAAATTTTGCAAATGGTTTTAGGTTCTCAACATTTTTCCATTATAGATGGATATTTAGGCTATAATAAAATTTTATTCAATAAGTATGATCAGTTTAAGATAGCCTTTGCTACTAAATGGGGGACTTTTTCTTATAGGAATATGCCCTTTGGTTTATCTAATGTCAGTGCCACATTTCAAAGAGCAATGGACATGGCCTTCAAAGGTTTGATCAATGAGATTTTATTGGTTTATCTAGATGATATAATATAATTTTAAAAACATGTTAATGAACACATGCAACACTTGAGATAAGAATTTGAAAGATGTAGGTAGTATGGAGTATCTCTTAGCCCAAAGAAGTGCATCTTTGTTAATCATGAAGGTAGGCTCTTAGGACACGTTATTTCCATAGATGGTTTGACTATTGATCCTAAAAGAATAGAGGATAATTTAGGCTTATAATTACCCTTGCATAAAAAATGTCTTAAATTTTTTCTTGGGCAAGATAAATTTTGTAAGGAGATTCATACCTAGTTTTGCATATTTGGTAAAACCTATCACAGTTATGCTCAAGTAGAACAAGTATTTTCTTGGACCAAAGAGGGTAAGAGTGGTTTTAAAGCCATAAAGAAAGAAATTTTAGAATATCATACTCTTTTGAATCCTAATTTTATGAAATACTTCATGTTTTATTCATTTTCTAAACTCGATACTATCTCATCCATGCTGATGCAAAAGAATGACGAGGGTGTGGAACATCCAATTGCATTCTTTAGTCAAGGTTTAGGAGATTATTAATTCAAGCACACATTTGTGGAGAAATAGGTCCTTATTTTTGTAAGAGAACAAAATAATTTTATACATATGGTTTCAAATAATAAGATTCATATTATGGTCTCTCATCCTAACACTAAAGAGCTTATTTTGAGCAAGGATCTTAGTGAAAGATAGCAGAGTGGATCACTAAGGTAATGGAGTATGATGTTGATATCAAAGTGACAAAATTGGAAAGGGGTAAATGCCTTTGTGAACATATAGCTTTAGATATTCATGAGTTAAATGAGGAGGTTCTAGTTAATCATGATTGTTCCCAATCATTTGGTTAATTACCTCCACAAAGTTAGACACAGGATGTGATCAAATTTTTCTAAAATGTTGAGTTTCCTAATAATATGAGTAGATCACAAAGGAGATATTTTAGATTGTAATCTATTTCTTTTTGTCTTATGTATGGTGTGATTTTTAGGAGGTACATCAATGGTTTGCTATTGATATGCATTGATAATGACCAATTTGGAGTGTTGCTTGAGAAGTTCCATGATGGGACAATAGGAGGTCATTTCTCTCCAAGAACCATAATTGCCAAGATCATGAGGGTAGGCTATTATTGGTCTAACCTCTTCAAGGATTACCATTCTTGGGTGAGAAGGTGTGGATAATGTGCTTTCTTTTTAGGAAATTAGAAGCTTACAGCTCTTCCTTTGAAACCTATCCAAGTTGATCAACCTTTCATGCAATGGGGTCTTTTGATTTCATTGGCATGATAAATCCCCCATCAAGTGTTGGTCACAAATGGATACTCACAAAAAATAACTATTTTACAAGATGGGTTGAGGCCATAGCATTGAAGGAAGCCAATGAAAATGCTATTTTGGATTTCTATGAGAGAATCATAACAAGGTTTGGCACTTCTACTATTATTTTAGATAATGCTCTTACTTTTATGGGTGTTAAGATACTCGATTGGGAAAATAGTAATGACATATTCTTGAACACTTCATCCAATTATTACCCTCAAGGTAATGGGTTGGCTAAATCTACTAATAAGAACCTAATCAGAATCATCAAGAGAACCTTAGAGCATAACCAAATATCTTAGCATACCAAATTGAAGATAGCCTTACAGGCTAATAGGATAACTCCCAAGAGGCCAACAAAGAATTCTCATTTTGTTCCTGTCTATGGGAGGGGAGCTAGGTTGTCTATCTATCGAGAGATGCCTATCGTAGATTTATCACATCAACTAGAGTTCCTTGGGAATACTCTAATGGAATTGAGATTGATATAATTGATGGAGTTACAAGAGACTAGAGATAAAGATCATCAAACCATGGATCATCACCAAGTATTGACAAAGAGGTCTTTTGACAATAAAGTAACTCCAAGATAATTTAAAGAAGGTGACATAGTCTTGATATGGGATGAAGATAGAGTAAAACTAGGGAGGCATACCAAATTTGATATCCTACGGAGTGGATTGTATGGTATCATCAAGTGCAAGTAAAGTAACTCTTTTCAATTAGCAAGGATGAATGGAGAAGATCTACCTATCCCTATGAATGGGATACATTTGAAACCCTACCAAAGTGGTAGATGATATGATGGTTGATAAAGTCGATAATCTTCTCCAATTTGGTCAAGACAAGAGGAAGAGCTTCCACCTTGATGATGAAATATTTAATGGTTGTGATGATGGAGCTATACCACTATGAATAATGGGGGTTGATTTACCCTATGAGAACAAGCCCCCATTATGAGAAAGGCTAAAAGTCCTTGGATACTTAGAGGCCATTACCTGGTGTGTGATGAAAATTAGTGTACTATTGATATTTAACACACTTTTTTGCATAATCATAATAGTCTTGGTTGAGGGTGGGCCAATAGTAACCAAGGTGAAGGATACATTTAGCAACTTCTAGACTACTAAAGTGTCCCTCATAGATCCCATCATGTGTTTTCATAATGGCATGGGAGGCTTCATGGATATATAGGAAACAAAGAAGTAGACCATAAAAACCATGTTTGTAAAGTATTTCCCCTAGTATGGTGTAATGAGATGTACTCTAAATAAAGTTTCTATGAGCATTCTTAGAGAGGTTGTGAGGAGCGATGCACAGGTTGGGGTAGTTAAAAGTTTGGTCATACCAAATGTTGGATGGAGATTCCTCCACATTACAAATGGTAGTGAGGTCAGATTGGCTATAAGAGGGTGAGTTAAAATGATGAATGGTGGAAAATATTTTAGAATTAAAAGGTTGAGAAGGGATCTCAAAAGCAAGGTAGGCCATTGTATCCACAAATTTATTAGTGGATCAAGGAATGGATTAGACCAAGTAATGTTTGAATGATGTTAAGAGTTTGTCAACTAAAAGTTTATATTTTACAATACATCATTTTTACACTGATACGATCCATTGAACTAATTGATGAAAAGCTGGGAATCACCAAGGACATGGATTGTCTTAATTTCCAAGGTTAGAGAAGTTCAAAGACCTATCATTAGGGCTTCATACTTAGCCATATTATTGGTGCATTCAAAGTCAAGTTTGAAGTAGAGAGGAAGGGGTTTTCCATTGAGAGGAATGAGAATAAATATGGCACCCCCTCCTTGTTAGCACTTTGAGCCATCGAAGAACATCTTCTAAAAAAAGAGTCATATAGACTCATATATAAATGCATGAGGAGGTGGTTGGTTGTTTAGTAAAGGATCTTTAGCTAATTGGTTAGAAATGATGTACCCTTTAATCTTATTCTATTGGATATATTCAAGGTCAAATTTAGCTAGGAGAATGAGCCACTTAGCCATACACTGATTTTTGTATGGTTTAGAGTGCATGTGTTTGAGTAGGTAAATATTAGTTATGACATAGGTTTTATGGTTAAGAAGGTAATGGTAGAGTTTAGTAGCCATGAAGGTTAATGTTAAGTAGAGTTTCTTGGTATGTGTATACTAAGTTTAATATTCTACAAGTGTATGGATAATGTATTATATGGCTTTATCTTTATGTTGTTCATCTTGGTGAACCAACATTGCCCCTAGGGAATGGTCAGTGGCAGAGATATATAGGTAAAAGGGGTGGTAGTCCTTAGGATGGGTGAGGATAGGTGGTGACAAAAGGTACTATTTGAGTGAATCAAAGGAATTTTAACAATCTCTATTCATTTGAAAGAGACATCCTTCTTTAGAAGGTGATGGAAAGGTTAGCACCAGTCTAAAAGTTGGGAAATGAAATGGTGAATGGATTGAAGTTTTCCCTACAGGATATAGAGCTACTTAAGGTTGGTTAGAAGAGGCATGTCCAAAATTACTCTTACTTTAGTAGGGTCTTCTTTGATTATATGAAGAGAGATGATAAATCCAAGAAGCTTTATTGAAAGGACCCCAAAAATTCATTTCTTAAGATCAAGGTGAACATGATAATGGATGAGGAATTCAAATATGATCATTAGAATAGTTAGGTGATCTTTTCAAAGTTTGGATTTCTTGAGAAGGTCATCCACATAGTCTTATATAATCTAATGGATGATATCATGGAAGATATAAGTCATGGTACATTGGTAGGTTACACCATCATTATTTAACATAAAAGGCATGAATCTATAGTAAAAATTTCCCTAAGGTGTGGTAAAGGTGGTTTTGTGATGATCTTCATGAGCAATAAAGATTTGATTATAACCTAAAAACCCATCTATGAGAGATAACATCTTGTGGTTGGATATAAGATCAATAAGCTTGTCAATGATAGGTAGAAGAAAGTTATCCTTGGGATAGGTGAGGTTAAGGTCATGCAATTTCACATAATTACATAAACCCCTAGTGACTTTGGTGAAAATTATGATATTCAAGACCCATTGGGGATAGTCAATGAGTTGAATGAAGTTTATAAATAGGAGACATTGAAGATCTTCTTTGATGAGAAGGGCTATGTGAGGATTCATGCATCAAATTTTCTAGTTAATAGGCTTAACATCATGATGAGTGACTATTTTATAGGTATAAATAGTGGGGTCAATCCCAAGCATATCACTATAAGACCAAGTGAATGTTATGCTACAGTCTTAGAGGAAAGATAAGTCTTGAAGTTCTTTAGAATTTAGTGATTGGCCCAATTTGATAATGCAAGGGTTATCTAGAGTACCCAAGTTGATATCCATGGTGGATTCATTTGACATGGTCAAGGCCATAAGAAGAAGGGATTTATGGATAGAAAAATCCCCTGCACTAAGGTAGGGAAGAATGGAATCATCATCTTAATGTTGGATGGTGTTGATGGTAGGAGAATCATTCTCTAGAATTTTAGGGTGTATGAGTGGAAGGACTTTGGTTTGGCCACCCTTTTGGTAGATGAGAGGGCCCAAACTAATGTTATTGACTACAAAAAAAAAATAGGGGGGATGATGTCAGGATCTTCAAGTGGGGAAAGTGGTTAGGTTGGTGAGGATGGGATATGTTCCTCCATGGTGGCAATGGGTTTGGGTGAATTGGTGGGTTCTTTAGGTGGTTCATACCCAAGTCCAAATGACTCATGAGGTTGCAAAGTTTTTATATGGGCTAACTCATGAGGCCTTTGTTCATAGTGACCAAGGCCAAATCCTTTTCAAGCACATCTATGGAGATACAACTTAGTGAAATATAGTTTACTAAGATAGGAAAAGTTATATGTAAATATTTGGATGGATGAAGTATTGGTAGGGGATAGAAGTTTCCAATCATTTCCCCCATAAATAAATTTTTTTTGATGGTTAGGGAGCCCAAAGGGGATGATGGTTCTAAGGTTAGGGTCATAAGAAGGGTCATGTCTGAGATTTGTATATTCTTGGGGAGTAGAGAAAGCATCCAAGGCTAGGAGCATATATTACCTATGGGAAAGACATTGGAATGTGGTTTCCATGGGGTTATTTATAGGAATCTAGGAAGAAGGCATATATGAGCTATTATAATCTTCATCAACATTTGGTGTGGAAGTGTTATGGATTTTGGCTGGTGGGGTTGTGTCATTAATAGATGGTTGTGAGGTGGATGAAAGAGGAATAAGGATTTCATTAGGTTGATATGTCATATTTCAAGATGTGAAAGGACTACGGTCAGCTTAGATAGTCACAACTTACCCTTTGTGCTAAAAAATGACACATTGATGTAAGGTGGAAGGGACACAACTCATGACATGAATCTAAGGGCATCTAAGTAAAACATTGTATTAGAATTATCCTTATATAACATAAAAAACTTTGGGAATGTTATGAGGCCCTACATAGATATGGAGGATAACTATGCCCAAGGTAGTAGCCATGGTATCATTGAAAGAATAAAAGACCATTGTTCTTTCATACATGATGTTTATGGGTAAGTGAAACTAGTCATAGCCATGGGAGGAGATAATATTGATGTTGGATCCTCCATCAATCATCACCTTTTGATGCAAGTTTGATTAATATATGTTTTAATGAAGAGGGGGGATCGGGATCCTCTAGATGAATAGAAGGTATTTCTAAAATTTTGAAGGTGACAAGCTTAAAAGTTTGAAGGGCTCCAAAAAAGGTGGCTAGAGTTTGAGGGTCATTGGGTTGGACCTTGATGGATTAAAAGGCTTATGTAAGTGCTTAGTGGTGATGGGGAGAGGTAGAGACTAACTCATATAAGTTCATTTTTTCTATAATTTGGTGAAGCTGCTTGAGGATAACTTTTCAAATGGATATTGCATATGGGTTAAGGTATGGAGGGTTATATGGGGAGGCACCTAAGATAGAAACCTTAGGTTTTATTTGACAATGGAGATGGTTGGGTATTTTTGGATTAGGAGTTTGGTGAGGGATAAGTCTAAGGAATAGATGCCTTAGCCTTCCCTTTATCCTTATATTATGATCTAGTGACCACATTGATGGTATGGATAATAAGAGGGGTTGAGGTAGTGGATTTATTTGACTTGTCTTTATTCTTAGGTGAAGGTGGAGGAGTGGGTAGGTGTTGGGTAGGTATGGTTTTTATTTGGGTTGGTAGGGGTGGAATATGAGGTTCAACTATTAATAGATCATCCTCATCATAAATATGATAGATAAGACTTTGGAGATATGTATGGTTCTTCATGTCATGGCCAGGTGTCCTATGATATAGGCAAATCAAATTATCATTGAACCATGATGGTTTAGGATGTGAAGGGTCAAAAGGTTTTATGGGTGTTAAGGCAAAGGAAGAGGTTTTTAATAACCTTTGTAAAATGGTTAAATATGACTTAGCTAAAGGTGATAAATATTTAGAGATTTTTTCTTTGGGTGTTGAGGTAGAAGGTTTTTTGGATGTGGGTTTGGTGATAGGTGTCTTAGGTAAGGTCATATGCTTTGATAGTTTTGGTTTAGTAAAAATGGTTAACGAGCTGGAGGTAGAGGATGGAAAGATAGGTAACTTAGGAGTTATTGGTGTAGTGAAGAGAGGTGTCTTATAAATCAAGTATGAAGGTGTGACCAACAAAGGTGGTGGGTTTTTGGTAAAAATAATGTGCTTCATGCTCAAGGTAGAGAGATGAGGACCGAAAATGGAGGGAAAGTTTGAGGGAGGTAAAATTTGGGGTTTTGGGCCTTTTGGTGGTTTTACCTCTTTGGTTATTTTGGTTACCAATTTTGAAGGGGGTTTGGTTACTTGGGTCTTATTTTTAATGGTTAAGCCCTTATGTGGAAAAAGAATAGTTCCTTTACCTTTGTCTTGGTTTTTGACAGAAGGTTATACAATCAGAGGTTGGGTGGATGAAG
Organism: Torreya grandis; assembly: GCA_037957365.1. Classification (NCBI taxonomy): domain Eukaryota; kingdom Viridiplantae; phylum Streptophyta; class Pinopsida; order Cupressales; family Taxaceae; genus Torreya; species Torreya grandis. Next base: position 1,556,523 of record JARHVA010000500.1, read on the forward strand.
TTATATTCTCTTGAGAGCTAGATTCTAAAGAGGGAGTGGATGGTTCTATGATATGGGAGGTAGGTGTGGTATCCTCTAATGGAGGTGTGGGTACAGTGGATCCCTTTGTCTAGCTGTTTAAAGGAATAGAAGGTAGTTTCTCCCCTTCCATTAGGGGGATGGGGAAAAAGGTGGTTGAGGTGATGTTTTCTTCAAAAATGGGTTCATTAGTAACCACATTAATAGTATATGCCTCATGGGATGGTTCTAGTTTATTATCATGATAAGGGGTAGAAGGAGCATTATTAGGAAAATGCTTATAGAATATGTCAAGGGCCTAGTTTGGTGGTGCATTGGGATTATCCAATGTAAGCTCCCCTTTGTAAATGAGGGATTGGAAAAGGTATTTTAAGTTGTTGCACCTATTGATATCATATCATATGACTCAATGAGAGGCACAACAGTCATTCTCATTATACCAACCTGGTATGGGGCAAGAAGCATCAAACTGTTAGGGTGGTTTAATTGGTAGAAGTTGGATGATATTGGCTTTTAGTAGATTTTAAAAAATAGAAGGATAGGGCTCTCCAAGTGGAGTTAATTACTTATGATTATTACAAGTTTGGTTCCTTTGGTTTTGATTTGAATAATTAGAGGAGTTAGAGGTTTGGTTCCTTGGGTTCTATTGGTTGGTAGATGGTAATGGTGCACCTTTGAGGATAATGGCATTAGTGGTTGCTTTGTTTTTAGTGTTGGGATTGGTTTGGTTGTTTGGTTTCTAAGAAAAGGGATCATTGGGTTTGTAAGTTGAGTTCTTTCTCTTAAACTTTAACCTTCCTTCATCAATGGCTCTGTTCTCTAGTTTGTGAGCTATGGTAAAAGCTTCATCAAAGGTTCAAAAGTTTTGGACATGAAATATGGATGAGATATGTTTTACACATGCCTAGGCAAAGAGATCTATAAGCTCAATTTGAGGTAATGAAAAGTAAATTTGGTTGATTAGGATCCTCCAAAAAGCCACAAAATTGCAATAGATTCATCTTTAAATTGTGAAATGGAGTAAAGGTCGATAATAGAAACTTTCTTGGTAAATTGATCAAAAAGTGATCTAAGAAGTTTTGGACTAATTAGGTGAAAGAGAGGATGGAATGTTTGGGTATGGCACTATATCAATCCAATATTGGTCTGGATAATGACATAAGAAAGGTACAAAGGAGAAGAGCATCATCATGGGAAATCAAGTAGCATGAATGCCTAAACACTCTTAAATGTTGTTGAGGGTATTTTTTACTATTAAACTTGGTAAATTTTAGAAGTTCCCACTAGGCCAGATAAGGTCTGATGGGGACCAAAGGGTGAATAGGCTCATTTCAAATTTGATTATATGATAAGAGATTATGGGCTCTGGAGAGGGGTCCATGATCAACTTCATGAAGTTTGCTTGAGGTTTTTGGGATGCATAGTTATATGATATGTTTTGTTGAGGTTGGGAAATGTGGGAATAACTAGTAGATGGTTGAGATGACTCCATGTATTGGTATTTTTTCTTTGGAATTTGGGTGGAAGATATATATTGATATATAAATATTAATGGTTGGGTAGAGGTGGGTAGCTAGATATGAAGCATATGCCCTTGTGGGTTATAAATATAGCTAAAGGTTATGTGTTGGGTTAGAGTGGTGGTTGGGTTAGTGGATGATGGAAGGGTGATGACTCTTTTGGTGATTGGTGGTAACATGGAGGATATGGACACTACAAGGCTTCGAAGTGTAGTGTTTTATGGATTAGAGGTAACTATAGGAAGATGGGTAGTGTTAGAGGTAGGCATTCCTATTGCAGAGGAGTGATTAGTAAGAGGTATAAGGGTAGTGGTAGTCTGGGTTGGTGGGTTAGTTTCAAGAGAGTTTTTGGTTGATGATAACATTTGGGCAACTAAAGGTTGAGTAGTTCTCATGGTAATGGAGGTATTCCCCATGAGGTGGAGAGGCAAGTCATAAGGTAGATATATGTGTGGGGTCAAAATTGGGATTTAGTAAGACATGGTTCTTAGGTAGTGTTATAACACTGCATGATTATTGTTTAAGAAGTGGAAAAATCCAAATATCCTAATAATACCTAAGTAGGACTTCCCAAAGAGTGAGGGGAGTCTTTGGGTTTGAAAATGTGTTCTATGGATGAAGAGGTGGAAGTTGGTGAAAGTTGATTTGGTGGTGGGTTTTGTTCCTCGAGATCTTTTTGTTGTTGGTGAGTGAGAACCATATGAGAAAATAAGAAAAGGATGATATGTTTTCAAACCTCAAATAAAGAGAAATTAAAAAAAGACTCAAGGCAAACAATGCATTCACTAAAAGTGTGTTAAATCCTAGGATTCTTTTTAATCTCTCTTTTAGATTATGCCTTAGAAAAGTGTGAAGAGGAAATTGGCTTGAATAGGTCCTAAACAAGGTAGTCTATATTTGGTTTTGGATTATTTTTAGGCATCAATAGAAGTCTATATTAGTCTGAGTATGTGCCCTGGTACTTTGGGTTTGCTCCCCTCACATCACAATCCTATAGCCAGTGCGAGTGCTTAGCCAATATGTCCCTATTTATAGAGTTTATACTTAGCCAGAGAATTGAGTTAGTTATCCTCTCAATGATTAAATCTAATTAAGATAATCAAAAAAGGGTAAGGTGATCTTCTAGGTGATGAAATCCTAGTTAGGCCTTGTCTCAAGTGTGTTTTGTTGTGCAAGTGGTTTGATTTGTGTAACATTTTAAAACTATGATTAATTCATAATGCCTTTAATTAAACTAGGTGAGCTAAAATCAAGCAATAAATCAATGGATGCACTTAATTTTAACTATTTCTATCTAATTTTTGCTTTTTCTTAAGTGTGAAAAGAAGAAACTAATTATGAAAGGTGTGGAAGAATACAAGTTAAAGTGCACATGTTGGATCCAAGTTATTATGGAGAGATCCTCTTTGACTTGGGAGGATTACCTAAAAATAATAAAACACTAAAAGAGACTTGTTTTTTATAAAATTAGATTGGTGTTATAAAAGTAGATGGGTGGATTGCCTAGTGTGAGCTAGATCCTAGAAGTGAAAGCTTTCTAGGAGGCTGTCAATCCACCTACTTTAAACACTTAAATTGATAGATATAAATGATGTAATTTGAATAAATTAATATAAAATTAAAACTAAAAACAAAACATAACAATAAATAATTAAATTTGAAACCAATAATTTAAATATTTTGCTAAAACTATGAGTAGATAAATTAACTAGTGCTAAAAATTGATTAAGGCAAAGTGGTGGTTTTAGTTTGGAAATTTGGTAATGGTAAAGATAGTATGGTTGAGGTTGGTAAGTGTTTAGGATGTTAAATATGAGAGGGGTTAATGGTTGAAAAGAATAAGGTAATAAGTAATTGAGGAGGCAAAATACGAAGGAGATAAAGAGGGTGAAAATGGCAAAGAAGGAAAGAGGGTAAAGGTGGTGAAATAGTAAAGAGGGCAAATGGAATTAAAATGATCAAAGGTGGAAAAGGATATAAATGGATTAATATGTAAAATGGTGAAAAAGGGACTGAATGTCAAGGTAATAACAAGGAAAGACTAAAAGGAAATGCAAAATACATGTGTATTACCTTCCAAGCTTTGTTGATGATGAAGTTAATGGTGTTGTTGAAGATAAATTCCTGTAGTAATTCAAGCAAAGCTTCATTGCTTTGAATTTTTTCAATCTTCAAAGATGATGACCTCCAAAATGATGACCTCCTTCAAATACCTACAACAATATTTTAATAACCAAAGACTAACTTCCAACTTAACCTTGGGTGAAGGAGAGGGGGGTATTTATAACATATGTTGTGAAGAGTCATGCCAAAAGAAGAATAGTAGAAGTATTTTTATATGTGTTTGATGATTATTCAAAATGAGGTGGGTGGGGATTCCCATTTGGGTTGGTGAGTGTCCCATTTGGGTTAAGAAGTAAAAAATGGGTACCTTTTTATCTTTCCCAAAGTACTAAAGAGGTAGGTATATTATTTTGAAGGTTAATTTCATGTGTGAAGGTAAAATACATGTTTAATAATGGTACCTTTAGGGGAAAATCGCCATTTTTCAAGGGGGGGCCTTGTGATGCTTAATTGAGGTCATCAAGAACCTTAAAAAAGGGTCCCAAGTGGGGAATGATTTCCCACATCAAACCACCTCACTTCTAAGCCATGTCACTTACCATATCACCTCCCAAATCACCTTCCATGTCACATGCCATGTCATCATTAATAGTGATAGTGGGTCTCATAGTGAATAGTACTTTTGAATAGTAATTTTAAATAGTATTTTTGAATAGTCTTATGTGAATAGGAGAATAGTGATTTGGTTAAGATAAGAGGGGTTGGTTAAGGGTTAAGAAGGTTTATGGGGTCTTTAGGGGGTCCTAAGGCATTTAGTTATCTAAAACTACAAGTGTGTAGTTTTATAGTGTCTACATTTTGCCCCTTTTTATTAAACAGCTTTGAATTAACAAGCTACAAAATAAAAATGAATCACTTGATTAGAGGTTAGGATACCTCAAGTATGGGAAGAGGTGTTCCCCCTTAAATCAAGAGTCGATCAGGAAGGGCCAAATCAGGTGTAGGTTTGATAAGAAGTTGGTGGGGAGGCACTAGGTGGTGCCACAAGGTAGTTAGGCATGTGAAATTCTAATGGGTTCACAAAATGCATCTAAGTGCAATAGTCAAGATTTTGCAGAGACTAAAGATAACATGTTGGTAACAATAAGCTCAAGTTTTAGGATAAATGACAAGGTAACCAGTCCCCAGTGTTGGTCATAGCTGATCAAGTTAGTCTTATCAAGTATACTAAATAGGGTTGGTGTTTACTCAAGAATTCAAGGTAGGAATTTCTCTCAAGAAAAACATAAATGGTCTGATTGTACATCAGGTGGTGCAAATTCAAATGTTCAACATGGATAAATTGGTCGGTATGATCAAAAGGACTAAGGTAAGGTCATCACAAACTATGTGATGAGGTCTAGTCAAAATGGCCAATGTTGAGGTAGACATGGGCAAGTGGGTTGGTTGGTTGGAATGGGGTAGCCGAGCAGACTCCATATGCACTAGGTAAGTAGACATTACCTACGTAGTTCCATGGACATAATGTTCAAAATGAACTTCAGGCCTAATGTAGTTCTTTTGAGGTGAAGAGTGTTGGTTAAATTGGTTTCCCCAATTTGATATCATGTAGTTAGGTCCAGTTGAAGGATGTTAGAGAAAGGGAAGCAACAAAGGGTGGAAAAGATGGCTATCAAAAAGTGTTTTTATTGGTTTAGTAAAAATGATGGATGAGATATCTAGGAGGCAATTAGATGATTGATTCAACTATACAAAATGAATTTGTAGCCATGGATAAGTAGGTTCAAGTGTGACATTTCTACCACCATTTTAAATAAAAAAGGGAGAAATATGCTTTACCACGCTTTAGAGAATCTAGTATGACCCAAATTTCCATGGTGACCCATCGAGTTCTTTCATCACTATCTAAATAAGCCAACATTGTGTGCACTCCACAACAATGTCATTAACAAGCTATGGAAAGGTATTATTCAATGATTTAGGGAAGCAAAGGAGTAGAGTGGGTAAATGAGAAGTGGCAAAGATTCAAACCCTTGACCCTTGAGCTAGTGGGGTCCTAAAATAAGTAAGCATTAAGTTTTTAAGGAATTTAGAGAAATATGGTTAGGGGTTTTAGAATATGGAGTGAGGAAAATAATAATATTATTAATTAAATGAGGGAGTAGGTTTAAATAAGGAGTAAAATAAATGGTATAAATGGAAAACTGAGAGGGAAAATAGAAAAATAATGTATGAAGATAGATAGATAAGTTCAAGGAGAAATTAATTTGGTGAAAGAGGTGACTTCTATAAAAGGTTAATGGGGGGAATGCAATTAAAGAGCAAGGTGATTATAGTGTAAAGGGGGATGTAGTCCAGGTAGGGAGAGTCAAGGGAAATTATTGGTTGGGAGGTAGGTTATGTGAGAGTGTATAACTAGCTTCCACATGTAGGTACCCCAAATCATCTATTTGAAGGTGGTTTTGGTTGTGATTCTAACATCTCAAAAGGTTAGAGTAAGAGGGTGTGACATAGGCAAGACCAAAAGGGATGGAGAAGGAATCATCATCCTGATGGTTCAACAATACTCAAATGCACTTATGGGTTGTATGAGCTGGTGGGCCTGGCCAATTGGTTTATAGAGTTGTAATATTGGTATATATCTCACAATAAACCAATGTCAAATGGAAGACCTTCAAGACCATAACATGATATACATTATGATCATATAAGAATAAAAATGGTAGAGGGTGTAAAATGGAAAAAGGTGATAAGATTATTTGGAGAGGGATAAAAAAAGAGGATCCAAGATCAACATATAAAGGCATTAAAGGAAGAAAGGGATGTACCTGAAGTAATGAACTTGACTAGAGTTTGTGCATTAAAGCAAGGGTATGGACGACATGAGGAAGTAGACAAGGAGATGTATATAAAATTAGGAAAACTATTGATTATACTCTAAGGAGCTAGAGGTTGAATGGGAGAAAATAAGGGAGATCCAAAAAGGGATGAGATGAAGGTAGACCAAGAGATGGATGAAGAGATAGGTTAAAAAACAATGAGGTCACAAATAAAGATGAAGGTGGAGAATGATGGAAGGAGTCAAGCATGGTCATATAGGAGGAAAAAAAGAAGGTCAGGAAGAATAAGGAATGTCCTCAAGATGAGAAAAATGAAAGGAAATGGAGGAAAGGGAGAGGATGGTGGAAAATAATGAAAGGGAATGAGATGAAGATAAAGGATGAAGATCAGGGATGATAAGAATAAAAAGGAATAATTAAATTAGGGACACAAAGAAAGGATACTCACACAGATGTAAAATACAAGTGGGTACCGAGATGGAAAGAGGAAAAGGGGAATGCAAAATGCAAAGGAAAGAAAAGAGAATAATAAAAAGGGAAATTATCGAAGGCTTCTCAAAGGATAAATACCTAGGGAGAAACTAGTTGTGGAGGAAAAAAAGAAGACAAAAAGGATGAAAGGATAGTTATAAAAAATAAGAAGAATGGAAAATGGGTATGGTGGGAAGAGTGGTGAAATGGTGGAGAGTGGTTGTACGCATAAATAAAAAGTGCAACAACAAAATAAATAAAAAGCTTGCAAGATGCACTATATGATGGGGAATTGGTGAGGAAAAGAGAGTGATAAATAGGGTATGATAAATAGTCAAGGGCAAGGGGAGATGATGAGGATGGTGAAAGAAGTTGAAGGGGATAAAGGACAAGGTTGGTAATAAGTAGAGAGAGACTAAAAACATGAAAAGTGTGTGAGGGAGTGAGCTATGAAGTATGCACAAGGAAAGGTGATGGGGAGGATAGCGAGGTAAAGTAGGTAGTGGCTTTATGGGAGATAAGAGGGGCCAATAAGGAAGGCTATCAATCCTTGTGTTAAAAGAGATTGACAAGCCAGAAAAGTGGTTAAAAGAGATTGACAAGTTGAAGGGAGGGAGGTGGTGAGGATACAGGTAGAGAATTAGAGGAAGAGATTTTAGGTGAGAAGGGAAAACAAAATAAAGGATGCGGTTGAGTTTACCTCAATAACTAAGTGCTACCTACATAGTCCAAAAAGACCTCAAGATAATGTAGTTCTCCTAGTAATGGGGGAAAAACTTAAGAGGGAGTATTAGATGGTGTTAACACAAGGATTCTTAAGAAAGATTTCAAAGCTTCCTTGATGTAGGATACCCTAAGCAAGAGGGCAATGTTAGTGGTGGAAATGAGTGAGAAGGAAAAAAGGGGATGTTAATTAGTTGTTAGTGGTTAAGCTACCCATAGAAGTGAAGTAGTGCCTACATAGTCCATGGACATTAGGCCAATGTAGTTCAACAAGGGTTGGGTGAGTGGTGTTCAAATTGGTTGCCCCAATTTGATGGACCACATGGGTTGGTTTGGGTGGATGGAGAATGTGTTGTAAAATAATAGTTTTGGGTTTTGGTGAAGGTGATGGTGAAAGTGAAAGGTGTAGATTGGTGAATAGTTACCATAATGATCTCACATTTAGTAAAATGAGAGACATATATGGGTAAGGTAGGATAAATACGAAGGGAACAAAATGCTAAGCAACACAAATTACCTTCAATAGAGGTAATCCATAGAAGAGGTACCTTTTTGAGAAGGTTATACCTTCTAAAATTATGTGAGGGTATAAGCACAGTGCTGGCATCTATCACTATGAGCTGAGTTTTAGGAGGTGGGTGTCTATCCAAATCTGAATAGTCACTTTGGCCAAGGTTCATTACCAATAAAAGATAAGTTTTAAGGGTAGTAGTGAAGTGATGACCTATAAAGAATTTATTTGATGGTCAAGTAGATTTTACAAGGTAAAAAATTAGCAAGGTGGTGAATGATAGAGGATGGATAGTGCCTGACCCCAGAGCTACATGGGTAGGCTAGATGAAAGGTGGTCATGTCTACATATTTTATCCTAATTCCTTATACTTGATGAGTTGGAGTTCCACTTAGAAGAGGCAATAATATCAGGGAGCTATGTGGTCTAAGATATTGGTTATATAGTTAGATAAGGTGACCACTCCTTTGCCATAGATGAACTCTTAGTTGGTATAAAATAAAATACTACCATGTTTAAGCAAGAACTAAAATGATTGGGGTCTGATGTTTAGAGCCTATGGTAATGTGCTGGTAGTAATAGGAGGGTAGAGGGGGTAGGAAGGTGAATTTTTTGTCACAAATTAGTGGTAGCCTACCTCTGATGGAAGAGTTTCTATAGTGGAAAGCATTTGGGAGTTACCACCACCAACAATAGTGGTAGTTGTGAAGGTGTGATCATTATAGAGACCCATGGTTACAAGCCAATTTACATCAATTGGGCTAAAGGTGACAATGATGCGAATGACCACCATGCCTATAAGGATCACAAAATGACAAATTAAGGAAAGACATTAGATGTGGATCAGATGATAAGGGTGAATAATGGCTTTATCAAGATGACTAATCAGATCAAGGGTGATATGTCCATACAAAAAGGTAGGTAAACATGACCATTTCAAGTGGGAATATTGTTCAAGGGAATAAATGACATCATATGACCTTCCTAGTCAGTGGAATCAAGAATCAAGTTGGCAAAGAAGAATGGGTAGGTATTCTATTTAAATATTCATGATAAGGACCAGGTTTAAGATCAGATCATGCCCTTCATGCGAGCACATCTACCTTCACATAATCACCATTCAACATTCCATTGAAAATGATGGTGCATGTCTCTCCACACACTAATACTACCATCTTTGACCACATTCATCATTAACAACAATAACAAAAACAAATAAGAGTGTCATCCCCTCATCTTAAACTATAATTCTCTCAACCTGTACCCAATCTATCTAACCATGATCTACTTGAGGAAAAATTTTCCTCTAAAATGCACAAACATTCCTAAATAAATGATGCCTTATTCATAAGTACTTTCTGGGAGTAATCAAGTAAAAGGATGGTTAAACATAAATCTAGAGTCACCAAATAATTGGTCTAATACTTAGGTAGGAAAATAATGTATGCATGTGCTTTAAGCAATGTGTAATCTGATGACTATGTATGTGTCATGTGACTCTTCACACCCTAAATAAAATATTACACAGTTTGATGTAAACATGCACAAAAGGTGTTGGATGTCACTAGATGGATGTTATGGTTATGGGTATGATTGGTATGGTTATGGTTATGATTGGTATGGTTATGGTTATTGTAATCTTGCTTAATGTAAAAGGAATGATTATTGTTGTTGCAATGTTGGATAGTAAAAGTCATGGTGAAAACATCAACCAAGCACATTAAGATAAGAATATGGCCTAATGCTTTATTTTTTCTAAGGACTAAAAATAGACCTAAAGTGAGAATGGCTTAATGAATATAAGCCCTTCAAACATTGTACATGAGCGGTCATTAGTTGATAAAAAGGGTTTCTTGATCACAAGGTGTCAAGCAAGCTTTAAATCCCTTGATTTACATATAGTCTAAAGGGAAGATGGGTGATAGGTGGTGTGAAGGGTAATGGGTGATATGTATGATAACCTCATGTGAATTAATTTTCCCCTTCTATAGGTGACCTAATAATGGTAATAGACAATTCCATGTCATATGCTAGATGTAGACTGATCAATGTGAGAAGTCTACATGTGAAAGCCGATTGTGGCTTCCAACTTATTATGCTACTTAAGAGCCAATTATGGATTTATAATATGTTGTGATAGTGGGTCTTTTGATTAATTTTTATATATGGGAAATTAATCAATGCAGGAAGCTTCCAAGAAATTTATTTGCTTTTGACAATGTGAACTTAGCCATCCTTCAAGGGAGTGGTCTAAGCTTATTACATTTTTTTAATGATCTTGATAGTTTTTATTTTATTTTTGGAAAGATATCCTTTGAGGGAGCAGTTTGTAATGCTTAAGATATTGACCCATGTGATTATTAAAAGATGAAATGTGTTTAGACATAGACCAATCTAATTAGGTTTAGAGGTTTACCTTTATGAGGGAAAAACTCTACACAAGAAGGTCAATGATATGTGTAAGGGTGTGGTTTTGAGAGACAATTACCATGGGATTCCATATTGTTAGAGATGAAAAGTATCCATGAGAACCATGTTATGGGTAGAGCTATGGTACCCATATTTAGGATTAGGTCATAACTGTAATGGTTAATCATAAGGTTCTACATTGTAATCAATTATCCTTAAAAGGAGAGGAGAAAGATGGGTGAAGGTTAAAACCTCATAATCAAGGGATGAGCTTAAGTTATACAAAAAGAGCTAGCTTGATCCTTCCTTAACATAAAAATGGATGCAGATGTGAAGCATTGAGAGCTCAAGTTCTGGTTTGCCTTCAAGAGAAGACAAATAATAAGCTCCTGATCTATACTTATGGGTAATGATGTAGGGTTCAAGCCAATTGAAATCAAATTTGCCTCGTTTACTTTTCTCCATGTTGGTTACATGTTGGTATTATTTTAGGATGAGGTATCTGATGTTGAATTCCCATTGTTTAAGGTACTTTTCATAAGCATGTTTGATATGCTCTTGATAAATACAGAGGTGGGTGAGGGTCACTAAATGATGGTCATCAAGTAGCTCAAGTTGAGCTAAATGGTGCTGATGAAAATCTTATTTAGAAATGAGTTCTTACAAAGCTATGTGAAGAGAGGGGGTTTGGACTTCAAGAGGCAAGATTGATTCTACTCTAATGCTAGTATGATAGTCCCATAAAGTGAATGAGATGTGTAAGTTCCAATCCTGACCTGAAGCATTAACTACTTTGGTTAACATTTTGTTAAGGATTTTATTAGAGGCTTCTACTTGTCCATTTGTTATGGATGCTAAGGCGATGAAAAGCTCAAATTGATGCCAAATGCATCACATAACCCTTAGACCTACTTGTTTTTGAAATATTTACCATTATCAGTGATGATCTTATGAGGAACACCAAAGCAGTAGATGATATGATGGTTGATAAAGTCAACAATATTCTCTACTTTGGTTGAGATAAGAGGGATAACTTATACCCACTTGGTGAAATATTTGATGGTTGTGATGATGGAGCTATGCCACTACAAATAATGGGGGTTAATTTCCCCAATGAGATCAAGCCCCAATTGAGAGAAAGGCCAAAATTCCTTAGATACCTAGAGGCTATTGGCTAGTACATGATGTAAATTAGCATGTTATTGACATTTTACACATTTTATTAGATAATCACATTAGTCTTTGTTGAGGGGGGGCCAATAGTATCCAAGGTGAAGGATACATTTAATGACCACTAGGCAGATAAAGTGTCCCCCATATATCCCATCATGTGTTTCCTTGATGGCATAGGAAGCTTCATGGATACATAGGCAATGAAGAAGGAAACCATCAAAAACACATTTGTATAAGATTCCCCATAGTATGGTGTAATGATATGAACTATGAATAAAGTTTTTGTGAGCATTCCAAGAGAGGTTGGGAGGAATGATGCTTAGGTTGAGTTAGTTGAAGTTTGGTCATATCAAACATCATATGGGGATTCCTCCACATTAAAAATGGTATGGAGGTTAGATTGGTTATAAGAGGGTGTGGTAAAATGATGAATGGTGACAAATATTTTGGAATTAGAAGGCTGAGAAGGGATTTAAGAAGTAAGACATGCCATTATATCCATGAATTTATTGGTAGATCAGGGAATGGATTAAACCAAGTAATGTTTGAATGATGTTAAGACTTTGTCAACTAAAAATTTATGTTTTTGAAAAACATCATTCTTACATTGATAATATCTATTGACCTAGTTGACCACAAGCTAGGAATCACCAAAGACATGGATTGTCTTAATTCTTAAGGTTAGAGTAGTTCAAAGACCTATCACTAGGGCTTTATACTCAACCATATTATTGGTGTATTCAAAATCAATTTTAAAGGAGAGAGGAAGGGGTTGACCTTTGAGATGAATGAGAATAACTCCAACACCCATGACTTATTGGCACTTTGAGCCATCAAAGAACATGGTAATTTGGTAGGTTATGCCATCTTCTTGAAAAGGAGTCATGATAGAATCATTTGAAAAGGCAAGAGGAGGTGGATGGTTATTTGATAAAGGAGCTTTAACCAATTGGTCGATAATGACCTGACCTTTAATTGACTTCTATTAGAGGAATTCAAGGTCAAATTTAGCTAAGAGCATGAGTTATTTAGCCATGCATTAATTTTGGTATGGTTTAGAGTGCATGTACTTGAGAGGGTTGATATTAGTTATGGCATAGTTTTTATGGTTAAGAAGGTAGTGGTAGAGTTTGGTGGTCATGAAGGTCAATGCTAAGTAAATTTTTTTGGTATGTGTATACCGAGTCACATATTTTACAAGCATGTGGCTAATGTAGTATACGACTTTCTCTTTGTGTTGCTCATCTTGATGAGCCAACATTTCCCTTAGGGAATGGTTGATGGAAATTATATATAGGTAAAATGGGTGGCCATCCTTAAGAGGGGTGAGGATAGGTGGTGACAAAAGGTACTATTTGAGTAAATCAAAGGCCTTTTGACAATCGCTATTCCATTTGAAAGAAACACCCTAATCTTAAAGGTGATGGAAAGGTTAGCACTACTCTGAGAGTTCGGAAATGAAATGGTGAATGGATTGAGATTTTTATTGAAGGCTATAGAGTTACTCAAGGTTGGTTGGAGGAGACATGTCTAAAATTTCTCTAGCTTTAGTAAGGTCTACTTTGATTTTGTGAAGACAGACAATAAAGCCAAGAAGCTTTTTTGAAAGGGCCCCAAAATTGCATTTTTTAGGATTAAGGAGAACATGATAATGGATGAGGCATTAAAATATTATCATAAGAATAGTCAAGTGATATTTTTAGAGTTTTGATTTCCCAAGAAGGTCATCCACATAGTCTTCTATGATCTTATGGATGATATCATGGAAGATACAAGTCATGGAACATTGGTCAATTACACCCACATTTTTTAACCCAAAAGGCATGAATATATAGTAGAAAGTTCCCAAAGGAGTGGTAAAGGTATTTTTATGTTGATCTTTAGGAGCAATCAAGATCTGATTATAACCCAAAACCTATCCATGAAAGATAACATCTCATGGCTGACTATAATGTCAACAAGCTGGTCAATGCTAGGTAGAGGGAAGTCATCCTTAGGATAGGTGAGGTTAAGGTCATAAAATTCCATATAAATGCATAGACCCCTAGTGGTTTTGGTGATAAGGACAATATTCAAGACCCATTGAGGGTAGTCAATGGGTTGAATGAAGTTTATGGATAGGAGATGTTGAAACTCCTCTTTGATGAGAAGAGCTATGCAAGGATGCATGTGTTAAATATTATGTTTGATAGGTTTGACATCATGATGAATGACTATGTTATGGGTAGCGATGTTAGAGTCAATCTTGAGCATATCCCTATAAGCCCAAGTGAATGATATGCTATGATCTTAGAGGAAAGAGGAAAAATCTTGAAGTTTCTCAACATTCAATAATTGGCCCAATCTGATAATGTGAAGGTTATTCAGAGTACCCAAGTTGATATCAATGGTGGATTTATTTGACATGGTCAAGGTATCAAGAGGAAGGGATTTATAGATAGAATAATCTCCCACATAGAGGGAGGTAAGAATGGAATCATCATCTTGATGTTAAATGGTAAGAGAATCATTTTCTACCATTTTAGGATATATGAGTGGAAATATTTTGGTTTGGCCACTCTTTTGGTAGATGAGAGGGCCCAAACTTATAGTATTGATAAAAAAATAAGGAGGGATGATATCAGGGTCTTCAGGTGGAGAAAGTGGTTGAATTAGCAAGGATGGGATATCTTCCTCCATATTGGCAATGGGTTTAGATGAATTGGTGGATTCTTGAGGTGGTTATACCTAAGGCCAAATGACTCATGAGGTTGAAAAGTTTTGATACGAGGTAACTCATTAGGCCCTTGTTCATAGTGATCGAGGCTAAATATTTTCCAAGCACACCTATGGAGATAGACTTTAGATAAATCTAGTTTGATAAGATAGGAAAAGTTAGAAGTAAATGGTTGGATGAATGAAGTAGTGGTAGGGGTTGGAAGTGGCTGATCAAGTTCCCCATAAATGAAATTTGTTTGATTTTTAGGGAGCCCAAAGGGGATGATGGTCCCAATTTTGGGATCATAAAAGGGGTCATGTCTGAGGTTATCATAATCTTGGGGAGTAGGGAAGGCATCTAAAGCTAAGATTCTATACTCCCCAAAGGAAAAATGTTAGAATGTGGTTGTCACAAGGTCTTCTAAAATAATCTAGGAAGAGGAGATAGATGAGCTAGTGGAAGCTTTATCAACATTAGGTGTGAAAATGTTATAGGTTTTAGTTGGTAAGGTTGTGTTGTTAGTAGATGGTTTTGAGGTGGATTAAGGAGGAAGTAGGATGTCATTGGGCTGATATGTTGTATTGAAAGATTTAAATGGACTAGGGTTAGCTTGGATAGTCATAACTTTCCCTTCATGTTCAAACTTGACACATCAATGTAAGGTGGAAGGGACACAACTCATGTCATGATTCCAAGGGTGTTTGAGTAAAATTTTGTATTATAACTCTCCTTCTATGACATAAAAGAGTTTAGGAATAGTATGAGGCCCTACATAGATGTGGAGGACAATTGTGCCCAAGGTGGTAGCCATAGTATCATTAAAAGAATGAAGGACCACTGACCTTTCAGACGTGATGTTTTTAGGTAACTACAACTGGTCATAAGCATGGGAAGAGATAATATCGATGCTAACTCCCCCATAGATCATCATGTTTTTAATGTGGGTTTTATTGATGTATGATGTAATGAAGAGGGAGGGATCAAGATCCTCCAACTGAATAGAAGGTATTTCTAAATTTTTGAAGGTGACAAGGTTGGAATTTTAAAGGGTACCAACAAAAGTAGCTAGAGGTTAAATATCATTAGGTTGGGCCTCAATGGATTGTAAAGCCTCTATGAGTGTTTGATGGTGATGGGGAGAGGTATAGACCAGCTCATACAAGCTCATCTTTGATAGAGTTTGGTGAAGTTGTTTGAGGATAGCCTTTTGGATAGATATTACATATGGGTTAGGGTATGGAGGATTAGATGGGGAGGCACCTAAGATAGATACCTTGGGTTTGTTTGTAGATGGAGAAGGTTGGGTATTATTTGCTTTGGAGTTTAGGGAGGGGTAAGTCCAAGGGATGGATGCCTTAGCCTTTCCTTTATCCTTTTGTTGGGCCCAAGATCAAGTAACCATGTGAATAGTGTGGATAAGGGGTTTTTTGGGATTGGGTGGTTATTTTGGTTCCTCCTCTTTACCTTTGGGTGAGATTGAAGATCGGATGGGATGAGTTGGTGGTTGGATTAGCAATGGAAATGTAGGAGGTTTGTCTAATAATAGATCATCATCTCCATACAAGTTATGAACAAGCACTTAGAGAGCTTTACAATTCTCAGTGTCATGTTCTGGTACCCTATGGTATGCACATATCAAGTTATCATTGAACCAAGAGGGTTTAATATGTGAAGGGTTAAAGGGTTTGATGGGTGGTAAGCTTAAGGAAGAAGTTTATAGTAACCATTGGAGGATGGTCAAGTAAGATTTAGCTAAAGGTGGTAAAGGCTTAGCATTTGTTTTTTGGATGTTGAGGTAGAATTTTATGGGGACATGGGTTTGATGATAGGTGTCTTAGGTAAAGTGGTACACTTGGTTGATGGTTTTGGTTTGGGTAAAATGGTAGATGAGCTAGAGGTAGAAGATGGTAAGTTAGGTAACTTAGAAATTATCAGTGTAGTGGGAAAAGGTGTCTTTAAAATCAAATACAAAGGTATGACCAACAAATGTGGTGGGGTTTTGGTAAAAATGATGGACTTTGTGTTTAAGGTAGAGGGATGAGGACCCAAAATGGAGGGTAAGGTTGAGGGAGGTAAAATTTAGGGTTTTGGGCCTTTTGGTGGTTTTACCTCCTTACTTATTTTAGTTGTTGGTTTTGGAGGGGATTTGATTACTTTAGTTATTTTTTGAGGGTTGATTAATTTGGAGGAGGTTTTAGTTGGTTGTGTGGAGGTTTTGCTTGGTTTAGAAGGGCTAGGTTGGTCTGCCAAAGGAGGGGTTATAAGTTATATTTTGGTCTCATTTCCTTTGTCCTAGCCCTCAATAGAGGGCTTTGAAATTAGAGGTTGGGTGGATGGTTCTATGATAGGGGAGGTAGCTATGGTATCTTTCAATGGGGGTATGGGTATGGTGGATTCCTTTATTTGTGTGTCTAAAGGAATAGAGGGTAGTCTTCTTTCTTCCATTAGGGGATGGGGAAAGAGGTGATTGAGGTAACATTTCCCTCATAAATGGGTTCATTAGTAACCACATTAATAGTATGTGCTTCATGATATGGTTTGGGTTTATTTTCATGATGAGGGTTACAAGGAGCATGATTAGGGAAAGGCTTGTAGAATATGTCAAGGGCTTGGTTTGGTAGTGCATTAGGATTTTCTAATGTAAGCTCCCCCTTGTCAATTAAGGATTGGACAAGATATTTAAAGGTATTGCACCTATTTATTTCATGTCTTATGACTCAATAAAAAATACAATGGTCATTCTCATTGTACCAACCGAGCATGAGGTGAAAAGCATCAAACTATTGGGGTGGTTTAATTGGTGGAAGTTGGATGATATTGGATTTTAGTAACTTTTCCAAAATGGAAGGATAAGGCTCCCTAAGTGGATTTAATTGATTATTATTGTTCCAAGTTTGATTCCTTTGGTTTTAGTCTAAATAATTAGGGGATTTGAAGGTTTAGTTCCTTGGGTTATATTGGTTGGTAGATTGTGATGGCACAGCTTTGAGGATAATGGCATTGGTATTTACCTTGGTTTTAGTGTGGGGGTTGGTTTGGTTATGTGGTTTGGAAGAAGAGGGATCATTGGGTTTGTAAGATAGGTTCTTATTCTTTAAATTTAATCTTCCCTCATCAATGGCTCTATTCTCTAGTTTTTGAGCCATGGTAAAAGCTTCATTGAATGTTTAGAAGATTTGGACATGCAATGTGTTTTGCACATGCCTAGGTGAATATTTATATAAACTTAGGTTGAGGCAATAAAAAATAAAGTTTGTTTATTAGGATCCTCCAATGAGCCATGAAATCGTTAATGGATTCATATTCAAATTACCGAATGGAGTAGAGGTTGGTAATAAAAAATTTCTTGGATATGTTGATTGAAAAGTGATCCAAAAAACTTTGGGTTAGTTGGGTGAAGGAGAAGATGGTGTGTTTTGGGATGGCACTATACTAGTCTAATGCTAGTCTAGATAAGGACATAGGAAAGGTACATAGGAGAAGAGTGTTATCATGAGAAATCAAGTAACATGCATGCCAAAATTCTCTTAAATGTTGTTGGTGGTCCTCTTTTCTTTGAAACTTAGAAAATTTTGGTAATTCTCATTGTGGAGGATATGGTCAGAGAGGGACAAATGTGTGGATGGGTTCAATGTAAATTTGGTCATAAGAGATAAGGTTATATGATCCCAAGATGGATGACTCAAGGGTAGTCATTTTCTCCATTAGCATCTTCACCAAGTTATTTTAAATTTGTTGGGTTGGATAGGTATATGACACATTTTGTTGGGGCTAGGTAACATGGGCATAACTAGTGGATGGTTGGGATGATGTCACATGTGTGTATGAGGTCACATAAGATTGGGTAAAAGGTGGAGGTATGTATCCTTATGTGTTAGGAATATATTGATAATATGTCATGGGCATGTGTTAGAGGGTTTATGTTTGGGGGTTTATGTATGGCATCAAAGTGCTTAGTGGGTTAGTTGGTTGAAGGTGTGTAGTGACCAAAGTGCTTATAGGTGGTAAGGTGGAAGGTATGAAAAGTGTCAAATTTTGGAGCAGAGTGGAGACAAGTGGGTTAGTGTTGATGGAAGGGGTGGTATTATCATGACTAGAATGTATTCCCATGGTGGACAAAGGTTGTGTAGCTAGTATTGAAGTTATCCCTATGGTGGATGGTATATGGGTTAATGTTTGGGTGTTGGTTGGAGGTATTTGTCCATTGGTGGAATTGTTTGATGGTACAAGTGGTGTTTAGTCATGGGTTGGGTTAGTTGAAGAGGGTGTTTGGGTGATAAGAGTTTGGGTAGGGTTGACCATGAGATGGGAAGGCATGCCCAAAGGTGGGTCAATAGGAGGAACCAGAGCAAGAAGGTGATAATTTGAAGTTTGGAGGTAATGTTGAAAGGCAAAAGGGTTGTTATCAAGAAAAGTGGTAAAGTATATATCACCTTAGACAATACCTTAGGCAAGGTATGAGGAATGGAAATTGAGGTGAGCCTTTAGCATCATATGGGTACTCCATGGAGGAAGGAGAAGAGGGAAGTCATTCTTGATTTGTTTGGATTCTCAATTATTGTCTAGTGAAGACCATGTGAGAAATAAGTAAAGGATTGGTACGAACTCACACCTGAAAACAAAAAGCAATCAAATAAATTCAAGGAAAATAATAAATTAACTAAGATCACTTTAATTCCTAGGTTTCCTTTTAATCTCTCTTTTGGCTTATGCCTTAGAAAAGTGTGAAGGGGAAATTGGCTTGAATAGGTCCTAGAAAGAAATCTATGTTTGGTTTTGAGTTGCATTTAGGCGCTCAAGAAGAAGTATGTATTGGATCAAGTACCTGGATTGGTGCTTAGGGATTTCTCCCCTCGCTTCAAAATCCTATATCCAGTGTGGGTGCTTAGCCAATATATATCGATTACCAAAGTTTATACTCAACCAGAGAGCTGAGTTGGTTATCCCCTTGGTGATTAAATCCAAGTATGATAATTGAGAAAAAGTAAGGTGATCTGATAGGTGATGAATTCTCAGTTGAGCCTTATCTCAAGTAATTTTTATGTTTTTTTTGGTTCAAGTGGTTTGGTTGTGTAACATTTGTGAACTATGGTTAATTTGTTTTACCTTTAATTAATCTAGGTGAACTAATTAAGCAAGCAAGCAAACAATGTATGCAGTTAATTTTAACTCAAATAATTTTTTTAAATTTTATTTTAATGAAAATAAGAAAAACTAACATGCACCTAAATTAAAAATGAAAATTCAATCCTAATCATAGGATGAATTCTCTCTTTTTTTTTTTTATAAATGTAAGAAAAAAAATGAAAATTTCTACTTTTTTTTATTTTTTCCAATTTTCTAAATAAAAGAAGCTAAAACTGACATTTTGAAAGAGATGAATGATTAGTTTTTAGAAATGAAATTAAATATAAATGAAAATTTACTAATGTAACTAAATTTACTAAAAAAAATAATTAACCCAATAAAACTCAAGGGTCCCACCGGGCGTGCCAAAATATTTTTATCTAATTTTCATTTTTTTTTAAAGTGTGAAAAGAAGAAACTAGTTATGAAGGGTGTGGAAGAATACCTATTAAAATGCATGAAATGTATCCAAGTATTTGTGGAGAGATCCTCTTTTTCTTGGGAGGATGACCTACAAATGATAAAACACTAAAATAGACTTGTTTGTTAGACAAGTAGATGGGTGGATTGCATAGTATGAGTTAGATCCTAGAAGCAAAAGCTTTCTAGGAGGTTGTCAATCCACCTAATTTAAACACTTAGGTTTATAGATATAAATGATCAAATTTACATAAAATAATAGTAAAATAAAACTAAAAACAAAAAATAATGACAAATAATTAAATTTGAAACCAAGAATTTAAATATTTTGTCAAAACTATGACTAAATAAATTAACTAGTGCTAAAAATTGATTAAGGCAAAGTGGTGGTTTTGGTTTGGCAATTTGGTAATGATAAATATAGTTTGGTTGAGGTTGGAAAGTGGTTAGGATGTTTAATATGAGGGGTGAATTTTTGAAAATTATAATGCAATAAGTAGTTGAGGAGGCAAAAAAGGAAGGAGATAAAGAGGGTCAAAATAGCAAAGGAGTAAAGATGGTAAATGTGGTGAAATGACAAAGATGGAAAATGGAATTAAAATGATCAAAGGTGGCAAAGGAGATCAATGGATTAATATGAAAAATGGTGAAAAAAGGAGTGAATTTCAAGCTAATAACAAGGAAAGACTAAAAGGAAATTCAAAATAAATGTGTATTACCTTCCAATCTTTGTTGATGATGAAGTTGATGGTGTTGTTGATGATGTTGTTGAAGATAAATTCTTGCAACAATTCAGGCAGAGCTTCATTGCTTTTAATTATTTTAATCTTCCAAGATGGTGACCTCAAAAATGATGGAATCCTTCAAATACCTACAATAAGATGTTAATAACCAAAGATTAACTTCCAACTTAACCTTGGGTGAAGGAGAGGAGGGGTATTTATAGAATATGTTGTGAAGAGTCATGCCAAAAGAGGAATAATAGAAGTATGGAACCATTTTCTATGTGGTGGATGAATTAGTAAAAATGAGTTGGGTGGGGATTCCCATTTAGATTGGTGAGTGTCCTTTTTGAGTTAAGAAGTCAAAAAAGGGTTCCCTTTTGTATTTTTCAAAGTACTAAAGAGGTAGGTATCTTATTTTGAAGGTTAATTTCAGGTGTGAAGGTAAAATTCATGTTGAATAATGATCCCTTGAGGAAAAATTCTCCATATTTCAATGGAGATCCCTTGTGCTGCTTAAATGAGGTCATCAAGCACCTTGAAAAAAGGTCCCAAGTGGGGTATGATTTCCCACATCAAGCCACCTCACTTCTAAGCCATGTCACTTTCCATATCACCTCCCAAATCACCTTTCATGTCACTTGACATGTCACATTCCATATCACTTACCATTTCACTTGCCATGTCATCATGAATAGTGATAGTGGGTCCCACAATGAATAGTGATAGTGAATAATACTTTTGAATAATAATTTCAAATAGTATTTATGAATAGTATTATGTGAATAGGAGAATAGTGATTTGGTTATGTTAAGAGGGGTTGTTTAAGGGTTAATAAGGTTTATGGGGTATTTAGGGGGTCCTGAGGCATTTAGTCATTGAAAACTATAAGTGTGTAGTTTTTTAGTGTTTACATTAACCAAAAGAATATTTTTTGATTTATTTGAATGAAGACAAGAAAAAATAAAATTAAATTAAACAAAACATGAAAATTCAATCCTAATCCTAGGATGAATGATCTTTTTATTTCTTTTTATAAATACAATAAAATTTATTTTTTATAAAAACGCAACTAAAACTCTTTTTTTCCCTTTTTTTGTAAAGAAAGAATCTTAATTTTATAAGAATTAAACTAAATGAATTTAAATAATGAAATTATAAATGTCCTAAAACATATAATAACACAAGAAAACTCAAGGGTCCTACCTTGCGTGCCAAAATATTTTTATCTAATTTTTGCTTTTTCTTAAGTGTGAAAAGAAGAAACTAGTTAAGAAGGGTGTGGAAGAATACCTATTAAATGTGCGTATGTTGAATCTAAGTGATTTTTTATATCTCCTATTTGTATTTTTAGGATGACCTATAAATAATAAAACACTAAAATGGACTTTTTTGTTAGATAAGTAGATGGATGGATTGCCTAGCGTGAACTAGATCCTAAAAGTGAAAGCTTTCTAGGAGGTTATCAATCCACCTTCTTTAAAAACACTTAAGTGTAAATGATAAAAATAAATATTTAACTTAAATGAATTTAAAACTGAAATAAAATACAAAAAATTATATTAAATTAATTGATAAAATTAGATGCTTTTCTAAGTTAACCAAAATGAAGCAACTAGTTTGATTATACTAATGCTAAAATTTGGTTAAGTTAAGGTTGTGGTTTTTGGGTTTGATAATTTGAAAAGGTTTAAAATAATGGTTTGGTTGGGGTTGATTGATATAATAAAATTAGAGGGATGGATGTTTGAAAAATATAAAACAAATAACTAGGGTAGAAAAAGGATGAGGGAGCAAAGAGGGTGAAGGTGGTAAAGGTGCAAAGAGAGCAAAGGAAGTAAATGGAATTACAATGGTAGAGGTGGTAAAGGAGGTAAATATATTAATATGTAAATTTTATTAATGGGTAAAGGTAAATATAATAAAAGGAAGGACTTAATTAAATAATTTTTTTAAAAAAAAAGGTTACCTTGAGGTTTGTTGATGTGGTTTATGTTGTTGATGATGTGATGAAAGAATCCTATGGTAATTTCAGTAGAGCTTCGTTGCTTTGAATTATTTTCCTCCAAGATGTGGATGACCTTCAAAATGATTAACTCCTTCAATGGCTTGAAACAATATGTTAATAACCAAAGACTAACTTCAAACTTTTTGTTGGGTGAAGGAGAGGGAGGTATTTATAGAATTTATTGTCAAGAACCATGCCAAAAGAGGGAATAGGAGAAGGATGGCACCATTTCCCATGTGGGTGCATGAATGAGTCAAAATATGAGGGTGGTGGGATTTCCACCTTGATCATGGGTCTCCCATTTGTGTTTTTATGCTTCCCACCTTGCACATGATTCTAATTTTGAATGGGAATCATGCATATGGGTTTAAAAGAGGCTAAAGACTTTTCACCACCCTTTCTTATCTTCATCCAAGCACTTAAAGAGATGCCCCACAAAATGTGGTGATATTTTCCATGTGGGTACATGAATGAGTAAAAATATGAGGGTGGTGGGATTCCCACCTTGATCATGGGTCTCCCATTTGGGTTGGTGCATCTCCCACTTTGCACATGAGTCAAATGTTTGAATGGGAATCATGCACATAGGCATAAATGAGGCTAAAAGACTTTTCACCACCCTTTATTATCTTCATCCAAGAACTTAAATATATGCCCAAAAATATTTGGTGCCATTTTATATGTGGTTGAATGAATGAGTGTAAATATGAGAGTGGTGGGATTCCCACCTTGATCATGGGTCTAACATTTAGGTTAAAAAGTCAAAATGGATGGATATAGTGCCCTTTATCTTTTCCAAAGCACTAAAGAGGTGGGAATCCAATTTTGAAGGCTAATTTCATGTGTGAAGACAAA
The DNA here is from genome assembly GCA_037957365.1 of Torreya grandis. Lineage (NCBI taxonomy): Eukaryota > Viridiplantae > Streptophyta > Pinopsida > Cupressales > Taxaceae > Torreya > Torreya grandis. The sequence continues at coordinate 1,580,082 of JARHVA010000500.1, forward strand.
ATCCATGTTTAACTATGGCCCCTTAAGGGTAAATTCATCATATTTCAATGGGGGACCCTTGTTATGCTTAAATGAGGTCATTAATAACCTTGGGAAAGGGTCCCAAGTGGGGTATGATGTCCCACATCAAGCCTCCTCACTAATAAGCCATGTCACTTTCCATATCACCTCCCAAATCACCTTTCATGTCAATTTCCATGTCATTTTCCATGTCACATTCTATTTCACTTTCCATGTCACATGACATGTCACTTGCCATGTCATCATGAATAGTGATAGTGGGTCACATAGTGAATAGTGATAGTGAATAGTAGTTTCAAATAGTATTTTTTAATAGTAATATGTGAATAGGATAATAGTTATTCTTTAATGTTAAAATAGGTTGGTTAAGTTTTAAGAAGGTGTAGGTGGTCTTTAGGGGGACTTGAGGCATTTAATCATTGAAAACTATAAGTGTGCAATTTTTTAGTGTCTACAAGGCCCTAAGATGGATAAAATGAGGAAAAAGTGGAACTATGGGGTGATAATTAGTAGAAAAACCTTATCCCCAATTGAAATCTCACCCCCTAAAGGTATAACAATGAACTTCTATATTATGCTTAGGTGTCAACCATTAACATGAAGACTAGTTAGGAGGTGACAAATGGTGTAAATTTGGAGCTCCTAGGAGGCTTTAAGGATGAGGTAGCCATGAACCTACCCTAATCCAGACATTTATAAAGTGGGTAAATAAACCTTGATTCAATAATTTAAAAATGTCACATCACCTTTAGTAAATCTATTAAGTGACATGTAATCATATACTCCAAATTTAACTCTAGATTAGGAAATCAAGTGGAAAATTGAGCCACCCACTCAAATTTGAATCCAAATGACATTAATGTAAGGGGATGAATGTGGATTTATATAAGTATCACAAGGAAATATAATTATTCATTATATCTCTAGACTCTTAAATTTAGCCTCCTTGCTTTCTATTCCCACCTGCTACTTTCACCACCTTCTCTTTCAATTAGAGTTTTTTTGCCAAATTTCATCTCATTGTAATAGATGCTTCATCTTCAAACCCAAAGATTGAGATTGAATATAGTGAAACTATGTTCCTAGATGGTTTAAACCAATTTAAACATTATAATTAAATACTCAAGGCCATTAACTAAGTGCCTAAAGAGTCAATTATCAATGATGATGATTATTTTGATATTGAAGATGAATTGAAATCATACCAAAAGTGTGACATGTACTAAAATATAACCAATCTTAAAGTCTACCCTATGTTGAATTATTTGAAAAGTTTCTCCTCACTACCATGCAGGTGTAAGATGACATTCATAATTAGGTATACTTGGCTAACTCTTGGCACCAAGTTGTTGACATCTTGGGTATGACCTACAAAGCCTAATAAAATCTCCCAAACTCCATTTTTTTTGTATGACTTGATGGTGGTGCAAACCTGGACTAACACTTTCTAAATACATAACATCTTTAAGGACTTGGTGGATAACCCATATGTTAAATGGGTAAATAAGGAGGATGTCAATGCATACAAATTCACACCTTCAAAGAGGATATCTAGATCGGTATGATCCTACTGAATCAGTTGTTTAGGGCCCTAAATTAACTTCATGTAAACATACTATGGGTTCACCTACTTCACATGATCATGGATGGCTCCTAAGTCCTTGACCTAGGAGGATTGGTTAATTTCAACATGGTCAAGGCCATAGTAGATGCATGGGAAAGGGGATACTTTTACATGATGAGATATCTCATAAATATAGTTTATAGGACACTAAATTTCAAACCTTATACATTTATTTCATGGGTTCTTGGTGGCCCAATTGTCCATGTAATTTATTACAAACTATATGACCACCAATATAGAAATAATCTTTGTGAAATTATCAAGTGTTTATACCTAGTGGTATATATTATGACCAACAAGGCCCATATTCCTTGTATATTAAAATAAATAAGAGACTCATTGGCTCCCATCATATACTACTGATATCTCTCAGAGGACATAATCATATAGGTTATGGGAAATCTTAAGGATCCCCTAGACTTACCCTATCATGCCTTGGATCACCTTTTTGGGATAAAGATTGCTTAATAATAATTGGAGGGTGTTTTTATATGTTTTTATCAATCACTAATAGAAGACCTACCTTCCTCTTCCAAACATCATTAGGCACCATGTGTACCATTCTTTCCCTCCCCTATTTAAGATGGTGATTAGCCAAGACTATTTGTCCTTATGAATAGCTAAACCATGGGATTAGGACCTAAAGGGCATGATCCAAGCCCATTTAGAGAGGTGTTTGGCTTGCCTCGACCTCAATTATGGCCACCAACTACGTGATGATGATGAGTTATATATAAACACTAAGAATAACTAGGAGGTGCTCACAAGGATAAAATCCCATAGGAAAGATAAGGGTAAGAAGGTTTAGATGAGGTCTTCCCTAAATCCCTATGCATTTACTTAGTCTCCAAGGGATATCACACTGACTCCCCCCATAATTTATAGAATAATGATATAGGGTATCTTTCCACCTTCTCCCTCATGATTAGCTATTGTCCCTACCATCACTCCACCTCCTACGCTTGTAGCATCTTAAGCACCTTGACCCCATCCAAGTCAAACTCATGTGACTCAATGGAACATGCCCAAAGAATAGGTGGATCTATGTAATTAACCTCAACCCTAGGCCACCCAGGCTCTAAGGTTTAACATCAATAGTAGCCTAAAATTAATCCTAGCATTGGACTAATAATAAGCACTGGTAAAAGTTCCTCCCCTGACTCCCTCCATTTTCCAACTACCTTATACAATACCACTTAATTTCTTGCCTCTTCTACAATCCATCCTATTAATGCCACCCTTTTTGATAATACCACACCTTATATTCTTCACCCAAAAATCCATGGCCTCTACCATCCCTAGCACCTTGCATTTTTTGTTTCCATTTTCCCCTTCCATTCCCAAACTTGGAACTTTCCCAATGCCCCTACCAACCATTCCTTAGATTTAGGTACCTAAAAGTGCCCTATATCTATCAACCACCTTAGTTGTTTTTGGAGTAATTTCACCTATGTGAACATCTCCAATGAATGGGACCATCTCAATAGTTCTTATGATAATGCAACAACTCCCATAATTGACCCCTATAACCATCACTACATTAACTTCATCCATGGTAATATTTAGATCTAACCCAGGTAAAAGGGTAAGGAATAAGTGAAAGATAGTTCATGTTTATCCCATAATGCAAGTATTGTCTACTATAGTTCTTCCTTCCCTATCGGTCCCTTCTAATCCTCTCGTACCAACCTTATTAACTCTTCTCATAATTCCTTGATGCACTTTTTCCATCACATTATGAACCCAAGGATTTATATTTAATCAACTAATATCATCCCTTATGTTGAATACACCCTCATTTTAGTCATTTCCCCTCAAGTGAGTATGGTCTAGAGTCAGTGATAGGCAAAAATTTTACCTTGTGCCTCACCATTCATTATTTCTCCTCTCACCCCCATGCCTCCTCCTCCTCCATTGATTTCATAATTTACTCCCTTTAATTCTTACATTACTCCTCCACCTCATACTCTTCCTATCACTACCCTCTCTACCACCCCATCAACACCTTCAAATACCTATGGAATGGTCCCAACATTTTATATTCTAGAGATGACAATATGAGGTGCCCTAGAAGTATGATGTGATTTTGACTTCATTATAAGGAACATGTAGAGAATCCTCACCCAAAAATTCATGTAAGAGAGAAACCTTATGGCTTAGAAAACCCAAAAGTACTCATTCTCTCTCACCAAGGTGATTACTCATAAGGGAGAAGAGAAAATGGTATAATACCCGCTCTTAGTTATTCACATGACACATGATATGCCAGAGAAGTTGCTTGAGGACATGCATAGCTAGTTACAAAATCTTGAGACACAAGCCAAGAGCTCCTTCCATCTTGGGATAATTGGGTATGTTAAGTATGCCCTCCTATAACTTTTATTAACTTTTACGAAGGTGGTAGGGACTATGGTTGAGATCTAGGTGCTCATCTAATAAACACGTGACTATCTAGAGAGGGTCACTATATTTTATGGAAAGTTTTGAAGGTTGAATGTTGTGATTAATAAATGCATGTTCCTAGATCTCAAATTAACTCCCACTTTATATTTGGGGTTATGTCAGACCTATGTTAGGACCATGAAGATTGATATGGAAGAGTGTCTTTCCTTAGCTTAAATAGTTATGAAACACCTAGAATATGGCAAAAGGAAGATATTGGATTATTTTAAAGAAGTCAATATCCTGGTGTTGTTTCACTCTGATGAAACTTTTCTAGACAAGGGTGAATTGAAATTCTACCTAGATCACTTTGATCAGGTCATGAGGGGAAAGGTAATCAAGGACAACAAAGAAGGAGAATAGGTAGTTATTGAGCTTTTAACTTAATCTATAGTAATCATCAGCTAGGTATCTAAAGTCTAGGTGTCAATGGAGGATCCCCTATAGGTGCACCAAAAAATGGTAGCCTAGGTTAAGATAATCTTCAGAGAGCCTCCCATGAACCTATCCAAGCTAGACTAGGAGTTTGACCTTGTGTTGCACATGTTAGAGGTTAAGGAGTAAAATTCAAAGTAATTAGGAACTAGATCTTCCATATTGCCTCCATGTATCAATTATGTGGTCCCCCACATATATTTTTAGGGGAAAGATTATGGGATTTTATCCATTTTTTTGAATCATGTAATCATAACCACTAGGAGTGGCCATCATGTCCTAGGATGGGAATCTCACACTACTTGGGGGTGAATCCCATCCTTACATATGAAATTTTAACTACATTATAATTTTAGGGTCAAAAATTTTTATCTCAAAAGTGCTGTCAGAATTAAGCCAATATTTCCCTTGTGGTTTCCTTCACCCTTTTTTGAATTTTAAATAGTTGGCTAAGATCGATATTTATAATAGAACTAGTTATATTAATGTGTACAATTTCATATTTTAAGAGACACATGTTCTAATTATCAAAGTGTATTTCATTTCAATTTTAAGTGAATATTAGTGCCCATATAATTGTTTTAAGGCTTTATTAATTTATGAATGCAATGATTATGATGTGTCTAATGATACCTAGAAATGTCATGTTTTTGTCCTCATCTATCACACTCATCCTTCTTGTTTATCATGATTCTAAGTTACTTTCCTATAAAAATTTTATCCTCAATCAACCATAATCTTGTAAATAACACTATGTTCTCATAATATTTAAATAGTTAGAACTTTATCTTGAAATCAAGTATATAATAGTTATCTTCTACTATAAGATGTTTTTCTATATAATGTGTTTTAAAGATGTTTTGAAGCAATAGGTATATAGCATAGATCATCTTGTAGCAAAAGGGATCTCATCATGTAGACACATCCTATATCCACTACATAACCAAAGCCATGGATGAACAAAATTTGATTCCTAGTTCAATTGACTTACATAAACAACAATAACCTCCATGGAGCACAATAAGGATACGGTTGAAGAATAAAACAACTTTGTTTATCCTAAGGTAGTATTGAAAGATTCACATGAATGGTGATCTTAGTATAAGTAACCCATTTTTGTTATCCTATAGCCAAATGTTTCTTAGTTTGGAATGTATATTATTTTGTATAAAATAATATCCCCTATTTTATATATAGGTAACAACAAGGTTGATAAAGTGGTAGATATCAATTAGAGAAATATATCAGAAGTACATTTTATAATACAAATATTATTATAAATTCCATAAATTATTGATTTCTACATTTTGATTAATATGAGTAATTATTTCTAAGTCCATTTTAGAGGAAGGATTGAATTTGGAGTCAGAAGGAGGAAGGGCACCATTTGGAATTTTTGTAGCAACAATCCAACCAAATAAATAGCTAAGCATGTTATTTAGTTTCTTTATGTGTTGTGTGTTTTATTTTTGAATTGTGTGATTTATAATCTTGAATAGAATTATTTTAAGGAAGCTTCCAATAGTGTAATTATTTAATTCATAGTATTGTGTTCATGTTCAACTCTAGTGTTCCATTTACTACATGGCTTTAGAATCTTAGATTACAATCAATAGAAGGTATAATTAGAATATTAAGTGTGCACATATGGTGACATCATCCTATCAATTTTATGACCTCAGGTTGAAATTTAAATGAAGTAGAAGATGCAGGTCTATGGTAACTCTCCTTTTTCATTCTGATCAAGAGAAGTATATTTGATTGTGAATCAACTGCTAGTTAGTTCCTACCTATCATAAACTCTTTGTGAATTCCTCTTGCTTTCTTCACAATATCGATAACATTTGTGATAGACTATAAGTTATTTTTTAAGTTTATTTATGATGTATTTTAGACTTATAGTATTGATATATAATAAGGAATCACAAAGCAAGCATTCATAACTGCTTCCCCAGACTCTTCCCATTATGTAGTATTGGATTTAAAACCTTTAGTGAGACTCAACACACAGTGGTATAATTATGGAAGATGTGCTTAGCTCAATTTTTGAAGCATTAATTTCACCTAAATCTAGAAACATTATTTATTACCTTACCCATCCTTCCTTTTTAAGTTTATTTTGGATATTGAACTACCCTTTCCCTTTTATTTAGGAAATGTTAGAGCAAAGTGCCTAATTATCATTAATAGATTCAAATAAATCACTCATTTATTCTCAGCCATCAAGACTAAACCACAAGTGGTGGTGTTGCATATCTCAGAGATATTCCATGCAAGCTTTGTTTTGAAGCTAAATATCCATAATTGTTCCTTGTGTTGATTTCAAATCAGTCCTAAAATGGAGGATAAACATCCATCAATGTTCCCCAGTATTCTATTTGAAAATAATCAACCTCATGAGTATTTTGGAATGGGATCTTGGACTGAATAATATTTGGTACTAGAAGGAGGGCATTTTCTTTTTAAAGAAAATTGTCAGTAAGAATCCAAACCCTAAAGGAATATTTTATTGATTAAATTATTTTCCCCTCTCTTTTATACTCTCTCCATTTTTATGTGCTTCAAATGCACACAACAACAACATATGAGAAGGAAGGCATCATGAATTTATATGTTGGGTGATAAATTCTTTGAAATCATGCTTATTGGTAATAACATCTAAATATTTCTTATTTTTAAAACATCTTAGAGACTAGTTCAACCATCACCAAAGCTACGTTTTATCATGATTATATGGTGGTTTCCACCTTGAAATTCCAAAAAATACCTAGGCTCAATAAACCTATACCTACTTTGATCCCAACTAGCTTGTCCCCTCAACTTATCCCAAATAGACCACTCAAGATTACTTGGTTGGATGGATCATCCATTAACATTTTGGGACTTATCCATGACTTACCCAAAAATTACAAGAGGTATATTCCCCATTTCATTCTTAGTGTAATATAGAATATCGAAGAGAATGTAACCTCCTACAAAACTACACTAAGACTATTTAATATATAAAATGAGGATGTGGTGTGTAGGATTTTCAAATTCATGCTGATAGACTCAACTTATGACTAGTTCTTTGACCTTCCCAAGAATTTGATCCCTTTTTGGGACCATTTTAGTACTACCTTCTTTGACTAGTTTAAGAAAGTAATAGACTTTAGTGTCCTATACCTATAATTTACATGTATTAAATGAGAGCCCAATGAGCCTATTAGTAAATTCAATGTTAGGTTTTAAAATATGTACATTTATGTTACCATACTCTACCAACCTAACCCCCAACTAGTGCTTGAAATGAATAAAAATTCCTTGGACCCTTGGATGGCTATGTTTCTGAGATGAGATACAATAATAGTGGACCTACCCCTAGCTTATATAAGGGCCATAAAGGTAAATATATAATTAAACCCATAAGATTAGATGATGAATCCAAATCCTAATGTGTTACCATAAGTGTTTATATTAATCCTCTTTCCCAATGCTAATCATAATATCCTGATGCTTCATTCACTCCCTATAATAAGTGAATTCCCACTGAGTCATGCTGAACCAAAGCAACACTTAGGTTTTATTAACCCAAGTATCCATGAAAAATATCCTCAATTACATCACTAAGTAATGTTGGTAGTAACTAAAGATACCCAACCATACCTTAGGAGTCTATAAAGAATGAACTGGACACCATTTAGTGAATGGTATAAGAACTTAGTAATGAATTACTTGGGATATAAAGGAAAATAAAAAAATTCAATGAAGTGAGTTTTAAAAAAAAATCACAAAGACAAAAAAGGAAATACAACCATTCCCACAATCCCATATAACCCTCACACATTAGGTCACCAAAAGTTAATATGTTCAAGATAACCTTGCCTAAATAGTGTCAAGTGCATATCATGACATCCCATGGGGAATTTGACTACATAGAGTTCCATTTTAATTTTGATATCTTCCATAATTAAATAGAAGATTAAGAGATGGTCCCCAATCACTCAAAATCATCTAACATGGGAAAATCCCCTAGAACTACCATGGTGTTAGAAACCATGGAATTTTTAGGCTAATAATAAAATGAGCTAGATGAGGGTATTAGTGAAGTGTAGTCATTTCATCAATTCCAAAGGAGAAAATACACCCTTAGGAATTAAAAAAATACAATAACCTTCACTAACTCAACTCCCCTAAATAACGGTACAACCCCACTTGACCAGAATACAAGGAATGATCCACCACCTCCAAAACCTCAAGAACCTAAAGCTCACATGGAAAGATCATAGGTCCAAAAAAAAGGAGGCTATAATATATTATAGGACATGAATAATATTAAATTCAACATCATGATTCATTAACTTTCTTAGATCACAGAGCAACATGATCTTCTACTAAAGTCTTTAACATAGAATCTAACTTAACCCACCTAAGCAAAATCTAAAGTGGCCCATACCAATGTGCTCATTCATAATAATAATATGGAATTATTGTTTTCAATTTTAAGAGAACCATAATTGAAGAAATGATAAGAAACCTTCTTTTCAACTGATACAATGGGATCTTCTTAGAGCATGGGTGACTCTTAAGTGAGAAAAACCTCTAGAGAGGACTGGTTCCCTTGGATATATCACCTAAACTAATATCTTACTTGGAAAAAGGAGAGAAATTGATAACAACTCATGTTTTTAACACTTGCAATTACATATGACACACTATCAGGTACTTTCAATCTTGTAAATATCACTTCACTCACTCTTTGATCAGATTTCACATAAATATTTTACAAAAAGTCACAAACTAGATATCAATCTAGCATGGGAGGGTAGATATTAGGTATTTTCCACTTATAAACCAATCAATAAACTACTTATGGAATTTATAATGACCTATGAAAGATACAAAACACTTCATGAAGGTGAGAAAACTTAGATAGAGGTCAAATAAATTAGAAATTCACTTAACCACATCAATGAATTTAAGAGAACGTACTTCAATTCCACTTACAAATGGAGGAATTAAGTTTTTATTGCATAAAATATGTATTGGAGTACAAAAATTGGTATATATTGGGCATGGAAAAAACATAAAAGTCCCCTATTCACTAGATCAAGCTCAGCTTTATAGCATACAGGAGCATTTTTACCAAGGTGAAGAGTGCACATTAGGTCTTGAGCTGGAAGCTTGGTTGATCATTCTACTAGATCCATCACCTTTATCCCTTTGTGTTTTGGTCACTAAATGCAGCCATTAAAAAATATCCCCTAAAAAATTGGGAGCCATTAACTCACCTACTAGCTATGGAAATCATACCAATTGATTATCTCAACAATCCACTAATATCTTGCTGACTGTATAGTGCTTGTTAAATTATACCATAGGTCTTCATGGAATGGAAAACCAATTCCCTTTATTTCAAATAAATTTCACTTATATTCTTTGGAAGAGAGAAAAGAAACTTGAGAAGGATATGGTTAGTAGAACCTAATATGTTGTGCACATGTTGATCTAGATGATTGTAGATACTCCTCTTTGGCTTCAGAGGAATGATCTATAGATAAGAAAGCACTCAAAAAAATGGTTTATTAGTTAGATAGTAGGGTGGATTGCCTAGAAATCTATATCCAAGAAGCATGAGCTTCTTTGGAGGTTATCAATCCATGCTTTTAGACAATCAAGCTCTAAAAATGAAAGATAAAGTAATTGCATAAATGATAGAAGGTACTAAAATAAAATACAAAAAGTTCTTGATAAATGAATAGGTGAATTTAACTAATTATAAAAATAAAAAAATTGATATTAATGCTAAATAGATCGAGTATAGTTCAAAAAATAGGTTAGGGTTTTGTGATCAAGTAGAGGGGTAAAAACTTGGATTTGGTTGAGGTATGATGGGTGAAAATAGTTTATTATCTATTTGTCACATAATGTTCATCAATAGTTGGGGTGACCATCAAAATTTAGGGTAACCATCAGTGGTTATGGATAGGCTATCAATGGTCAAGATGACCATTGGTAGGTAATATGGGTTTTGGTCTAGTTCAAGGAAATTGATTGATGAGGATCTGAAAAGTGGGTTTGGCCTAGGTTGGTTTTGAAATAGGAATAAAATAACTAATTAGTGAAAATATATACTTAGCTTGTTGGTTGCTGATTTAAAGAGGGGTTGAGGGATTAGTTAGTAGAGATTAATGAAATTCTGGTAGAGTAATGATGCTTGATTATTGGTTGATAGATGACAACACTTTGGATCTCTATTATACTTGTTAGTTTGTTGGTTCACTCTAATTTTGGATGTAGATTATAGACTGATTTTAGATCCCTTTTAGCTCCTCCTCTCTTTTTACAGGAAGGAATGAGAGGTGAAATAATAGGTTAACAAGGGGTTTAACAAGTATTTTAAATTTATATTCCACATGCATTGGCTCATACATGAATTAGATAAGCTAAATATTAAAAAAAAGCTAGAGTTTAACTAGAGTTGACTATTTAGGTAGTGAGACCCTGATCGTTAGTGGTCATGCCTAACCATTGATTGTTAGGGTGACCATTAATGGTTAAGGGTTAAATTTTAAGTTTGGTATAGATGTTTAGTTATTTATTTATCTCGTCAGCTAACTTGACCCAAGGTTGTAGTTGAAGGGTTGTGGGATGGTTCTTAGTGGGTCTTGAGGTGGTCTAGGGGTATTTTGACATCTAGAACCATTGTGTGTGGTTTTTAAGTGTCTACATTTTGCCCCTTTTTATTATGTATTTTGTATCAACAAGCTTCAATATAAAAATGGATTATAGGTCAAAGGTTTGGTTGCCATAATTATGGGAGGAGGTTTTCCCCCTCAAACTAGGAATCAATGAGGTGAAATAGAATAAGGTACAGGTTTGATAAGTGGGTAAGTTGGTAATGAAGTGGGTAGTAGGTTGGGCACTAAATCACAAATACACACATAAAGTGTGACTAATTTTAATATCTAAGATCATGTAATGACTAGGTTGTCATGGTTGGTAAAAATAAGGTTGGTACTAGAAGGACAAGTAACAAGTAGAACACATGATTGGATGTGATGGTTGGGATACACTAGTAAAATCAAGTCTCCTAGATAAGGTTAGTATTTTCATGGGTATCCAAGGTAGGAAGTGATCCCATTAATAAATAATTTGGTTGGGTGTGCACAAGTAGCATAAGTTCAAAATGTTTAACTTGACAATTCTATCAATGCGATCAAAATGACTAAGGCAAGGTCATCACAAAATGTGTAGAGGTTAGGCCAAAATAGCCATGGTGAGGTTGACATTTTTTAGTTATGTTTGTTAGAGAAGGTAATCTCCAATGGTTGATAGTGGATTGGGTTTTGTATGTAAAAAGTGTTGGGTGAAGAAAAATACCCAAAAAAGCTAACCATCGATGGTCATGAGTGACCCTCAAGGTCAATCATCGGTAGTCACCCTGACCATTGGTGGTCAAGTGTCAACCCTCAAAGGGTGAAGACAAAATCCCATTAGGGGTTTTATTTTCTCATTTGATCATATTGACCCATGATGAATTTTATCTTGACATTTTGTGTAAAAAATAGTGATGGTTTACTAGTGATTAACTTTATGAGTGAGGTGGATTGAGTTGACTAAGCGTGAGAGGGGTGACCTGACAAAGATTTAGAATAGATGAGGGAGAGCATGGGGATAGGTGGTGGTCCCTATATTTCCTCCTTAATGATGATTAAGGAATGAGGTAGGCATTATTGTGTAATTTATAGTTTAGTTTCAATTTGGGTAATTAAATGTTAGTTGGAAGTTGTGAATTAAATGTTAGTTGGAAGTTGTGTTGTTAGTGTAGTTAGTTGTGGGTTTGTTTGACCTATTTTTAGGGTCTAAGAGTTGTGTGGTTGAATTTGGTAGGTTAGGTTTATATTAGATGGGTAGGGTAGATAGGTAGATGGTAGATGTAGGTATAGGTAGAATTTTTTAGTTTTCTTATGGTTTGGGAGGTGTTATGTTTGGGGAGCAGGGCTTTATGTGAGTGTCAATGGTCATTACACAGTGACCATCAATGGTCACTTTCAAATATAATCAGTCATGAGTGACCATCAGTGGTTAAGAAGTGACCATCAATAGGTCACTATGAGGTGACTATCGATGGTTGGTATCCTGATCATCAGTGGTTGGCTATGTAAATAATTGATCATCAATGATTGAAGGTTAGGTTTAAAGGCTTGGTAAATGGTTATGATTGAGGCTAATGTTTTAAATAGTTAAGGTCAAGGGTAATGCATTTTATTGATAGGTAATGGTTAAGATTGGGCATTAAGGGTAGAAGTTATGTTTAGTTAAATGTTATAGGGTAAAGGGTATGAATCTATCCTAAGGGTTCATAGTAAATGGTTATGTTTGGGTAAAGGTGTAAGGGTGTAGGTGATGGTTTAGATGAGATAAGTGAAGATAAGATAAGGAGAGTGATGTAGATGTTGTCAAGGTAGAATAGGTAGATATGATTATGAGTCATGGTTATGGGTCAAATGTGATAAATGTCATAAGGTGATTATGAATTAGGGGTAATGGGAAGATTTCATAGGCAAAACATGTCAATGAACTAATTTTTTTGGTTTTTTATTAAACCTTGTTGGCATGGGAGAAGATATAGATGAGAGATTGGGTGCCCCAGATATTTGATGATATTCAATATGTGATGATTGATGATGATTGGGATCACATGGAAGACATAGGCCTTGGGATCATGAGGTACTACTATCATGTACCTTGAGACATGATGATGTTAGTGGCACTCATCAAGAAATGGGATCCTACCACTAACACATCTTTTTTTCCTATAGGTGAGCTGACTATTCTACCTAAGGATATCCATAGGATCATGCAACTACCCATACAAGGTGAGATGATCTACCAAATTTAGAGGGATGAGTGAGATGAGATTATGGATATCTTATACAAGGATGGCCTCAATTTTATGAGGTGGAACTTAGGAGGCTTCCACTACACACCACTATACTAGAAGGATAGTGATGCAAGGATGTTATTCATAATGATGATGATAGTAGTGATGTGTTATGCATTGCCTGATTTGAGTAGTGAGAGGTTCCTTTATTTATTGATGGGGATGTTTATGGATATGTGGTTGGGTTTCATAGTGTTTGAATGGGTACATATGACAATTATTCAAATTTACCAAGATCTATGGGGATTCTAAGCCCATAGGAGATATTGGATCAGTGTTGATTTTATTCTTCATTACTAGGCATGTGAGCACATCTAAGTATTGAGGCTTATGGATTTACCTTGGGAGGGCTTTGTGTAGATGGACTATAGGGTCAGATACATGTGGTGGAGTGATTATGCCCTCTTAGGATCAAGAGGAGGGGTATATAATAGAGACTAGTTCAGGGGTCAGCTAGATGTCTTAATCATTGAAGATGTGATTTGGAGACCATATGTTAGGTTTCCAGGATGGGTCTATTACAAGATGCATAATATATATTTGAAAAGTTATAGATGGATATATGATAGATGAGAGGGTAAGATAGATCTGATACCATTTGATAGGGTATGGAAGCAATTTGACCTCATGCAGGATATACCTAGGGTGTTCTCAAGGTATAAAAGGGAGGATACAGAGTTCCCATTGCCCACTCCATAACTAGTACATGATTTTATTAACCATAAGGATCTATTAGTGATGTAGGTGTCATAGATGGGTATTCTACATGGTACCATACACTCTATACTATGGCAAATATTGGTCCTGAGGATGGGGGTTACTAAGATATGGATGTTGACATAGGAGGAGATGGTCAATAGGTTCATATTCCAAGGGTTACCCTAGATGTATAGGTAGTGACCATGGAGAGGGACCAAGCACAAGTGAAATTAGACATAACTTAGACATCCTTGGTAGTAACATAGGCATCAATGATAGTAGTGAAAAGCTAGTTGGTCACTGTTATAGGGGAGAAGGATCAGGTTATGTCCCAACTATCCTTGGTGATGTAGGATAGAAATTACCTCTAGTAGGTATGAGGTGGAGTACTAGTAGCTACAAGGATAGTAGGGACTATCTCAATGTAGATATATGTAGAAACTATGGATGTTATGAGGGTTTGGTCTTTAGGTTTTTACTAGATGAACCCTGATGGGGTGAGTACAAGGTTAATATTATAGGTGGTGCTATAACAATGATACTAGGTTAGTGTTTTGCATTTATGGGTGGGTAGGTAGGTATAGGAAGATAGGCTCTAGGAGGTAGTGGTTCTCTAGGAACATAGCATTATTTATGAGAGATTATATATATTTATGTTGATATGTCATATGATTTTGATACTAGCCTATGAGATGATGCAATGAGATTTATATTTTGAGAGACATGTATATTGATGTAATTGATGATGATGATGATTATGTGATTATAGATTCATGATTTATGGATATGATCTTTGCATATGGGTTGTGGTTCATGGTTATGATGTGCATGTTGATTATTTATGATGTTATGTTGATTATGGTTATGATCATGATGATGTTAATATGGAATCACCTAGATAGTCATGTGATGATATGTCCTTTTAATTTATGTTTGTGAGGATGTTTAAGATGGACTAATGTTATTGATGTGTTGATAATGTGATGGATATGGATGACTATGATGATCTCGATATGATTATGAGGTGTTAATATGATGTTAGGGATGATTAATATTATGGTTATGATGTTATGATTATGGTATTTTATGTTATAGATTTGATGATTTAATTTCATGTCTTGAGATGATTATATTTAGGATATTGATATGATCATGGTTATGGCTACTAGTTATGCTTAGGTGGACAAGGTTATGATGTGATTTATTCTTATCATTTATGGATGACTAGGATGATAGTGATGATTATGTTCATACATAATTTTAATGAGTATATGCTTCCTCATTTAGATTTAGATATGTGGATATGGCATACATGAGTATGGCATTGTGATGGTGATAGTTGATTTTTTATGGAGGTTTTTATTATGCTAATGATATCTATTTTTTTTTATGATGTGATAAGGATATAATATGATGTGATTATGATTATGGTCATTTTGTTTTGATTAGGGTGAAGCACATAAGGTAAGTTAAATAACAAAACCATATGTGAGAAAGAGAAGACAAACTAGAGAGAAAATTTTAGGTGAGTATATCAACCAGTATAGGAGAATAAGAAGAAGACATGATGTTTCTTCTTTGGCAAAGACCAAAAACAAATTGAAGATAGATTGGTTTAAGGAACATAAGCCCATCAAATGCTTCACATTAGCATGTGTTAGTTGGTTAAAAAGGTGTCTTGATCATATAATTTCAAGTAAGCTCAAAATCCTTTGCTTTATAGAGTATGTAAAGTGTGGGGAAGATGAAAATGGAACCATCTTGGGAGACTATATTACCTCCTCTATGGGTTACCAAACATTTAGTATAAACAAGTCCATGTCATATAAGGTGTAGACTAATCAATGTGGGAAGTCTAATTATGGGATCTAATTGTGGATTTCAAAGTTATTTTGCTATTTTTTTATGTTTGATAATAGGTCTTTTGCTTTATTGTTATGGAGGGTTAGGGAAGCTGATCGATATGGAAAGCTTCCAAGAAATTACTATGCTTTGACAAATGTTTTACCCAGCCATCCTTCAAGGGAGTGGTCTAAGATTTGTGTGCTTTATTTAAAGCTTTTTGATATTTATCCTTCAAAGGAGAAGTCTACCTTATATTGAGAAATTTTGATATGTTTTTGTAGTTGTTCTTAAAGGGAGTAGTCTGCAAATGCTAGAGAGTGACCCTTATTAGTTCTTTTGATTTTTTTTGTGAATTTTTCTTTTGATGTCATGGACTTGATTATATAGGTTCAAAATGTCACCTTTTATAAAAGAAAAACTAAAATCCCAAGAAGGTGGATTAGGTGTAAAATAGGTTTAGGTGATAATGGCCATGGGAATCTATCCTTAGGAAAGTGGTGGAAAGTATAATGAGAATCATGCCATGGGTAGAGTTGTGGTACCCATTATTGAATATTAGGATATGGTTGTGATATATAATAACATGATTTAGTTTTAATCAGTTGTTCTTAATATAAGGAGATGAATGTGGTTGAAAAAAAGGGATGATCTTAAGTTAGGTAAAAAAGTGAGTTCGATCCCATTTTAACAAAATAAAGGATGCATATGCAAAGCATTGAGGGGCTTAGGTTCTAGGTTGCCTTTAAGAGAGGTCAACCGATAAGCTCCTAATCCATAGTTATTCATTATGATATAAGGTTAAATCCAATTGAAAGAAAACTTTGCTCACTTACTTTTCTCCATATTGGTGATATGTCTATCTTATTTTAGGATGAGATCTCCAATAATGAATTCTTTCACTTTAAGGTGTTTTTATAAGTGTGTTTGATGAATTATTAATAGACATGAAGGTGAGTAAGTGTTGTTAAATAAAAATCATCAAGTAGTTCAAGTTGGGCTAAGTATTCTTGGTGATAATCACTCTTAGAGATGAGATCTTACAAGGATATGTGAAGAGAGGGAATTTAGACTTTGAGAGGCAAGACAATCTTTGCTCCAAAAACTAGAGAGAAAGTGGTATCACTTATAGGGGGTTTAATTCTAGTAAAATATGTCCATAATGCAAAGGGGATGTGTAAATGCCAATCCTAACTGGATGAATTAACCATTTTAGTTAGCTTGTTATTAAGAGTTTTGTTAAAGGCTTCCACCTATCCATTTGTTTATGGATGATAGGGTGATGAGAAACTTAACTTGATACTGAATACATAACAAAGACCTTGGACTTGTTTGTTTTTGAAGGATTTTAAATTATCAGTGATAATTTTGTGAGGAACATCAAAATGATAGATGATATGATGGTTGATAAAGTCAATAATATTTTTAGATTTTGTTGAGATAAAAAGAGTGACCTCTACCCATTTGGTAAAGTATTCAATCACAGTGATGATATAATGATGTTTCTATGAAGAATGGGTGTTAATTTCACCAATAAGGTCTAGGCCCCATTGTGAGAAGGGTAAAAAATCTATGGATACGTGAAGACTATGACTAGGTGCATGATGTAAATTGGAATGTTGTTCACACTCAACACATTTTTTCACATAATCATAATAGTCTTGGTTAAGGGTAGGATAGTAATACCCAAGGTGAAAGATGCATTTAGCGATGGCTAGGACACTAAAGTGTCCCCCATAGATCCCATCATGCATTTCCATGATAGCATGAAAGGCCTCATGACTATGTAGGAAACAGAAGAGGAGACCATCAACACCATGTTTATAAAGAATTACCCTAGTATGGTATAATGTGAGGTACTTTGAATAAATGCTCATCAAGAATTTATAGAAAGACCTAAAGGAATGGTGGAAAGGTTGATATATTTGAAAGTATATTGATACCAAAGGTTAGGTTGGGTTTCTATCACATTGAAGATGATGGGAGAGTTTGATTTAACATAAGAAGGATAGGTAAGTTGGTGGATAATTATAGATAACTTAGATTTAGAGGGTGCAGATGATATTTGAGAAGTGAGGGAAGACATCATATCAAAAAACTTGTTCATGGATCATAGATTAGTTTGAATACAATAGTGTTTAAATGATGCTAAGAGTATGTTAGCTAATTATTTTTACTATTACAAAACATCATTCTTACATTTGTAAGAGCCATTGATTTGATTGACCACAAGTTGGGAGTTACCAAATATGTTCATCATTTTAACTCCCAAGGCTAACGTAGTTTGGAGACCTATCACTAGAGCCTCGTATTTGGCCATATTATTGGTACATTCAAAATCTAGTTTTAAGGATAAATGAAGAAATTCACTATGAAGGGGAATAAAGATGATCCCATCTCCCCCACCACATTAATACTTTTATCTATTGAATAAAATAATCACTTGATAGGTGAAGTTTTCCTGAGAGAGGGTCATGATGGACTCATTAGGGAACTCAAGAGGAGGAGGTTGATCATCTGCTAAGGGTGCATCAGCTAATTGGTAGGTAATTAATCACCCTTTAATTGACTTCTTCTAAAGAAACTTATGGTAAAACTCAGATAAAAGCATGATCCACTTTGCCATATGTTGGTTTTGGTATGGCTTGAAGTGCATATACTTGAGTGGGTCGGTATTGGTTATGACATAGGTCTTATGGTTGAGAAGGTAATGGTGAAGTTTGGTGTCAATGAAGACCAAGGCTAGGAAAAGTTTCTTGGTATGGGTGTACCAAGTCTCATATTATATAAGCATGAAGATAATGTAGTAGATGACTTACTCTTTATGTTGTTCATCCTGATGAATGAGCATTGCCCCTAAGGAGTGGTTGGTGATAGTGATATAAAGGTAAAAAGGTTGCTCATCCTTGGGATAAATGAGGATAGGTGGAGATAAAAGGTACTCTTTAAGTAAATCAAAGGCCTTTTAATAGTTTTTGTTCCACTAGAAAGACACATCCTTCTTTAGAAGGTGGTGAAAATCTTAACACCAATCTAAGAGTTGAGACATAAAGTGATAAATGGATTAGAGCTTCCCATACAAGCTACATAGTTGATTAAGGTGGTTAGGAGGAGGAATATCAATTATTTCTTTGATTTTGGATAGATTAACATTGATTCCCTGAATGGATATGATGAAGCCAATGAGCTTTCTTGATAAGACCCTAAAAATTCATTTCTTAGGGATAAGGAAGACAAGGTAATGGATGAGTCACTCAAAGATAATATTAATAATGACCAAATGATCTTTATGACATTTGGATTTCTCAAAAATTTCATCAACATAGTCTTCAATGATTTTGTGAATAAGGTTATGGAAGATGTAGGTCATAGCATATTGGTAGGTTGCACTAGTATTTTTTAGTCCAAAAGGCATTACCTATAGTATAAATTTCCCTATGGGGTGATAAAGGAAATTTTGTGTTAATCCTCAAGGGAAATTAGTATCTAATTATATCATGTTGGTAGGTTACACCAATATTTTTCAATCCAAAAGGCATGACCTATAGTAGAAAGTTTCCTATGGGGTGATAAAGGAAATTTTGTGTTAATCCTCAAAGAAAATTAGTATCTAATTTTGTGTTAATCCATAAGAGATAAAATCTCATGGCCAATTTTAAGATTAACTAGTTAGTTAATTTTTGGTAGAGGAAAGTCATCCTATAGGAAAGCAAGGTTAAGGTCACAAAAGTCTACACAGATGCATAGTCCCCCTATGGATTTTGTGATAGGCATGATGTTTGAGATCCACTAGGGATAGTCAATGGGTTGAATGAAATTGATGGATAGGAGATGTTGAGGTTATTTTTTGATAATAAGGGTTATATAAGGATGCATACATCAAAGTTTTTATTTAACTGGCTTGACATCACAGTTGGTAAATATATTATGTGTAGTGATGGAGGGGTCAATTCTTTACAAGTCACTATAAGATCAATAAAATTCTATAATAAAATCTTCCAAGAAGGAGGGGAAGTCCTAAATATTTTTAGAATTTATTGATTGGCCAATTTTAATAATGCATGGGTTATCTAGAGTGCCTAAGTTGATATCCATGGTGGATTCATTCAACATGGTCAAAGTCTTAGGAGGAACGGATTTATAATAAGAATAATTTGGTGCACCAAGATATGTGAGAATGGAATCATCATCCTGACATTGAATGATGTTAATGGTAGGAGAGTCATCCCCTATCGTCTTGAGGTAGGTCAGAGAATGGTTATAGTCACCCCATCCTTTTGATAAGTCAAGGGTTTAAGGTTGATCAAATTGATGAAAAAAATTTAGGGGGGATGATGTAAAAATCCTTAGCTATATATTGTAGAGTGGATGCTGAGGATGGGATTTCCTCATCAATGATGATAATGGGAGGTAGGTTAGTTTGTTGTTTAGGTGGTGTGAAGCCAAGGTCATGATTTTCATGAGGTTTCTAGGTTTTTATTGGAAACAACTCATGCAACCCATGTTTGTACTGACCTAGACCAAATCCTTTCTAAGCATAACTATAAAGGTATGTTTGGGAAAATTTTGGTTTGTATAGATAGGAAAATATAGAGGTGAATGGTCAAGGTGAAAAAGAGGTGGCAAAAGTGTCAATAGGTTTATCAAGTTCCCCATAGATGAAATTAGTTTAACAAGTTGAGGGTCTAAAAGGAATAATGGTTTTGATATTGGGATCATAAATAGGTTGGTGGTCAAGTTTCCCATATTCTTATGGAGTAGGGAAAGCATCAAGGGTTAGAAGGTAATACTCCCCAAATGAAAGATGCTAAAATTTTGATTCCATAAGGTCCATTATAGGGATTTGGGTAGAAGGAATAGATGAACTAGTGGAGACTTCAGTGGTAGAAGGAGATGGAGCTTCATATTTTATAGATGAAGGCTTGTTGGATGGAGGAAGGAGAATGTTGTTGGGTTGGTATATCATGTTACATGATGTGAAAGGACTCAGGTCAACTTGGATGGTAACAACTTGACCTTCATGCTCAAATATGATGCACTGATGTAGGGTGGATGACACACAACCCATGGAATGAATCCAAGGGCATCCTAACAATATGTTATATTGGAAATCTCCTTCCACTACATAGAAGAGCTTAGGAAGCATGCATGGTCCTAAGTGAATGTGAAGGAAAATAGTTCCTAAATTCATGTATGTAGTATCATTGAATGATTAGAGTACCATTGAGGTCTCTAACATAATGTTATTAGGTAATTTGAGTTGGTTGTATATAAGGGAGGTGATAATTTTGATGTTATCTCCCCAATCAATCATAACCCTATTTATGTGGGTTTGGTTGATATAGGAGATAATGAAGAGAGGAGGGTCTGGATCATCTAAATGGATAGAGGGTATTTTTAAATCCTTAAAGGTAACAAGGCTAAAAAACTATAGAGATCCAAAAAAAATTGCTAAAGGTCATGGGTCTTCTGACCTAACCTCTATATATTTCAAATCCTCTATCATCACTTAGAAGTGATGGGGTGAGGTATTGATTAGTTCATGAAAACTCATCTTTACCAACATTTGGTGAAGCCATTTTAGAATTACACATTGGATTGATTTAGAAGTATTGGATTGAGAGGGTCTCAAAATGGATACTTTGGGTTTGGTTGAAGGTAAAGGTGCTTAGTGTTGTCCATGTGCTTGGGTGGTGGAATAGGGATATGCGTATAGAATGGACACCTTTGTCTTTCCCTTTTCCTTTGGATGAGTCTATGATCATGTGACCACATGAATGGTATGGATTGGGGAAGGAGTTAGGCTATATGACTGTGTCAATTCCTCTTCACTGTAAGGTGAGAGTGGAGGAGTATGTAGGTGTTGGTTGATGGATATTGGTTCTTATATTGGTGTTTGGCTCATAGGAGGTTCATCTGATAATAATTCATCTTCATGATATAGCTAATGGGCTAGTAATTAGAGGGCCTTACAATTCTTTATGTCATGCCCAAGTGTCCTATGGTATGAACATAGTAATTTGTCATTATACCAAGATGGTCTTAGACTTTGTGGGTCAAATGGTCTAATAGATGGTAAGGTATAGGAGTCCTAGTTTTGGTGGGGTATAACCCCTTTCAGGAGTGGGCTTGGTGGTATATGTTTTGGGTAAATGAGTGTTCTTGGTGAACGGTTTTAGTTTTGATAGAGAGGTTGATAGTTTTGGGGTTAAAAGGTTTTGGGGTAGACATTTGGGAGACAAGTGGTTTGTTTGTAGAAAATTAAGAGATAGGAGGTGTGTTCATGGGTGGTTTGATGAAAATAGGTGTGGATTAAAGTAGGAGTGATGGCATAACCAAAAGTGGTGGTAGGGTTTTGATTGGGATGGTTGGTTTCCCAATTAAGGTAGAGAGGTGAGGTACACAAATAGAGGGAAAAGTGGAGAGGGAAGGTAGAGTTTTGGTTTTTGGGATTCTAGGTGGTTTTACCTTCTTTGTTGGCTTAGTTTTGGGCTTGTTTGATAGGTTTAGTGGGCTTAAATTCAACCTTACTAATGGGTGAGTAATGTTATGAGTAAGAAATATGCCAAGGTTCTTAGTGGGTTTAGTTAGAATAGTTGAATGTGATTTAGTGACTATGGGTGAGTTGGGTTTTAATGTTGATGCTATGGTTTGATGGGTAGAGGTGTCCAATGGTTAGGTTATGGTGATAGTGGATTTGATAGTGAAAAGGGTAGGTTGTTCTGATAAATAAGGATCCCGCTTGGTTTTATAATGGATTCTAAGTAGTTACCAAAAGGTGGCCTAATTGAGGTTAGGGTCAGATGTGAATTATAAGTTTTTAAATAGTATAGAAAAAGGTTTATAGATGGGTCTGAATCCCCTGGTAGTGGATAAAATAGATAAGCCCAAGGGTTGAGGTGAAGGAATAATTACCTTATCCTTTTCCTGATCAAAAGGTTCTAATATCTGGGAGGGAAAATCCTTGGTGGGAGGTGTAGGTAAAGTGGTTTCTTCCTTAGGATTTCTTGCTAAAGGAAGAGTGGATTATTGTATGGTTGAAGAAAATGATAAAGTGGGAATGGTTTCCTCCTATAATGTTCATATCAAAGGATATGTTGGTGACTCCACTACCTCAATAAGTGGAGTAGGGGGAGAGTTTATTTGGTTAATGGTATTCTTAGTGGTGAGTTCACCAAGAACCATATTGATAGTATAGGCCTCATGAGCATGAGAAGATACTACTTTATTTTTCTTGTTTGAAGATGTAAAGTAATTGATTCAGGGGTGAATTGTGGTTATCCAACATAAGTTATCCCTTGTTAATGAGAGTTTAGATAATGTTCTTGAAGGTATTACACCTACTAACATCATGTCCAATGACTTGGTAGAAGGAACATAATTCATTATCCTTGTACCAACCCAGTACATGATGAGAGAAATCAAATTATTATAGAGGTTTGATCAGGGGAAGCTATATGATATTGGATTTTAATAATTTCTCCAAGATCAAAGTGTATGAATACCCAGTCAGAGTAAATTACTTTTGGGTATTGTAGTTTGTGTTCTTGGTGTTTTTATTAGAGGAATTGGAAGGGTTAGATTGGTTAACAATGGGTGGAGGGGAGGTTTCAAGAAAAGCCACATTTGTTTTTGGATTTAGTGTTGGTCTGGATTTTGGGTTTATAAGAGGACACCTCATTTGATTTGAAGGTGGCATTGTTGTTTCTCAATTTTAACTTCCCTTCATCGATGGCTCTATTTTCTAGTTTTCATGTCATGTTAAAAGCCTCATCGAAGGTTTTGAAGCTTTGAACCTACAAAGTAGAGGAGATGTGTTTGGTGAAAGCTTAGGCAAATAGTTCAATCAACTCGGGTTGGGGTATAGAAAAGGAGATTTGGTTTATCAGACTTCTCTAATGGGCCACAAAGTTAGCAATGGATTCATCATCAAATTTCTGAATGGAGTAGAGATCAGTGATGGATACTTTCTTAGAGACGTTTATGAAAAATTGATCTAGGAAAATATATTCTAGTTGGGAAAAATAAAAGAGAGAGTGATTTGAAATAAAACTATACCAATCTAGTGTCAGACCTGATAGAGACATGGGGAAGGTACGAAGAAAGAGAGCATCATCATAGGAAATCTTATAACATGAATGCCTAAATGCTTTTAACTATTGTTGAGGGTCTTCCTTACTTTGAAACTTTGAGAACTTTGAAAGTTCCCATTGAGGAGGATATGGTCGAATGGGGATGGATGGTTGAGTTGGTTCATTATAGATTGGGTCATATGACAAAATATTATGAGCTCTAGAAATGGATGACTCTAAAGTAGTCATTTTATCCATTAACATTTTGATAAGGTTGATTTGGGGTTGTGTACCCCCGTAGTTATAAGGTAGGTTGTGTTAGGTTTGGGTAGGTGTGATAAATGTATATTTGGTCAGGGGTTAAGAGGCTACCACATGTTGGTATGCGGATATGGGTGGTTAGGATGATGCCACATATGAATATGTAGAGATAGGTAGTTAGGTTGAAGGTAGAGGTATGTAGCCTTATGGGTTAGGGACGTAGCTTGGGTTGTGTGCAATGGGCACTTATTGAGACATCAATACAAGTTAGGTAGGAGGTATAGTCGGGTTAGTAGATAGAGGGTAGGTGGTTAACTTGGTGTTGATGGGTGGAAGGGTGGAAGGTATGGGAACCACCAAGCTTTAAAATGGAGTGGAGGTAGGTAGGTTGGGAATAAGGGTAATGGTGGTGACACTTTTAAAGGGTGATCATATGGTAAGGTATGTGTTGTAGCCCAAAGGTTAGGTTGCTCCTATATTAGTTGGGTTATTATCTAGTGAAGAAGGTGGTTGGGTGTTGCTTAGTTGAGTGGGTTGGTTTTGGATGGTGGTATCGATAGGATTATGGGTAGAAGATGATGCTTGGGTGAATAGAGGTTGAGTGGAGATGGTGTAAATATAAGTGTTTCCCATAAGGTAGAATGACATGCCATAGGGCCAATCAATAGGTGGAACCAAAATAGGGGTATGGTGGGATATGGTGTTTAGGTAATGATGGAGGGTTATGGGGTTATTATCTAGAAAGGTGGTGAAGTTTACATCACCTTGGGAAACCATCAGAGGGATGGTTGGACTCCCAAAAAGATGAGGATAACTCTTTGCATTTGAGATGTACTCCATGGATGAGGGAGAAGAAGAAGATGGATGATTAAGAGGTGGGTCCTAGTTTACTTGGTTTTTTAGTTGTTACTTAGTTAAAACCATGTAGATGAGGAAAAAGGAAGATACACGTAATCTCATAACTCAAACAAAGAGAGGACAAGAAAAATTCAAGGAAATGAAACACACACTAAAGCACCTTAAATCTTAAGGTTCTTTTTAGTCTCTCTTGTGGCTTATACATTAAGCTTTAAGAATTGTGTGTCTAAAATTGGCTTGTAGAGTGAGTACTACAAAATAAGTCTATGTTTGGTTTCAAATTGTGTTTAGGATATCAAAGGGATATGTGTTGGTAATCAATATGTGGCTTGATATTGGGGCCTACCCCCTCACTTCACACACCACAGTGATAAGGGTGTCGAGTGATTAGCCAAGATATACCAATTTCCATATATTATACTCAACCAAAGAGATGAGTTTTTTCTCCCTTGGTGATGAAATCCAAGTAGGATAGTCAGGAAAGGTGACTGCTAGGTAATGAAATCTTATTCAGGCCTAATGTCAATGTTTTATGCTTGATTAAGTATGAGTGGTTTGGTCTTGTGTGTGTGAGAGGAGTGAAGATATGATTAATTCCCTTAATTAATTAAGATATGTGAGCTAAAATTAGCAAGAAAAAAATGTATGTAGTTAATTTTAAGCAAGCACCTAGATGCAACTATGAACCCAGTAAAAGACTCAAGGGTCCCACTAGGCATGCCAAAATGTTTTATAAAAAAAAATTATTATATTTTTTAGAAGAGAGAAAAATAAACTCAAGAAGGGTATGGTTAGTAAAACCTAATATATTATGTGTGGATTGATCTAGATGGTTGTACATAATCCTCTTTGGCTTGGAAGGAATGACCTATAGATAAGAAAGCACTAAAATAAATGGTTGATTAGTGAGATAGTAGGGTGGATTGCCTAGCAAGCTAGATCTAAGAAGCATAAGCTTCCTTGGAGGTTGTCAATCCACACTTTTAGAAAATCAAGCTCTAAAAACAAAAGATAAAGTACTTGCATAAATAATAGAAGGTACTAAAATGAAATACAAATAGTGATTGATAAATGAATAGATGAATATGACTAATTATAGAAATAAACAAATTGATATTAATGCTAAATGGATCGGGTATAGTTCATAAAATAGGTCAGGGTTATGTGATCAGGCAGAGAGGTAGAAAGTTAGATTTGGTTAAGGTCTAGTGGGTGAAAATAGCTTGCTAAGTTTTAATAACATAATGACTATTAGTGGTTTGGGTGACTATCAGTGGTTAGGGTGACCATCAGAGGTTATGGTTAGACCTTCAGTGGCTATAATGACCATCGGTGGTTACTGTGGGTTCTAGTTTGGTTCAAATAAATTGGTTGATAAAGTTACATAATGGGAAGCGAGAAAGTGGTTTTAGCCTAGGTTAGTTATGAAATAGAAACAAAGTAACTAATTAGTAAAAATGGATACTTAGCTTGATAGTTATTGATTTGAAGAGGGGTTAAGGGATCAGTTAGTGGATCCTAATGAAATTTTGGTAGAGTAATGATGTTTAGTTATTGGTTGATGGATGGTATTACTTTGGATCTCTATCATACTTATTGGTTCACTAGTTCACTTTGATTTTATATGTGGATGATAGATTAATTGATTAATTTTGGATCCATTTCACCTCCTTCTCAACTCTTTTTATAGGAAGGAAGGAGAGGTGAAACAATAGGTTAGTAAGGGTTTCAATAATTAGTTTAAATTTAGCTTCCACATGCATTATCTTATACACAAATTAGACAAGCTAAATATAAAAAAAATAATCTAAAGTTTGATTGGAGTTGACTATTTAGGTAGTGGGAACTTGATCATCGATAGTCAGGCCTAATCATCGATGGTGTGGGTAATATTCGGTGGTTGAGGGTTAAAGGTTAAGTTTAGTAAAAAGGTTTAGCTTATTGGTTATCTAATTAGCTAACTTGACCTAGGGTTATGGTTGAAGGGTTGTGGGATGATTCTTAGGGGGTCCCAAGGTGGTTTAGGGGTGTTTTGACATCTAGAACCATTGTGTGTGGTTTTCTAGTGTCTAAAACCTTATTTTTTTTCCATGGATACCTCATTCCTTGATATATGCATCTCATTTGAGTTGTTAGGAAACCATGGTTCTACAAGTCTTTTGATCTAACATGTTTGCCACATTATTTATCATATTTAAAAAAAATAAGATCATTATTTCTTAAAACATATGTCCTCATCTCATGCCTCCTAGAAATTGATTGAATTTTCATCACTGATCTCCTTGGGAGTATATTGGCCTTGACTTCAATGTTGGTCATTAATATTTGATTTGTACTCGACATTGTGACACTTGACAGTTTCATGTGCTTTCTATGGACCTTACAGTTAGTCTTTATTCTATTAACACTCTTATACCACATGGAATCCTCACATGTAATCTTAGATCATTTACTTCTTGACCTCATTCACACCATCAATCTTATTTTCATGGTTGAATGCATGCCATTGATCTTTGATTTGGTTGATTAAATTCACATCATTGATCTGTTAATTTGCCATTATTGGTCAATTTCAAGATCAAATGACTTGTTGATGTTGTGCTCATCATTGATCTTATTTTTAAAGATTTAATACATGCCATTGATTTTATTTGACCTATTGACTCTATTCTCACCTATAATTTTATATATTTTTGATCCAATCAAGCGATATTCTAACACTTGGCAGCCCTACATTCAATCGTAGGATCCTTTGAGGATTTTTTAAATCTAAAAAACTATTTACTATGGCTTTAATTTTATGTCCCAAAGCACATACCATGTTGATAGATCATTTTTTAGGCTTATATATTTAGATATAAAACTCATCAAGGCACCAAATTTGAAGGGATATTCATGGAATGAAATACATCATTTTCATGCAATCTTTCAATTTTCATTGGCTCCCCAAGTACACTTATTAAATACAAAACCAAACTAACATATTCATTCATGCATGATATGCCAAGATAGTTTGGATCCTCTAGTATTGTGCTAGTCATCTTTCTCTTTTCAAAAGGACACTAGGAGGCATTGAGACTTCATCAAGATACCCCTGAATTCTTGAACACCATGGAAGCCTATTGGATCTT
The DNA here is from genome assembly GCA_037957365.1 of Torreya grandis. Lineage (NCBI taxonomy): Eukaryota > Viridiplantae > Streptophyta > Pinopsida > Cupressales > Taxaceae > Torreya > Torreya grandis. Next base: position 1,608,393 of record JARHVA010000500.1, read on the forward strand.
TCACTTACAATTCTAGACTTGTTCCTCAAAATCACCAAATTCACCTTAAATATTGCTTAAAGTGTTTCAAATTATTCTAAGTGACATTTTTTCTTCTCCTTCCACCATTTTATCACTCATTCAACCAAAACTTTGCTTAGAGTGTTTTAAAAGATTGGCCTGATCCATCTAGGCAAAATTTTTATCTATAGACCAATTTTGGTCAACATTTATGGCGACTCAACTAGGAATAATTCTTTCTATGCTTGAGAACCAAACCATTTACATGAACTTTGGATTCATAAACAATGATAATTTTGGTCCATGACTACAAGTAACCTTTTGATTTTAAAACAAGAAAACCTATTCAACTAAAACAAGGAAGGAAACACACAAAATAAAGAAAATAATATAAAAAGAGAAAGTGTGGAAAAAAATAACTTATTTGGGACAAAACACAGACCATCTAATGTGATAGGACAACACTTGGATGAAAACAAACAAACTAATTATGTACAAGGAACTTAGCTTTTAAATAGTAATATTTTAGATGTATTCCACTAACTGGGATTGGAAGCTCCTCACCATCCATATTTAAAAGTTGGAAAGCATTATGGGACTTGTAGCTTGAGATTGTGTATGGACCAATACAAAGAGAGTCAAAATTTTTATGCCTTCTTAGTTTAGCTCTATCTTAATCCCACTTGAGGACCAAATCTCCTTCTTTTAAACTTTGTGAAGAAACTCTTTTGTCGAAGGATCTCTTCATGTATGATTGGTGGATTTACATGGCTAACATGGACTAATTTATAACCTATTCTAGCTCCATAATATTAGCATTCCTAATCTCCATTGGTTCATTATCCAACAACTCAAGTTGATGCATTAGTTCTAAAGCAAGAAACTCAAGAGAAATAGGTAACCTTGCTTCTTTACCATATACCATATTGTATGGAGAGTTAAATATTGATATTTTAGGTTATCCTATTATCCCATAGAGATGATTTAAATTTTATATCCCATGATCTTTGATTATCTTCAATAGTCCTTCTTATGATCCTTAACAAGTTTTTATTTGTGGACTTAGTAAAGCCATTGCCTTTTGGATAGTAATTTGATGAAGTTATGAGATAGACATCATGTTTAAAAAACTAGTGTCTAATTATATTCCCCAAAAATTCCATAACATTATAAAAAATAATGGTTAATGGAACTCCTAATATAGTAAGTAAACCTTCATAGAAATCTAGAACATTGGATTCATTTACTTCTTTTAATGCTACTGCTTTTATCCATCTAGTGAAGTAATTTATAGTAGTTAGTATATATTTATGTAATAATATTGAAGGAGGATTTATGAGACTAATAAATCCAATCCTCATTATAAAAAGGGTTGATCTAATTTAATTGATTGAAGAGGTAAGGCTGAAAATTTTATTTTTCCTACAAACATAACACACTACTTACATTTCCTAACCCATGCATGACAATCACCAAATATGTTTGGATAATAATACCAAACTCTCATGATCCTAAGGGATGTAATCCTTGATTATAAGTTCCCTCCACCATGTCCATCATGGAACTCTTCAAGAAATCTATGTGTTTGGCTTGGCTCAATACATCTTTTCAACATGCTAGTGATATCTTTTTTGAACAAAACACCATCAACAAGAAGAAATGGAATTGATTAAAACTTAAAGTATTTTATTTTTTAATCACTTATATAATAATAATAAATATCATCTTGGAGATATCTTACCAAGTCATGAAACTAGCTAGAAGGTGAGGTATAATCAGCTACAACCTCTTCATCATTTGACACCAAAACTGCCTCATTTTCCTCTTGCAAGTCTTGGGCTAGATTCTCACAAATTTATTTACCTCTAATAATATTTGTCACATTGATATCCACATCATAATACGTTACCTTATTTATCCAACCAAATCTCTTCTCATTTATGTCTTTGTTCAAAAGGAACTCTTTGATACTTGGATGGGCAACCATTAGGTGTATCTTATTGTTAAACAACAAGTATCTAAACTTATTAAGAGATATTAAAAAATAAAATTACATGTTTTTAAACAAAAAATTACCTTATTTCATACTCTTTTAATCCTTGACTGAATAAGGTTATTGGCTTCTCCAAGCCCTCATGATTTTGTTGCATAAGAATGCCTAAAATGGTGTCCATGTTGGCATAGGTATACAATATGAAATCTTTAGTGAAATATAGATTCATGAGTATAGGATCACTAGATATGGATTTATTAATCCCATTAAAACTCTTTAATATTTATTTTAACTATATAAAAAATTTATTCTTCTTTAGCATGGTTGTAAGTGGCTTATATAAAGTGGAAAAATATGAAATGTATCCTCTTATAAAATTGATTTTCCCTAATAATATTTGAAAATACCTTTTGCGATTGGGAAAGGAATGTGAAAGAATTAAATATATCCTTTCATAATCTATACTCAAACCATATTTTTAAACCACATGCCCAAGGATCTTACCTTAATGAATCAAGAAGACACACTTTTTAGGGTTTAGAGATACCCCAAATTGTCTACACTTTTCAAACACTTGCTTGAGGTGAACCATGTGCTCACTTTCACTCTTTGAAAATAATGTTATATCATATAAATAAAGAAGAATAAACTTGTTAAGAAGGTATTTTAATTCCATATCCATGGCTCTCTAAAAGGTTACTCTAGGATTGGATAAATTGAAGTGCATCTTTCTATATGACAATGTACCCCACTTTGTAGTGAAGTTTTTTTTGAATTAGTCCTCACCCTTGACCAAAACCTGATTGTAACCACTATATCCATACAAAAAATAAAACCCCTTTTAACCTCCAACTATCTATAAAATTTGTTCCATATATTTCAATGGATAGTTATCTTTAAGGGAAGCCTTGTTCAAATCATAGAAGTCAACACATAGTCTAATCTCACCATTATTATTCTATACTGGAAAAAGTTTTTCCACAAAAGTTAAATGCTTGATTGGAAATATAATAGCTAACTCTATGATCTTATTAATCTCATCTCTCATTAAAGGCTTAATATTTGGATTGATAGGCCTTTGTCTTTGTCTCACCAATTTAGTTTCATCCTCTAACTCAATGGTGTGTTGAGATATATTTGGATCAAATATTTTGAGATCAATATATGTACATGTAAATATAATTGCACATAATTAAATTAAAACTTTTTTTTTAAGGAGTGCACACCTTACCCAACTTTAAGTTCTTACCAGCTACAATCTCTACATTGGCATAATGTTCCTCCTTTGTTGAAAAAAATGAATTTTCCTTTCTTATCTCATCATAACCAGTGAATATGTTATCAAGTGTGACCAATCCCTTGGGATTTTTTTTTTTTTTAGTTTCACAATCTTATCACCATACTGTTGAAATAACTTTGATTGATTTATTGAGGAAAACTTAGCCACTTCTTGAAAAAACCTAGCAATTTGATTGTCATATTTAAACACTTACCAACTATCATGGTTATTAAAAATATAAGGCCTTACAACCACTTTAATATGTGACTGATTTTTTTCACTTTTTATATCAATTGGAATCCTAAAGTGTGCCCTAATGAAAGCCAACCTATCTGCATGTTTATTCTGATCTCTTGGTATTGCTTGAATGTTAAAATCTTGAAATTCTCAAGAAAGTCCCATAATATATGATTATAATATCTAATAAATAGGTTTTTGAAAACATTAAGACCTTTTACTTGATGAACTATAAGTTCACTATCACTAAATTCTTGCAAGGTGTTGACTTACACTTTCCTAGCCCACTGCAAATCATGAACTAGTGCCTCATACTCTACAACATTGTATTAAAAACCCAACTAAAAATTAATATAAGACAAATACATTTGATTTGTTGGAAAAGATCAAAATCATTATATCCCCAATACTGTGCTTATTCCTTGATCCATCAAAGTATAATTTCCATAGACCATCACTAGACTCTTCATGCTTCATCATGGCTAAAATTGGTGCATCATTCTCATAGAGGTAATAAAAACCAAGTCCCTCTTATTAAATTATATTATAATTATCATGATCATGAAATTTAAATGCCCACTCATCAAGAGAAAAATATATAACTACATCTAAAGGTGATTCAATTTCTACTCCACTAGTTTCTAGCACCTCATCTGAGATGACACAGTTAATGTTCATAACACTTGGCATATGTGGCTCCAAATGAAAATGTCAAATGGGTTAAAAATGTATTATTACCTTATTACCATACCTTGTTATAAAAATCAAATATGTCTAATTATTTTATAAGTATCCCCTAATCTTTGAAGTGAAATCCATTGAAAGACACATGGTAAAGTAAGGAGGCAAGTCTACCACAACTACATCTTGTTAAATGGTAACATTGGGACAAGAATGTAGTGTAAAATTAATATATTTAATAATTCCTACTATATTTTTTTGGTGATCCATCCAATTTTAATACTCCCCTAGTATTTGGTTCATAAACAAGACCAAGCTTATTTGTAATTTGCTTAGGCATAACAATGCTACTAGCTCCACTATCCACCATATAGCTATGAACCAAAGTATCACCAAATATAAAAGAGAGGTATAAAAATGAGTTTTATTTGATTTTACCTTGATTTTTCCAAATTTACCATATTATGTACCTATTTTACTTGTTACTTGGTTGGTCTGAATTAGTTGAGACAACACCTTCTTTCTCAACCAGTTTTAGAGACAACTTAAGAGCTAAAAGATCTTGAATAAACATGTACTTTTGTCATAAAATAGAAATGGAATACCACATGATAATATTTATTTTATAATTATTAATTTTATCCAATATACTAAATTTATCTCCACTAACCTTTGGCTTCACCTTCTGAGCAACTAGTTCCTCACGAACTAAAGGTACTTGATGAGCCTTTCCCACCTTTGTATTCTATTTTTTTTGTGTTATAGGTGTATAAAGTTGATATTTGGTAATATTGGAAATAAAATTAGGAATAATTGAATAATTTATCACATCTTTAGCCTCATAAATTTATCTTCTTTTAGCTCTAGTTATAGTGGCAACTTGACCACTTGTATTGTTGGTTTCACCACCTTGATTAAAAACAACATGATAATCTATTTTCAAATTCAAATTAATGGAATTAGGCTTCCCTTAAAATTTTTGAGTCTCTCTTTATGATTCCAAACTTGTTTCTTGATATTGACTTCCTTGAAGAGAAAACTCTTCTTGTGTCATTTGTGACATAGTGATGTTTTATGACACCAACACTTGGTTTTGAGAATCATTCAGATTAGAGGGTTGTCAACCTAAATCCTACATAAAATTGTTTTATGGTGGTAAGGGAAAAATATATTTTGAGGTAGAAGGTACATTAGGATCAAGAGATGCATATGGTTTATCTTGAGTTATGGCTCCTTGTACTTGGTGGGGTGGTTTTTCTCTCTAAACCCTTGATAAGGAGGCCTTTGATCTATGAAGGGATGATAGGTGGTATAATTTTATTATTAATAAGGTATATTATCATGATATTTATATTCTTGATTTGTACTATTTCATTTCTAAAATATTATATCAAACCTTTCATCTTACAAAGCTCACTATCTTGACTAGAAGGAGCTATAACTTGGGCTTGAGGAGATGGAATATGACCTAATGATGTAATATATGGATATTGAGGGGATGGTATAGACTTAAATTATAGGAATATAGGAATTATAGGCTTATGATAAATCTTACTAGCTTGTATCAAACTATTCTCTACTCTTATTGTAACCTCATAACCATCTGGTAAGGTAATAACACCTATTGACTGTATCATCATACTAATGTCAGAGTTGAGGGATTTTAGATAGTTAAAAATACATATTCTAAGGATGGCCTAATCAAAATAGGTATCTTGGTCCATGTATTTTGGAATCTAAAGTTAAAATCAGACATGAACTCATGAAGGGCTCTCTTTATAGTAGTTAATTATTCAATTAAAGAGAGGTGATCAGATTTGTTCTCAAATTATTTGACTAAGGATGCAAATAATTCACCCAAAATATTAATGGATTTTAGTGGGATTTTTATATACCAATGTAGTGTTTTAACTTTGAAGGAAGCAATAAGTAGTATAATAGCTACATTATCCTAAACAACATTATGGACTGAAGAGAGGTTAGCTACATCCTAGATGTGCTCAATAGGGGTTGTTTGATATTTTTCTAAGAATAATGGGATGTTATTAAGAGAAAATATAGTAATGTCATAAAATTGACCTAAATTCAGTGGGATACCTCTATTAAATGGGATAGACACTTGATTTTTTATGGCCATTTGGATAGTGAGGATTACACTGCTTAGGACAATAAGATGACCAATAGACTAATATTTGCCTTTGAGGTAACTCAATGAATTCAAAGAGGCATACCTTTAATAGCTAAATTTTTGGTAACCTTTGGCATGAAATATTACCTAGTTGATGCTATGAACTCTACAACTTGAAGAATATTTAGATTCTGATAATGATGGATGGCTTTCTCTATTGCAAATACTTCATCTATACCAAGGATAATACATCCTACCAAGTATGCCAAAAACTATTATTAATCTAAAGAGAACCATATTTAAATAAATATAAGTAAAACTTATCTTCAATTGATATAATGAGATATTATTAAAGTGTGTGTGAATCTAAATTGAGAATAACCTCCAAAAAGGGTTGGTTCCCTTGGATCTATCACCTAAACTAATCTCTTTCTTGGAAAAGGGATAAAAATTGATAATAATTAATGAAAACATGTAAAATAAGGTGATGAACCAATGTTTTGAGCACTTATAATTACACATGACACACTATCAAACACATTTAATCCTAAAAATATCACTTCACTCACTCTTTGATTAGCTTTCACATAAATATTTCACAAAAAGGCATGAACTAGCTATCAATCTATCATGGGAGGGCATATCTAAGTTCTTTTCCACTTCCAAACTAATAAAAAAACTACCTATATCACTTATAATGACCTATGAAATCTTAAAAACACTTCAAAAAGGTGATAAAACTTAGACATAGGCAAAGGAAATCAGACATTCAATTAACCACATCAATGAATTTAAGAGAACACACTTTAATTTTACTTACAAATGGATGAATTAAATTTTTATTACATCAAATAGGTGTTGGAGTACAAAAATTGGCATAGCTTAGGCATGCAAAAAACATAAGAGTCCCCTATTCACTAGATCAAGATTGACTTTATAGCATACATGAGCATTTTATGCCAGGGTGGAGAGCACACAATAGGTCCTGAGCTAGAAGCCTGATTGATCATTTTGCTAGATCCATCACCTTCATCCCTCTATGCTATGATCACCACATGCAACCATAAAAAAATATCCCCTAAAAAATGGGATCCAATAAATTTCCTACCATCTATGGAAATCATACCAACTAATTATCTCAATAATCCACTAATATCCTATTGACTGTATAGTGCTTGTTAGATTCTACCATAGGTATTCATGGAATAGAAAACCAATTCCATTATTTGTTTTCCATGGATATCTAACTCTTTTATGTATGCATCTAATTTGATTCATCATGAGACCATGGTTCTACCATACATGTGTCCTCATCTCATACCCCATAGAACTTGATCGAATTCACATCATCAATCTCCTCGAGAGTCCCCTAGCCTTGACTTTAATGTCAGTCATTGATCTTTGATCTACACTTAAGATTGTGATACATGGTATATTTTCATGCTTTACATGGAACTTATAGTTAATCTTCATCCAATTAATTCTCTTACACCATGTGGCATCCTCTCATACAATCTAGGCTCACTGACTTCTTGACCTTGTTTGCACCATTGATCTTCTCAGCATGGTTGAATACGTGTCATCAATATTTGATTTATAATATTAAATGTTCACCATTGATCTATTTTGACCTATTGACTTGATACTCACCTATATTTCATTAGGTATTTTATCCAAACAAGTGAGATTATGATACTTGGTATCTATGTATTTGATCTCAAGGTCCTTTGAGGATTTTTTATATCCAAATGGCTATTTTTGTCTTTAATTTGATGTCCCCAAGCACATGCCACACTGCTAGATCGTTTTAAGGATTATATATTGAGATATAAAAATCATCAAGACACCAAATTTTTAGGGGATATTCATGGCACAAAATACATAATTTTTATGCAATCCTTTAACTTTGGTTGGTTTCCCAAGTACACTTGTTAAATTCACAACCAAACTAACTTATTCATTCCTTTATGACATGCCAAGATGTTTTGGTTTCTCTAGGCTTGTGATATTCATATTTATCCTATTGAAAGGACAATAGGAGGCATTGGGACTTCATCAAGATACCCCTAAACTCTTGAATACCATAGAAGCCTACTAGATCCTTCACTTGTAGTTCTAGACTTATTCCTCAAAATCACTAAATTCACCTTAAAGATTGCTTAAAGTGTTTCAAAATATTTTAAGTGACATGTGGTCTTCTCCCTCCACCATTGGATAACTCATTCAACCAAAACTTTGCTTAGACTTTTTCAAAAGATTGGCCTGGTCCATTGATGATCTCATAAAATGGCTCATTATATCCACTAAATAACATCCTTTTTCTTGCATAATAAGTGGATCTAAATATAGTTTCTAAACTTATGGTTCATTTATAATAAAATAGTATGTATATATCATGGTTATGTTTTTATAATTCCTTGTTATCTATTTGTTAGCTATTATTAATGATTATTGGAAAAAAATGTCAATAAGTACATACACAATCCATACTAAGCTAATAATAAGTCAAAGTATGAAGAGTAACCATTCAAGAATAATATTGGAGTAGTTTTCGAGTCTTATACAATGGATCCAACATTCTAATCAAGTTATGGACTCCTATAGGTTTGTTACATACTCCCTCAGTAGTTATAAATTATAACAAGCGTGTTATTATAGCTATGGATTACAATAGGTTTGTTATAATAGCTATAGATTAAATCATAAAGTCCTACATGCTTACTAAAAGAGCTATAGATTACAATAGGGTTGCTACAAAAGCTACAAATTACAATAGGATTTCAATGGACAAGTTACAAACTACATTAGACCATCTATAGACCAACTATGGATTTTAGCAGGCTTGTTATGGATTTTGGTAGGCTTGCTACATATTTCAATAAGTTGCTATAGATTTCAGTAGAATTTATATGGATTTCAAAAAAACTGATACAGACATGTTTAAAAATTATTTATAAATATATTCTAATGTTCCAGCTATCATAAATAATTATTTCCATTTAAATTATTTCTATATATAGGTTTCTATGTATAGACTTTCCATTGTAGATTGTATTCAAATATAGGTTTATGTAATTTCACTCCAAATAATTAACTCTTTCCATATTTGTTGGAGATCAAGATTACTTAGTAATATATTTCTTTATTAGAATAATTATCTTTCTCCATATTTTATGGAGATTGAGATAGGATAGAGTATCTCAGTTTTTACTCCCAAACAAGGTGTTGATTAGAAGCATGAATTATAAATGCAACCTTCCACACTTGAATGAAATAATCAATCAATGAATATACTTTTCCTTCCATTACTCTAAGTTGTCTATTCTAAAACCTATGTTCTGAATATATCCTCTTTTAAGGAATGAGTTGGTCACTTATTCCAAGGAAGATGGATCAATGTATTTTTATTTTATCTCTTTATTCTATAATTATTATTTTTGTTGTAAAGTATTATTTTATTTCTTTTTTGATAAAAACATTTCCTTTGTACATATTATTGTAAACCTATAGGTATTTTATGTGTTTGTCATTTATTTTCAATTCAGCAATTTAATTTCTACAATTATGTTTTGATTTCATGCAAGTGTTCTTTAATTATCTGCAAGTGTTCTTTGATTTGTACAAGTGTGATTTTCAATTCCCACAAGTGTGATTTTCAATTCTTAAAAAATGTGGAGTGTGATAGAAGGAACCATTTTCCAAAGGTCTCTTTCTCCTATTACATACAACCTTCGAACACCAGCCCTAGATTGATAATATTAAATTAAAGGTATTGAAGACACCCATCCTCGATGTATGCATCTCATTTGAGTTACCAGAAACCATGGTTCTACTAGATATGTGTTCTGATATTTTTTCCCCTATAACTTTATTGAATTCACACTGTTGATCTCCTCAAGAATATCCTAGCCTTGAATTCAATGTTGATCATTTATTATTGATTTGCACTCAATATTGTGACATATGGTAGATTAATGTGATTTATGTAAACCCTATAGTTAGTATTAATTTGATTAATGTTCTTATGCCATGTGACATCCTCTCATGTAATCTAGGCTCATTGACTTTTTGACCTCATTTATAACATTGATCTTCTTGACACAGTTGAATATGTGTCATCATTCTTTGATTTGTAAGATTGAATGTGTGCCATTGATCTGATTTAGCCTATTAACTCAATTCTCACATACATGCCATTACATATTTGATCTAATCAATTAATATTTTGATACTTGACAGCTCTATGTTTGATCTCAGGGTCCTTTAAGAATTTTTTAAATCCAAATGGCTATTTCTTGTATCTTTCATTTGACATCCCCAAGCACATCCCATATTGTTAGATAATTTTAAGGATTATATATTGAGATATAAAAAACATCAATACTCCAAATTTTTAGGGGATATTCATGGCATGAAATGCATCATTTTCATGTAATCTTTTAACTTTGGTTTGCTTCCCAAGTACACTTATTAAATTCACAACCAAATTGACCTGTTCATTCTTATATGACTTGCCAAGATGATCTAGTTCTTATAGGCTTATGTTATTCATATTTCTATTTTTGAAAAGACATTATGAGGAATTGAGACTTCATAAATATACCCATAAATTATTGAATACCATGGAAGCCTCCTAGATCCTTTACTTGATGTTCTAGATCTATATTTCAAAATCACCAAATTCACCTTAAAACTTGTTTAAAGTGTTTGAAAATATTGGAAGTGACATGTGGTATTATCCTTCCACCATTGGATCACTCATTCAACTAAAACTTTGCTTAGAGTGTTTTAAAAAAGTGGCTTGATCCTTCCAGGCAAAAGTTTTGTATGTAGGCCAGTTTTTCCCAACAAGTACCTCCATTCCTTTTGACCTTCAAATTATTTGGGAAAATCCTATAGAATTTCCTATTAGACTTAGGAGATTCAACCAATCTAATGTCAATAGGTATCTATGAAAATTTAAGGCTAGTCCCTATAAAGTTGGATAAGGTAGTGGTTCAAATAGATGTCCAAATACAAGTGGAATGGTAGGTAAGATTCTAAATGTCCAAAAACAACTGAAATCATAACTTAGGATTAAACACTTCATATAAATATAGGTGGTATAGATTCTCAAGGCCTATGGCATGTTCCTTAGTAGAGATTGGTCTAAAGCCCTAAATGGGTATATGGCCATTGAATTCTCTCATATGTATCTACCTTGGATAGGGGTAGATAATAAAATTAGGGTATATAGAGAACCCCACATGAAATAAATGATAACTAAGTACAATGTTGTCAATGAAATAGTGAGTTGGCATCCTTAGACCTAAGAATCTATACATTAAGTATGAAACTAGTGAAAGATAAAATTGTCAACCAACTAAACTTGTTAGGACTATGGTATCTCTATGTAGACATGGCTTATTCTAAGCAAAGTAGTAGGGTCAGTGTTCTATGAATAGACACCTGAGGGAATAAATACCTAGCATTATATAGGTTGTAGTTACCCTAAACAAAAAATATGGTAGAGTATGAAGAATTAATCCTATGATTATAATTTAAATTAATACACAAGGAAAATGAACTTAGAGTATTCAATGACTTTGAGCTAGTAGTTAACCAAATCAGGAGTAGATTATAATGTAGACTATCATATCTTAGAAGGTATAAGAACTGAGATTGGGACTTAATTGAAATTTTTAGTGCATTCAATGTCATCCCTATCCTTAAGGAATAAAACCAAGTTTTTGACTCACTCAAGTCTACATTAGTGAGCTTAAACCCCTTAGATGACATTGAGCTTCAAGGTTTATATGTGTAACTTGTCTATTGCCCCTATGTCCCCAATAATGTGATGAAATTTCAAGTCTTTAAAGATGACCAATAGATCATCTAGTTATTTAATAACATAGGGGCATTTGAAACCCAAATCATTAATGAGAAAGAAAGGAACAACCCAAAGAATGTTCTATATAAAAATGAGATCATTAATGCTCATGGGAATCATATCCCAAAGGGGGTGATTTCATGAGAAATAACATTTGATAATTAGACCCTATATTTCAAACAATAAGGCCCAAGTTTCTAACATTTGATATTTAGACCCTATATTTCAAACAACAAGGCCCAAGTTTGAGAACTACAAATTTCATTTCATCAACCTCAGCTCGGTACAAAACCCCTAGATGATCAATGTGGGACTTAAATGGAAAGAATATAAGTTATAACAATAGTGAAAACTACTATTGAGATAAAAATATCTAATAATCTGGGCCTATGGATACCTTAAGGTCTTTGACCTGAGAGTGATCACTCATATTAACCCCCTTAAGACAAATTATTGACTATTAAAATAGAGGCAAATAATGATAAACCCAATCATGAAACCATTAATACATAAGGAAGTCCATAACTACTCCATTTTGGTAGAATTTTTCAAGTTCAACATTCTACATGGGTGGCCAACCTAGTGCCTATGCAAAATAAAAATGGAGAAAAATGCTTATGTAGACTCGAAAAACCTAAACCAAGCCTCAAACAAAGAATATTACTCATTACCTTCCCTTGATGAAGTAATTCAAATGGTGAAAAGATCCCAGATGATGTCTTTTGTAGATGGATTTTCAAGATATAACTAGGTCTTGGTTAATTTAGAAGACCAAGCCAAAACTACATTCACCACTAAATGGGGCACATTATCCTACAAGTGAATGCCCTTTGAGTTGATCAATGTTGGGGCAACCTTTCAAAGAGAACATGACCTTACTTTTAAATGACTAATTGGTAAGTGTATAATAATTTATATGGATGATTTGACTATGTTTTCAAAGTATAGGTCAGATTATATGTGCCACTTGGAGAAAGTATTCAAAGGGTGCAGAAGGTATGTATTTCCTTGAATCCCAAGAAGAGTGTGTTTGTTGTTACTAAAGGTAACATTCTCAATCATATCATCACAAAATAAGGTAGTATTATTGATCTAGAAAGAGTTGATATGATTTATAAATTGCCTCTACCTAATAGCAATAAATAATTAAAATCCTTATTTAGGAAAAATTTGTTCGTAAATTCATTTCTAGAATGTGGAAATTATAAAACCCCTAAATGCCATGTTGAAATAGGACATGAATGTGGAATGTCATGTAGAATCAAATAAATCTTTCCAAGAAATCAAGGATGCCATTATGTAATCCCCAATCCTTATCAACCTAAACTATAGCTAATATTTATATATCTACCCCTTTACTTATGAACACACCATTGTTGCCTTCTTGACGTAGAGATTAGATGGAGAAGAACATCCCATTATTTCATGAGCACCAATCTCAAGGAAATATAACTAAGATATTATAATATCAACAAACATGCCTACACCTTGGTCAAAGTAGTAAAGAAATTTAGGCACTATATTCACAAAAATAAAGTGTATATCATCATCTTAGACCTAGATGTAAAGCAAATGTTGGGTAGAATGAGTTGGGCAAATAGAGAGACTAATGGATGGAAAAGTAATAGGAGTATGACTTGGAGATCAAACTACCCATGTTGGTCTAAGGAAAGGGACACACCCAGATGATAATTGAGATAAACCTAATAATAATTATACACCAGATAGACCAAGAGATGAGGCTACAACTAGACTAGTATGATTTGATCATGCATTTCTTGCTCTACAAAAATACGCCATCTAAACTCAACCATACATAGAAGATATCTATATAGTTATAAGATACATAATATATGTTGAAGAAGGGAATTATCTTCAGATATAATCATGAAGGAATCTACCTTAGATGTTTTTCTTAAGATGAATCCAAGGAAGTGATGCCAAGTTTCCATGAAAAGTTGGGAGCTAGTCACACTGTAGTAAATTCAATGCCACACAAGGTCCTATTGGGAAACTACTAGACTATTTTGTTTAAATATATTCATGCTCATGTATATGTTTGTCATCAAAGTTATACCTTTTCCAAGAGGGAGATCCATGTAGAAATGCCACTTCAACCTATACCATTTTCCTGATAAGGACTAGATTTTGTTGGGGTCATCAACCCCAACTCATTGGATGGCCATATTTTTTTCTCAGGTCCACAAATTGATTTTGATTAATTAAGGTGGAAAAAAAAGGGACCAAACCCTTAAAAATAAACAAAAAGAAACCCTATAGGCATAATCACAAAAGAGCCTCAAAATAGATACAACATAGCCTGCTTAACTAGCATAAATAGCAAAGACAATGTAGCCAGCCTAAAGATAGTATGTATAAAGAAGTAGAGAATAAAAAACATATAAGAAAATAGAACTAAGGAGAAATATTCTCCCATCTTTTAGCTAGAGATTCAGTAAATTCATCCAACTTTTTACAATTCTCATCTTTGTCCTCCGTAGCTTTAGTCTCAATATCATACAACATAGAAATATTAAGTAACATAGTATGCCTGAGCATAGTGTAAATTAAGTGTTTTAGTTTCTGTACATGATCCCTCAGGGTGGAAATGTCATTCCCATAATCAACAGCTTACTCCATCTCATCAGAAACTTCATCCACAAACATCCTTCCCCCTTCGCTAGCATTATCCTTAGAATCACCAACAACACCACCAGAAACATCAGTTTGTTTGTTCCCATTCTTACCCTTTTCATCTTCAAAAATCTCCTAGACTTTAATAGCCTTGGCCTCATCCCCCTGGGTTGATTATTTAGAAATACTCTCAAAATAATCAATAAGTTTATCTTTTGGTGCAAGTTTTCTAGTATTCCTCCTTGACCTCCTAAACCTAGAGGATAATCCCTCCTTATACTTGGTAGATAAATTAGTTTTACTGCCAGGTCCCATAGGAGTACTACTAAGATTTTTAGGGGTCCCCACAACATCCCACACAATTTTCTCTTCCACCTCCCTAATTTTCCTCTTTCTACTCTTCACATTAATTTTAGATATCGGAGTGTGGGTAGTGGTCACCATGGTAGTCTCCTCATTAGATAGAGAAAAGGAAACCCCTTTCATCTTATGAGAAGCAGGGGAAGGGCAAGGTTCTTCAGATATGGTAGTATCATCAGGGTTGGCAAAAATTTCACTGTTATAAGACTAGATAGGCTTAGGAAGCTCTAGATTAAGGTAGAAATTATATAATAAAATAATAAGACCCTGTTGTAGGGGAATCGATTTCTTGGAGGGCTTCTTAGCTAACTTATCTTTAACCCTAAAAACTGAATGCTTAAGGGAAGACAAAAAATAGAACAAGAAGCTAATATGAGCATTATATCTAAAATGATTTAGTAAAGGAAGATGATAATTGTATAACTTGGTAAACCACCCCTATAGAGTGAAGTATTTCATGAGGAGGAAACACATATCCCACCACAACTCTAGCAGCTTAGCCTATTTGAATCCTCCCTGGTAAGGAACTAGTTCTTCGCCTTCCCCAAGGAATAACTTATGGTTATAATGGTTGACCACTTTTAGTTTCCTTTGAAAATTATTCCCCTTAGTTGATAGGCCAGTCACCATAGCAATAACTTTATCTAAAACCTCAAACCCAATTCTCCCAATAGTGACTCTATGGTTATGCCAAGACTGAGTGAATTACTCAAACATATTTTCATTATAGCCATTAAGGCATTCCAAAAAAGGGTTGATATAAGATTCCTTATAGTAATTCTAGACCATAGCATTGTCCTTAAATTTTTAATAATAAATTAGATCCATTTGAATCCTATCTCCTCCCATTATAGCCATCCAAACAAAGACACAGAATCCCCAAAACTAGAGATTCATAAAGTTATTGTGAAAGGAGAGATTAATAGTTTGATAAGGAATTATGATAAAGAGTCTGCACATATCATCATTAATGAGAGTCACCTTTTGAATGACCAATTAAAGCCTACACTTCCCATGCTCAAACATGATTATAACGAATTATCTATAATTAATAGATAAGCAACTCACCTTAACATAGAGAGTAATAAAGCAGAGATGACATTATGCAATTGAAGTACAAAAAACACATACTTTGAGATACATGTCAGTATCTTCCATCAAAACTAATAGAATAAAGTATCTTTCCTAAGATAATGAGTCATCATTGACATGTAATCTCTTTTGGAATTAGGTCCCTTATATTTAAAGGGATGTTATTAATTTGGTATCAACAATGCCAATTTGAAAATTATTGACCAAGGTCTATAAGAGCATCTGCAACCCTATTGTCCTCTCTCTATATATGAGAGATATCAACTCTAGGGATATGTTGTAGAAGGATCTATATATCCACTATAATTTCTTTCAATTTCTAGGCACAAGTCAACACGTTAGTAATAGCATCAATAACAAGTTTGGAATCCCCCTAATGTGCAATTGTCTAATATCAAGTGAAATAGCCAATTTCACCCCCCATAAAAGAGTAGAGACTTTAGCATAATTATTGATTTAGAAGCCTATCCCACCAGCATAGATAGTAACCATCCACCCCTTGTCATCCTTGATAATCCCACCACCACTAGCCTTACCATCCACCTTAGATGCCCCATCAAAATTTAGTTTGAGCCAATTAGGCTTCAGGGGAATCCATCTAGTATTTAATATTTGCAATTGTTTAGAATTATTATGAGTCAAAATTTGGTTTAGAATTCTCCAATTAGTCACAATTTGCTCCTCTTCTTGAGAAAGAGGGGTTTCCATAGTTTTGATGTGAGAATTGGTCATACTTTCCATGAGGCTCTTAGAAAAGGAATGAATAACTTGAGAAGTATCCCTAGCAGCATTCCCAAAATATTTATTATTATGTTCTTTCCATACAGTCCAACCAAGATAGGGCAGAGTTTGGTTCCAAAGCTCAACAAGCCATGGATGAGAGAAGGAAGGACACTAGTTGGCAATGACTTCCCTAATATCAGAATTACAAACCCATTGAATGCCAAAATTACTTAAAATAATATTCTATATTTCCTTGGAAAAATCACTATGGAGAATTAAGTGAGATACAATTTCCTCCTTTTCAAAGCACAAAAAACACCTATTAACCAAGGTGAATCCCCTCCTCTATAATTTATCTTGAGTTAAGATTTTGTTATGAACAACAACCCACCAAAACATAATAATTTTAGGGATAAGATTATGATTCCAAACTTTCCCCCAAATCTCATTTTTATACACATTAGGGATCACCAGGTGGTAAGCAAACTTAATATAAAATTTACCTTTCTTATCTAGCCACCAATACAACTCATCTTCACTAGGAAAAGGAGGGATTCTGACCCCTAGCAACAAATGTTGGATAGACCACATCCTAGGAGAGAGATTAGGGTGATGGGTAAAACAATCCAAAATATTTTTCTAGCTCCTAATACCATTTTTATTATGAATATAATGACAAAATTTATCCCCAAAATTTTTTGTAGTAATGCTAGTTATACCTCCATAATCACCTTGATTAACCAAGGCCTTATCATTCAACCAAATGTCTTCCCAGAAGTTAATATAATTGCCATTCCCCAGTTTCCATCTAAGCCCATGCTTGAGAAGCTTTTTAAACTTCAACATTTTGTTCCAGATAATAGATCCCTAGGGATGCCCTTCTTGATGGAGAATACTAAAGTGGTCAGTTCCATTAAGATACTTGGCTTGCATAATGTCCCCCCACTCTTTATGGTTGTGGATCAAATTCTAGTTTATTTTGGAAAGGAGGGATTTATTCATATTCCTAATAAATCTAATGTTAAGACCTCCATGATATTTGGGAAGACAAAATTTCTCCCAACTAACTAAATACATTCTCTATTTGTCTTCCACCGTGATCCATAAGAATTTTCTTTGAATCTGCTCCAATTTGTCAACAATAAACCTAGGCATTTTAAAAAGAGATAGGAAGTAAGTAGGAATACCTTGCAAAGAAGCATGTAGAAGCTAAAGCTTTTTAGCACTACTGAGTAATTTCCCCTTCCAACCAACCAACTTCTTCTGAGTTCTTTCCAAAATTCCATTCCAAAATCTTTGAGACACCTCTTTGACCATAAGGGGGAGGCCAAGGTAAACAGAAGGAAGATTAGCTTTAGTACAACCAATAATATTAATGATTTTTCATTGAAGATTAGCCAGAGTATTAAAAAAATACACATTACTCTTTTGAAATTTTATGTTTTGATTAGTTTCTTTGGCATAGTCATTTAAAATATTCTTCTAGCTATGAGCTTTGACCATAGAAGAGATACCAAAGAGGATGGTATCATCCACAAACTTCTTCATAGACATACAGGGAAGGGAAGAAGCTGGTTTAATACCCATAATTTCTTTGGAGTTAATCTTAAATTGAACATATCCCCCAAGTGCCTCAACCATCATGATAAACAAGTATGGTGAAAGAAGATTCCCCTATCTAATCCCCCTTGAGGAAGAGAAAAACCCCCTAGGGATGCCATTGACTAGAACAAAGAATTTAGTAGTGGAAATAACCTCCCTAATAAGAAGGGATATTTTATCATTAAAACCAAACTTTTTAATGACTTCAAATAGGAATTTCCTTGAAAATATATCATAGTCCTTGGAGATATCTAGCTTTAAAACCATGCCAAGGATTTTGATCTTGTCCATAGTGTGGATAGTTTTGTGAGTGGAGATCACATCATCAAGAATTTGTCAACCAGGGACAAAACCTTTCTGAGAAGGGGAAATAATTTTATCCAAAAAAGGCTAAAACCTTAGTACAATCAATTTAGTGTATAGCTTATAGATGGTATTACACAAGTTAATGGGTCTAAAATTAGAGAGATGCATAGGCTTTAGACTTTTAGGGACAAGAATAATAAAAGTATTTTTAATCTACTTTAGAAGTTTACTAGTTCTAAGAAAATACCTCACAGTAGCAATCACATCAACACCCACAATATCCCAATATTCTTGAAAGAAGATTGGAGGAAATCCATCAGGACCAGGGGCTTTGAAAGGACCCATAGAAAATAAGATAGCACAAACCTCCTCTTTAGAAATAGGTTTTAGCATTTCAAAGTTGTCTTCTTCAGTAATCAAATAGGGGATCTTATCAATAAACTAGTCCATAATCCTTCTATTGTCAGCATTATCAGCTTGCTCTGATAGCAAATTCTAAAAAAATAACATATCTTGGTCCCCAATCTCATTGTCCTTAGTGATAGTATTGCCATTTTCTAGACATAATTTAGAGAAAGAATTATCCTTCCTATGTTTCATGGCTGAAAGATGAAAAAAGGAAATATTCCTATCACCTTCTTTGAGCCACTAAACCCTAGAATTTTTTTTCTATAAATCTCTTCTTTGATCATAAGATTCTTTCAGTTAGAAATCAGATCACATTCCTCCTATAAAATATCATCAATAACATCCCCTTGAGGCATAAGCTGCTAAAGATTAGCTAATATTCCAGAGATAGTTTTTTCTAGCTAAACACATTGCTGAATCTATATCTATTCCACCCACAAACTTCTTGTTTAATGTGAAGGAGATTTTTGACCAACCTAAACATAGGATTACCCTGAATGGGAGTTTGCCACCAATGAGCCACAAGGTTTCTAAAATATTTATGTTTAATCCACATAGCTTCAAATCTGAAAGGGAAAGGACCACCCTTACACTATTCCTTCCAACTAAAGAGAATAGGACTATGATCAAACATGGTTTTAAAAAGAGCCTTCAGACTCATATTATGATGATTATCCCAATTGATAGAAATAAGCACTCTATCCAATTTTACATAAATCATTTGATCTCCTCTTCTTCTATTAGACCAAGTGAAATTATAATTCTATAGATCCATATCCAACAACCCAGAGGAATTGATAAAATATGTAAAGTCAAACATGTTATCAGTATAATCAAGAATACCCCCAAATTTCTCAAAAGGACATAAGAGAGTATTAAAATCCCTAGCCAACATCCAATGAGAATGAGGGGAAGTGGAAAGAGTATTACACAAGTCTATCCACAATGTATTCCTCAAGGTTCTAGTGTTTGGAGCATAAATATTGATTAAGGACCAATTTAAAGATGATAGAGAGAAGTTAACAACTAGAAAGTGCTTGCTAGAAATAACAAGTGAGCCCTAGATTTTAGCATCATTCCACATAGTGACAATCCCTCTAAATTCTCCCCTATTTAGGATAATATAGAAAGCAACCTTGGGCCATATATAATTAGCTATCCTCTTAAAGCTCTCTTCATTCATATTAACTTCTTAAAGTAACAAAATATCTAACATATTATCCAAAATGTAGTTTTTCACTTTAAACTATTTAGTGGGACTATTGAATCCCCTAAAGTTATAAGATATGATTTTCATTGGGAAGGTTTATGAGATTGGATCTCCAATGTTTTTTTCTTACCACTGGCAATCTCTCTTTGCCTTGTTTCTCTAAGAGTTGGTCTTCCTAGTTTAGGGTCTATTCCAACATCTATAGACTTTTTAGCCCTTCATTTCTTTTTCTTAGGATTAATCCAATCCTCATGGTCATTACCATTACCACTCAAATTGATTTTAGTGGTCAATGAAGGAATAACTACTTGATCAACAAGACAAACCTCCTTCATGAATTCAACTATGGTTACAAGAGAGGGATTCTACTTAGGGGATGTTTGGGGGGTCACAACCCTATAATTGCAACTCAAGTCTGGGAGTTGGGTCCTCTATCCAATGGAAGTTGGGGCCTAATCACCTTAAATAGTGGCCTCTACTGACTGGGAATGAGTCTCACCCTCTTCAATCTAAGTATTATGCTGCACAAGGTGGTTTAAGGTAGTTGCTACAAAAATAATAATCACTGTGAAAGACATAAATTTCATGGAAAACATTATAACCACTTGGTTTAGGGTCCTAGTCTCTTTAGTATATAATAATGGTTCCACCTTCCAATCCATGTAGTTTACAAATTAGGCTTATGATAATGTTATCATGTTAAGGTTCTCATCTAATCACTATCCCTAAGGAAACATATTGGTAGAATCCACCAATAAGAATCTAATAGACACCATCAAGAAATCTATAGGAGAGAAACACTAGGAATGACACTCATTATTGAATTTTACTCTATGGGATGACCACACTAAGTATAAACAAGTCCTCATGAGTTCTCCTTTCCATTTAGTCTATGGATTAGAGCCAATCATGCTAGTCACACTTAGACTACTAACCTATAAGTTCATGTAGTAATTCATGAAACCAAATGACAAAATAAATTCTTGATTCATAGATATCATTCAATTAGAAGAAACTCAAGATGATGCTTTATTAAGCTTCACCAAGCATTAGGGTACTATAAAGTGATGGTCTGATAAGAGGGATAAAATTAAAACTTTTAAGATCTCTAATCTAGTATTAATTTGGGATAAATCCTATAAAAATAAAGACCAACACTCAAAGTTTGATCCTCTATGGATTGGTCCCTATCTTATATCTGAAATCCTAGGCCAGAATGCCTTTCACCTCAAGGACCTAGAAAGTAATGACCTACCACTCCTGGTAAATGGATAGTTCCTAAAGCACTACTTCTCAGCTACTTCATCCAGTGTAATTTTAGAATAGCCTCAGTGGGTGATGGTAATGTATAGATTAGGTCATTTTTTTAAGTTGGGTGTTTTATTTTCCTATTATATGCTTTCTTTCCCTATTCCTTTGTTTTGTTTTGTTTATTTGTGTCCTTGCAGCATTTACCTACCCCAAATCTGAACCCTAATTGAAATTGATAAAATGAACCCCATTTTGAGGGCCTTAAATAATAAAAGTTAGTAACAACTTTGAATGATGATTTCATATTGGAAGGCATTGTCAAGTTACATAGGACCAAAATTGAGTCCTTGATCTAAACAAACCATGGATGGTGAGTGAGTCCTTTACATTTCATATATCGAGGGATAATGATTCTTAGAGAAACAAGTGGATTTTAAAATGACTCGCACCCTAATAGAGGCCACCAAGCTGCATTTAATATAACATATTAAAAAAGGTGGGACCATTCAAGATAATTAGAAGTTGACTATATATTTAGATATTCCTCTTCACCCTATCACCCATGGCTTGGTCTTGAACCCTCAATGGACAAAGAATACTAAGTCTCTTTGTAAGGAACCTTGAAATAAGAAAAAAAAACATACATAGTTTAAATTCTTAGTCTTATTTTAAAGGGCTATTCATGCAACCTCCATCATAGACTTTCTATCCTAGCTAGCAGTGGAGAAAAGCCTCAAATGAGACTAGAGTTATATCATGGATATTAATGCCCAGTTGGTAGTAGAGAAATGCCCATGCCATTACCCTCCAAGCCATGAGATAATTAACACCCCTAAATAAATATGATTAGTTTAACCTTAGTTACTTGATTGAAGTCCATAATTAGATAAGTTAATTGAAAATCACTCCCTACACACATTGGTGGTCTTGTATTGGATAAAATATCAATACGTCACTTGTTATTACATGATTTTAGTGCCTTATATTTTGATATGTATAAATATATATCTTGTATTTTGTGTGTTATACAAGAATAGATAATTCACACATCAAGTTCTAAGTGTTTACCACCACTTTTCCCATACAAGTTATCATTTGTTATGATTGATATGTGCCCTTTTCATAAGAAATGGGGGACCCCTATTTTAAAATATATAACTAGAGTTATTGGACCCATTATTTAATTTTGGTTGCCTCTGCTTGTATTGAGTCTTTGAAATCCCATGTTGCCATTTTTTTTCTCCCTGAGTAAATGGTATGGATAATAACCAATTGATCCAACTTACATGCCTCATTGGTCTCTGAAGTAAACCAAGGTGAATACCATCTATACTCTATGGTTAGGATAGGCCCTCTTGCTTTAAATGTTTAACATGTTAAATTTATAGGAGTACCCTTATTCAGAGGTTCCTAGAGTCTCAATCATGTTGTTGGTGTATTAGATCCTAGAGTCCTACCTGACATTATAAAGCCTAGCTAGTAATGAGGTGAGTAGTTAATTGATAGTTATTCCTTTCAATTTTACTAAGTCATTTCTTGTGTTTTTCATAAGATCTTCTATGTGTTGAAGTCTTGATGCTATGTGTATTTAGGATATATGACTAAGGGGTAGTTAGAGGTTTTAAAATAAGAAGGTGCTATATAGCCCATATTAGACACATCAATCTCTCAGACCTTGTGATGCTAGGAATTTAATGATGGAGGGGAGGTTAGATCAAGTGTTAGTTTATATTAAAATAATTAAATTAAAAACACACTAAGAAAGCATAACACCTTAGATCATAGGGGGGATATTAGTGAAGAAAGCCAATTGACAAAGCAAAAATAATTTGTAAGAAAAATAACCTTTCTTACTTGCCTTGAATGCTTCAAAAGATCTCTTTGTTGGCTTGCTTAGCTTATGCTCAAGAAGTTTGTGGTAATGAAGCTTGGTTATCTCCTTCTCCTCCTAGCATCACTATTATTTGACTAATACTTGCTTGATGTCTTGATGGCTTGTCTTGTGATTTATAATTTTGGCATTATAACTCTATAGTTTCTAATCTTTTCATAAAACCAATATTATAACATTACTATGTCCAAGCTCTCCAAATAGAGAGGAAAATTCTTGTATTTATAGGTTTAGCAACTAACCCCAACTCAAGATGAGTTAGAGTGTAGTTAGAGCTTGTAATGGGTTCAAACCTTACCCTAGTGAGGTAATTTAACCCTAGTAGAGTTAAAAGATGTCCAAGCCTCATGACTAACATGGAATAGGCATGGGTGAGATATTTTAGGATTTTGGACAACTCATAAAAGGTAATTATGAATTCCTAGGATATTCTTTTTTTGAATTTCCTTTTTGATAATTCATTTAATTACTCAAAGATGATTTAATTAGGTTTTTTATTAGGTTTTGCATCTAATTAATTATTTTTATGATTTTTAGCATTTCCAAGTTTTTATTTAATTCATGTGTGCATTTGTCCTATTTAATGGGTTTATAGGCCAAATAGAATTTTATGAATCTAAATTTAAGATGTTTAGAAATTATTATGCTAGATTTGCAAATTTTGGTAATAATTAATCCAAAGTCTGGTATGAAACCATCGGTGGCCAATTTTAGGTATCTATAGACCTGATAGAGATGTTAGAACCTAGGAGAGCTAGATGTAATTAGTGAGTTCCATGAGGTTTATTTTTAGATGTGTTAGTCTCCTAGACCTGACAGAGATGGTAGACCCTATGAGAGACCAATGCAATCAAGAAACATAATGAGGAACCAAGTTAGATGCTATCAATACTCTATCCAATAACCCCACACTAAAGGAGAATGGCCAATCTCCTAGACTTGACATAGATGTTATCTCCCAAGAGAGATCAAACCAACCAGTGAATGATACATCAACCATTGATAAAGTGGTCAGTCTCCTAGTCTTGATAGAGATGTCATAACTCAGAAGAGCCCAATCAAATAAAAATATACCACATGGCTTAAAATTTAGTAGTTATTAAATCCAACCAATGAATCTCTTTCCATTGTTAGAGTAATCAATCTCTTAATATGATAGAGATGTCAGAGCCTAGGAGAACTCAATGTATCATAGCATGACACATGGCATAAATGATCAGTTTAAAATGTGGTCCCTTAAAGGGTTTAGGATGGATAGAATAAGGCATAAGTGGAACTATGATGGGATAATCAATGAATGTCACATGTCCCCAACTGACATCTCATCCCCCTCAAGGATATAACAAAGAAGTTTTGGACTATGCTTAGGTATCGACCATCAATATGAAGATTAGTTAAGAGGTGAAAAAAATGCATTATTAAGAGGATTTAAATATGATTTAGCTATGCACCTACCACATTCTAGACATTGATAAAATGAGGAACTTAATCCTAATTAGATAACTTTAAAATGTGACTTTTCCTTTACTAGATCTGGTCTATAATGTGTAATCATATACTCTAAATTTAACTCCAAATTAGGAAATCAAGTGGAAAATTGAGCCATCCACTCAAACTTGATCCCAAAATAAATGAGCTGACAAATACTAGTAATATAGGGGGATGAATGTGTAATTATATAAGTATGCCAAGAAAATTACATTAGCCATTATTTCTCTAGATTCCCAAATTTATCCTCCCTGCATTTTGATCCCATATATTACTTTTATTGCTTTCTCTTTCGACTAGAGCCTTTTCACCAAATTTCATCTCACTTAATGAAGACTTCATCTTCAAACCCCAAGGTTGATATGTAATATAGAGACACTCTAATCCTAGATGTTTTGACCCAATTTAAGCATTATAAATAACTATTCAAGGCCATCAACCAAGTGTGCAAAGAGTCAACTACTAATGATGATGATGATTAGGTTGAATTTGAAGATGCCCTATGAGCATACTAGAAGTTTGGCCTACATTGATCCATATCCAAACATGAATTCATCCTTTATATCAATTTATTTGACAATTTTCTCCTCACTGTTAGGTAAGTGTAAGATGATGTTCATGATTGGGTTTGCTCAGCCAAATCTTGGCACTAGGATGCTAACATATCAGGCATGGACTAAAAAGACTATTATAATATCTCAAAATCCATTTTTTGGTATGAATCAGTGGTGGTGTATATCTATATTGACACCTTTCAAATATACAACATCCTTAAAGAGTGGGTAGATAACTCAACCGCTAAATAGGTAAACAAGAAAGATGTCAATGCATACATAGTTTATACCTTCAAAAAGGAAATTCAGATTGGTATGATCCTATTGAACTAGTTATTTGGGGCCTTGTATTTATTTCACATCAACATACTATGGGTTCCATTGCTTCACATGCTCTTAGATGTCTCTCAAGTCCTTGAATTGTGAAGAGTGGTTAATGTAAACATGGTCAAGGCCATAGCAAATGCAAAGGTAGGGAGACACTTTTACATGATGATTTATCTCATAGACATAATCTATGGGACACTCAATTTTAATCCTTATAACTTTCATACATGTGTTCCCAAAAACCCTATGGTCCATTTATTTTTATAAAAACTATATAGACACTAATACAAAAATAATGTCTAGGATATTTACAAGTGTTTCTACATGGTGATATATGTTGATGTGGGTTTTATGCACACCTCAGAGAGTTTTAAATAAGGTAGACTCTAATTTTTTGGGATATATATGGAATAGGGTTCCACTCTAGGGAATAATTTGAAGGTATGTGGTAAAAAAAGCTAGGTGGTGGAATACCAAGTTGAGCTTATGGGTTGTTTAACTAGGTTTGTGGGTCGATGCATGAATTCTAATAAAAAAGGGTAAATCGCTAAGTGAGTTGGATGGGTGGAAAAATATTATATGGTGTGTATATCTCAAAGAAACTCAAAAGGGAGGAATTTTAAGGTATAAAATAAGGTTATTTGTCTTTGAAAAATAATTTTTAAGGTTGTTTCTTTGGTGGCCAAGTATCTCAAGAACCAGTGTTTGTTGTTTACAGCTTGTACTCACAAAAAAACATGGTTAGAAGTATAGGATAACATATATATGATGATTAATGGTATAAAATGAATATTTATATTCTATAGGATGATTTTTCACACCTTTTTATAATATATTATAGTTTGGACCAAGAAGTTATCTAGGGTAGTTATGGCTGATCATTCCCTTTAGGGGGAAGGGGATTATTATTAGCTTTGGGATTTGGAGGGGTAAACATATTATTAGGAGTAGAAGTAT
Organism: Torreya grandis; assembly: GCA_037957365.1. Lineage (NCBI taxonomy): Eukaryota > Viridiplantae > Streptophyta > Pinopsida > Cupressales > Taxaceae > Torreya > Torreya grandis. Next base: position 1,635,383 of record JARHVA010000500.1, read on the forward strand.
TAAATGGATATATATTCTAAATATTATATTTGTTCTTGTTGAACTGCTAGGATGTTTACACTTCATCAGAATTAACCTCTAGGAAATTGTCATAGATCTTAAGGACCATAGCTAAACTTAAAGGGATAAATTCATGAGGGAGATTTAGAGGATTAATAATTTGTTCTTGTCTAATCATCTCTCTTTGTAATATTTCAAAGGATATGTAAAAATATATACATTCTGAATCTCCATGTTGTGATGTATTATGGATCCTACACCAATTGGGCAAAGTTGTTTCCATGATATTGATTTCTGGTAGCTTCTTAGACTATTATTATTATGCATTATTAGTGAGACTATTGAAAGGCCTATTATATATTTGAATGTCAAAAATTTTATTGTGATTTTAATTATTGGTATTACCCATCCTTTTTTGCATATTTAATAAATCATTACTCAGCTTTTGAATCATTCTTTGTATAGAATCCAATTCAAATTTGTTGGAGTTAGAACCCTAAGTGACTATTGTATTGGTGTGATTTTGATGTTGATTATACTAATAGATATTTATTTGTGTCTAATAGTTAAAGAAATCATAATTCTTATTCATGATCTATTATGTCATGCAAGGTAGAGTGTACAACTAATTTTGATTAAATACAGGGGCATTCTTAATCATGTGTGGAATTATATTCAAGGATGGAATTCCATTGTTGAATGTTTAAACTCATAGATTATGATGGCCAAGATGTGGATTGAGGTACTTGTAAATGTCAATATCTTACTAGAATGCCAAAGCTAGAGTATTGGTAATGACTACTCTTCACAAGAACACTATATTAATGGGATCTAGGGAGTTTTTGTATATCTTAAGAGTTAGATTCTTGTATGGCTTATACATAGCATTAAATCAAGTGTGCATATTATAAAATATTGCATTCAAGGCTTGGATCGAATCATTAGGTTCCGTTTTCATGATGGTAAAGAGATGATATACTAGACTTGGATTAGTTACTTGTAAAAATTATGTAAGGAACATATTTTGACACTCATTCCATGAGGTGATGTAATTTTACTATAAATTAAGATACCAATCATAACAATAATATTGCAGAGTAAATGGAAAAATCTTACATGCAATATCTTCATAGATAACATTCATTAATCTCAACGCAACCTTGAAATATTTGATATGTTCTTTAGCTATCCTCCCACTTGATGGGGAGAAGGTAGGAAAATACTTTTATGGGTTCTTTGGTAGATCATGTTGGTTCATAGGGATGGTAATGTCTAATACGATTAACTAGGGTTGAGCCATAAGAATATTGATAAGTGGGACATTTGTTATAGGGGAAGGTGTTCAGGATCTATGTATCTCAAAGATGACAAGTATGGGTCTAGCCCTTCTATAACTTTACAATGGTGAAACCAAAAGGCTGGATTGGTCCCTAAACCTTGTTAATTTCTAAGGTGACTTCATATTATTGGCCCCTATTTATTATGAAAATACACAAGTGGGACCTCTTTCTTGTGTCAACTTTTTATTTTATATTGATGTGAGTTTTATGCACACCTCAAAGAGTTTTGAATGAGGTATCCTCTAACATTTTGGGATATCTATGGAACATGGTTCCACTCTAAGACATGAGTTATAGTATGTGGTTAAAAAAAATAGGTAGTAGAATAGAATGTTGAGCTTGTGGGTGGTTTAACTAGGTTTGTGGGTAGATGCATGGATTCTAATAAAAAGGGTAAATCACTAGGCGAGTTGGATGGGTAGAGAACTATTCTATGGTGGATAGATCTCAAATAAACTCAAAAGGTAGGAAGGGTAAGGTAGAAAAGAAGGTTTTATGTCTTTGAAAAGGAATTTTTAAGTTTTTTTCTTTGGTGGATAAGTATCTCAAGAACTAGTGTTTGTTGTTTGTAATTTTTTTACACTCATGAAAAAACATGGTTAGAAGTCTGGGATAATAGATATAGGATGTTTAATGGTCTCAACTAAAGGTTTATCTTATTCAATCTCCTTTTGCACACCTTTGTATAAGAGATTATAGTTTGTACCAAGAAGTTATATAGGGTAGCTATGGCTCACACCTAAATGACTATATCAAAGGAGAAACCCCTACATACCTTAGATTATCAATTCAAATTGTACTAAATTATTAAATTAATGAAATATATAAATCCTCAATAGATATTGTACATATAATACTAATACTCATATATAAAATAATCAAATTAATCTGTAAATTAGAACACATTAGAATTATTGAATCAATATAGATAAAAAAAAACTTCAAATTCATTGACATAGAGATGGAAAAAGAAAGAACAAACATAGTTTCATGAAAATAAATTTATAGATTTCTTCTTGTATATTCATCCAAAACTTTAACCTTTTGAAAATAGGGTTCTACATGTATATAAAGAACTTGGGGAAGGGATTTCCTCATCCTCCAAATTTAGAAGAATTTGATTATATCTTAAATTATTATCTGATAAGTCTAATTTACATGTTAATAACTTATAGATATCTCAGTCATGAAACATGTGCATGTTAATAAAAATGATTCAGTTAAATACAAAATAGATGCAAATAAGACTTAACTATTCATCTATAACCACTACATGTAAAATTGTACAAAAATAGCCTTCAAGATAAGTCAACTCTTGCTTAATATTTCTCAAAATTGTTATTGGAATTGTATTTGTGCTTGTGTTTGATGACATGGTAACTAGAGTTGTACTTAGTGATGAACTCATTGATTGATCTAGAGTTATCATTAGAGTTGAAGTGTGAGGTATAACTAATGTGGTTATTATTACTGGCACTGTAAGTGAATTCTATGAAGTAGAATTGGTAAGTGGAATTTGTGTTTCCTTCTTCTTAGCATCTAGATCTTAGTAATGCTTATATGCCTCAGAATGTTATACGTGAATTAGGTTCATGTTTATAAGATGATGTTTAGTCACCTTTCTTATATTTTCCATAATTCTAGTGTGTTATAACTTGGTGGCTCTAAATCCAACCTATAAGAATTCTACCTTTCTTGCCTTTTTCCTAGATGCGCTCAATTTGGCTTTGATGTCCTCTAATATTAGACCTTATAGAATCTATTTGAAACCATCAAAGTCTTCTTGAATCTTCTGATTAAATGTATCTTGAGTCACCAAATTCCTTCTATTGTCCTAAATTATTGTAAATTCAAATTAGTCAAAATTTTATTGGCTTGCTTCTCTTATTCAACTAGTTTATTCACTAGATCTTTAGAGGATGATACCCAATATCAGGCCACCCATGTTCTTATCAAATTTAGATTCAATGATTTTATGACTCTAGAGGATTCATTAGGTCCAAGTGCATAAATGTCTTATTGGGGGTGTATAACACTAATAAATTTAGCTTATGTTCATCCTCACTGATAATATTGAATATTATAGTTATAAAATTTACATGGGGAGCCAAATTGACCCAAATAATGAATGGAATCTATAATTTCATGCAGCTTGAGTATTGTATTCTAAACATCCTATTTAATACCTTAGGGAACTTGAATTGCCTATTTTTATTCTTTGAGAGTTTCTAATTATTCTTCAATCTCTTATCTAGCCGTCTATGTTACCTCATGTATGGAAAAGATTGCCTCAGTATGGGTATCCATGTAAGACTTGAGGTCCTGAATGTATGGGGACTGACCCTTCTACTTGTTCTATCTCTTCGAATAGGAGTAAACATCTTCCCTTTCCTCCATGATAAAACTTCTACTAGAGTTATCCTTTATCTTCCTCTTCCTAACTCATTGTATTGATGTTATAGCCTTATCAAATAATGAGCTCACTATTGGATGTTTAGTGATCTTTAGATTAGGCCTATTAGAGGTCTAAGATCCTAACTCCTTAGACCAATCTAGAAGAGTGATATTTTAGGGATATAATGGTTGATCTTCCATTTACACATGATCTTTATTCTTAAGATCTATTTTATAGGAAGGATTGGGAATTGATGTCCAAATTATTTTTAAACAGTCTATGTTTCTAAATTATCGTATTGGATGCACAATAAAGACTAGTTGCCTCCTTGGAGCCCTTTTGGTCATCACTACTATGGTTTTGGAGGTTGGTGCTAAAGAAGACAAATGTAAACCCAATTGGGTAGAAGAATTAATAATTAGAGTGGTAGATTAGTTGATGGATAGAATGGACAAATCTATGGTTGAATGGATGGGCACTGGAGGAATAGAAATTACATTAGTGAAGGGTGAAGTAGTTGAAGTGGCACTAAGAAGATTAATATATGGGTGAATAAAAAGGATACCTTTTAAAAGAACTTGAATAGGAATTAATGTATAAACAATTAGTGCAGGGATGGTAGAAATTGTTAGTAATGACATCAAAGGGAAAAGGCCTAAGGGGGCTATAAGAAGAGGACCCTTACCAAATGTTCACCAATGAGAGGTGCATTGGTTTTAAATGATTTTAAGCTTAATACCTTGGCTTGTTTTAACTCCTCCTTATCCACCTCTTGTGTTTGCTCACCTTCCCTTAAAGGTTGTGCCTCTTTGCATGCTTATGTGGGAGGGGTCTATGGTCTATCCATTATTGGATTCTTTTGATATCACCTTATTTCTCTGATAGATTTTGGAATTATCATCTATTGGGGAAGAGAAGGGGAATGATTCTAGGTGTTGGGGCTATTGAAGCCATGATTTTCTCTTCATCAAAAGAGTCCAAGAAAATTATCATTACTTATTCACTTTGTGCATTGTCTCTTCCTTGAGTTAGATTCTCTAATAGCTCTCATTTAACCTTTTTGAGTTCAAAAATTGATGTTTGAAATGGAAAAATTTATTCATCTTCTAATTGTGTAGAGGTAGATACTCTTCTTCTTATTATTATTATTCATCCTTTCCTGTAGTAAGTGGTGCCTCAACTAACACCTAATCTTGATCCTATGGTTGGTCTTGAGCTATGAAAGGAGCTTGGGGGTCTTATCCCTCTATTTTTAGTTGTTGAGATGGACTGTCAATCCAAAAATCATAATATCTCCATCTTCTAGCAGGTGGGATCTTGAACTTTTCTTCATCAAATGTGAGAGAGGGTTCAACTTGTATCACCCTCAATAGTTTTAGGAATAAATCAAAAATTAATGCTGAATAATTTCACAAAATTCTAATAACAAGATCTATGAATAGAGATACATAAAGAATAGAAATTAAAAATTCATAATAAGAAGATAAGAGTTAACGTGGTTCACCTAATGTGGGATACATGCACCAAGAAACACTTGCTTAGATTTTATTACAAGACAACAAGAGTATAATCCACTCTTAGATCAGTCTTCTCATAATTACAATGCACAAATATTGTTTATATTTATTCTTAACAAACATTCTTAAATTCACACACTCTATTATTTCTTCTCAAACTTAGATCTTCTAATGTATTTTTTTACTATATTTCCATCTATAATCCATCAATAGGTAACTGACATAGCAATTTTACAAAACAATGGGTACCAAAACCATGGTCCAAGTCAACCCATAATGGCTTCTCATTAGTCATGGGTGATGACACCACACATATACAAGTATAAATAAACCACATATTTATACTCCCAAGAAAAAGGGGTCAATAAATTTTTTAATACATTAAGAGTGTATAGTACATTTTAATGTACAATATTTGGAATACATTATAATGTGGAAATAGGCTCCACAACATAACAATATCCCAATTGGAGACTAATTTCCTCTAATCAAGATTCTCAACCCTTAATTGTCATTTTTGAAGGCTAACCAAAGCTAAACATAGCTTTAGTTTCTCCCTTATGACCACCTTGGTCATTATGTATGTAGAATTTTGACTAGTATCAATCTTCTCCAAATTTAATTTCTCTTCCTCTAAAGCTATCCTGATGAAATGGTACCTCAACTGTATATGTTTTTTCCTAGAGTGGAGATAATAATTCTTTTCTAAGTGTATAACACTCTAACTATCACTATACAACTTCCCTTCCTCCTGCTTATGCCCCAAATCCTCAATGAACTACTATAACCAAATCATCTATTTGCTTGCCTCTATAGAAGTAACATACTTAACCTATATGGTTGACAAAGCCACAAGTTTTTGTAGTCATGAATTCTAGCTAACCATTGTGTCACCTATAGTAAATACATATCTTATAGTGCTCCTCTTACTATCTAAACATCTAGCCATGTCTGAATTTACATAACCAATCAAATTTGTGTCTTATTCACCATAACTTAAAACTATCCCCATGGTCCTTCCCAAGTACTAAAGGATCCACTTCACTGCCTACCTGTGCTCTCTACCGAGATCACTAATGTACCTACTTACTACTCCCACTACATGGGCAATATCTAGCCTAGTGCACACCATGGAATACATCAATATACCAATTATTGATGAGTAAGGTACATAGGAAATCTATATTCTCTCCTCTTATGTCTTAGGACACTACTCCTTTGATAACTTGAAATGGCATACCAAATGAGTCCCAACCAATTTAGCATCCTTCATACTAAACCTCTCTAAGACCTTTTTAATGTACTCTTCCTGAGATAAATTCAGCTTTCATTTTTTCTTATCATAAGATATTCTCATACCAAGGATTTCTTTTGCTACCCACAAATCCTTCATAGAAAAGGGAATACTAAGTTGTTCCTTTAGTTCCTTTAATTCATGCATGTTCTTACTTAAAACCAACATGTCATCTACATACAAACATAGGATAATGTAATTACCATCATCAAACTTCTTGATATATATGCAATGGTCTGAATGATACCTGGATTATTCCTACTCCATCATAAAACTGTCAAATTTCTTGTACCACTATCATGGAGCCTATTTTAAGCCATACAAGATCTTCTTCAATTTGCACACCATGTTCTTCTTCCCTATGACCTCATATCCCTATGACTATTCCATGTATAAGTCCTCCAAATCACCATGAAGGAAATCAATATTCACATATAGCTACTCTACGTGCAAGTCTTCTGCTGCCACTATCCCAAGAATAGTCCTAATATAAGTCATCTTTATTATTGGAGAAAAATTGCATTGAATTCAATTCCCTTCTTTTGTACAAACCCCTTTACCACCAACTAGGCCTTATACCATTTCTTTCCTCCATCATCCTCTTTAATTCTATACACCCACTTGTTCTACAATGCTTTCTTACCTTCAAGTGAGTTTACCAAATCCCAAGTCTGATTTTCCATGAGAGACTTATGCTCCTCATCCATTTCTTGCTCCCACTACTTCATGACATCTACCTGAATTAATTCTTCAAATCACTCTAGCTCTCCATTGTTACTAAGTAATAAATAATTAAGAGATGGATAAAAATGTTCAAGTCACCTTCTTACCCTAGAAGACCTTCTCACCTCAGGATTTTGAGATTCTTATGGAGTAGGTGCCTAAACTAGTTTCTTGGACACATTACTATCTATAATGTCCTCCAAAAATATGTACTCTTTTATGGAATCCTCTCTCTAATCTTAAAAATTTTGATTTATACATGACTTTTTCATTAAAGACCACATTTCTAGACCAAAATATTTTATTATCCTTAAGACTCCAAATATGAAAACCAAAGTCATCCTCACCATAACCAATAAAGGTGATTTTTTTAGACTTAGCCTCTAACTTGGTCCTATCATATTTATCAATATGAGTAAAATATTCACATCCAAATACTCTAATAAATGAATAATTAACCTTCTTACCAAACCAATCTTCCTTTAGTAGGCCTCCATCTAAGGAAGATGAAGGTCCTTTATTGATCAGATATACAACTATGTTTACTGCTTCTACCCAAAACTAAAGGGGTAGTCTTGCATGCAATCTTAGCATGCTCCATGATGGTCCTATTAATCCTTTTTGACACTCCCATCTACTATGGATTTCCTAGAACTATCCTTTATTTGTGAATTTCATTCCCAAAATAGTAATCAAAAATTCACTATTGCAATATTCCCCACCATTATTTAACCTCTGAAATTTTAACTTTAGACCTATTTCATTCTTAACTAAGGATTTCCATCTTTTAAAAGTATTAAACACACCAAATTTTCTCCTAATTCCATACACCTAAACTTTCCTAGTTGCATCATCAATAAAAATGACATAATAAGATGAGCCACAAATAGAAGATACTTGACCTAGCCCCATACATCTAAATGAAATAACTCCAACTTATTCTCCTTCCTCATAGGTCCAACCTAGAGAATCTTTACCCTTTTGTATTTTTCAAACATAGTCTTCATATAAATATAAATCAAATCCTTTCAATCTGGGCTACCTATCCTTAAAAAATTTCATGCCCTTTAGCTCATGTGATCAAACCTATTATGCCATAAAGTTACATTTGCATCTGTAGAAATTAAATTAAAACAATCAACACTACTTGATAAATACAAGGTACCAACCTTATTACCTCTTTTTACCACAAAAAAAAACCTTGGTCACCTTTCAAGAATATACTATAAAAGGCACCATACAACTTTCACTTCCTAGTTGCCTCACATTTACCAAATTCCATATCAACTTGGGCACATGCCTAACATCCTTTAGTATCTAAGTGTTCTCATTATCCATCTTTACCTAAACATATATTTTTCCTACTATGCTTCAAGGATCATCATCACCAAGAAAAACATGTCCAAAATCCCCTTAAACATAATCAATAAAATAATTCTTATATGGTGTAACATAAAAAAAAGCCCCTAAATCTAAAACCCAAGACTCAATAATATTATTTATAGAGATAATTAATGAATCCTAAAAAATAATACCTATTTACACATTCACCTCCTTTGTGTCTTCATAATTTTTATTCTTATTTTGAAGAGACTACCAATCCTTCTTCGCATGCCCAATCTTAACACAGTGCCAACATGTCATCTTGCTCTTTGATTTTGACCTTCCTTGACCATTTGAATTTCCATTCTTTCTTTTTCCTCTATACTTTTGTCTCTTGCTACTCTCCACCACCAAAACATCACCTGAATTATAATTTTCCCTAGAGATTTTATGTCACATTTCCTCACTAAGGATTACTCTTATGACATCCTCAAACTTCAACTTGGCATTGTTAGAGATTGAGTTTCTCAAAACCATTACTAGGCTATTCTAACTCTCTGGTAAGGAACACAAAATAATTATATCCTTGAATTCATCATCAAATTCAATTTTTATAGAGTTCAACATACTCATAAATGTATTAAATTCATTCAAATGATCAGCAATTGAACCATTTTTAGACATCTTCATGTTAAATAACTTTTTCATTAAAAATATTTTATTAGAAGTAGAGGGTTTCTCAGATAACTTCCCTAATTCATTTATGACACCTTCCATGGTCTTATATTATGATATATTAAACATGATCAAAGATGCAAGGCATAACCAAATGGCCCCAAGTGTTTTCTTATTTAGCAACTCTCAAGCCTCATCTATCATACCCACTGATTTCTTTACTTTTCCTCCCAGTGGAGTATGGACATCCTTCTAATAGAGGTAATATCTCATTTGTATCTTACATAGACCAAAGTTATACCCATTAAAATTTTAAACCTTTGATCTACTATAATCAGCCATAACTTCCACTTAAACTAATAAAACTTCTTACAATTTAACACTTTAGCAAATACAACCTAAAGCTCTGATACCAATTGTTAAGAATAAATTATAAATTAATGTAGAATAATTTCATAGAATCACAATAACAAGATCTATTAATAGAGATACATAAAGAAAAAAAATTAAAAATGCGAAACAAGAAGACATGATTTAATGTGGTTCATCTAATGTGGGCTGCATCCACCAAAAAACACTTGCTCAAATTTTATTACAAGCCAACAAGAGTATAATCCACTCTTAGACCAATATTATCATAATTATAATGTACAAATATTATTTGGATCTGCACTCAAAAAACTCTCCTAAATTTACACCTGAATTCACACACTGTATTCTTTCTTTTCAAATTTAGATCTTCTGATGCATTACCTATTATATGTCCATCTATAATACATCAATAGATAACCAACATAGTGGTTTTAAAAAATAATGGGTACCATAACCATGGGCAAAGTTAACCCATAATGGTTACCCATTAATCATGGGCGATGACACCACACATATACAAGTATAGATAAACCAAAAATCTATACTCCCAGGAAAAGGGGGTCCAGAAAGGTTTTAGGGGCTACCACTCCCAAACCCTAGTGAGAATACATTAAGAGTGTATAGTACATTTTGATGTATAATATTTTAAATACATTTTAATGTGGAAATAGGATCCAAAACATAATAAATAGTTCCTCACTCAAGCATGAAATTATTACCCTTCATCATCCTTGGCATTCAAACAAAAAATTATGATCCATTGGCTCATGTTTAGAATTGAGGCCAAGGGTGTGAATCTTCTTCTAGACCTTCCCATGAGGGCCCTAATATCTATGGGAGAGAGTAGGTAATTCATACACTTTCATAGCATTTACATATTCCTTGAACTACCTCTGTATAGTATATTACATTCTCCCAATAGTGATGTGGGAGTCATGGAATGTAGCATTCTTGTTCTTTGTTATTCTTCATCAGTGTCATTCTATATTTGGTATGTAATTTCCTACTCAGTTACTTTATCTAGAATAAAATTAGGGAGATAAAGAAGATCCATTTTATGGCCAAAAACCATGATAATATTGTAATCTGGGTAGAGCCAGTAGTCTCCCAAACTATTGTTAAGTATTTTGGCAATGCTAAGTGAAATTTTAGCCAATGGCCAATTATGGATGGCCATCTAGACCTGAGGGTAGATATCCTCAACAATCTTAGCTATGTTCTTGACATATGAGTATATGTGCACAAAGGCATAATAATCACAAATTTAGTTCTTAATAACATTTGGATTGGGATCTCGTAGGACTTCATTGTGACTTTATGTTATACCCATGACTGTGTCTAATAAATAGGGCCTCATATAAAACATTTCTCCCAATGGCCTCCTATCTTTGTGTAATATTTGTTCCTAGAGATGAGTGATGATTATTTCCCCCAAATCATAGGTGTAATTTGAGCTATTTAGAATTTATATCAAGGTAACCCACTCCAAATATTAGAATTAAATACTTGCATGGCCAAAAAGTCAATTTAACAATGTCATTCTCACATAGATCCCCATTCTAAATTGAGTGATAGGAATAGGATTCTTGACATGTTATTTTAGAATAAATGTTTCTCTAGGTAGAATCCACCTTTCTAATGCTTGATCTGCATTATTGGCCTTATTCTAGGGAATGAAAATATATAAATCAAATGTGACATCTGGGATAGGTAGACTCAAATACCTATTAAATGTATCCCCTAAGATGTACATGACAACTATGTTATTATTGACATAGTGAAGGTAACTATTGTATACTATTATTCCCTCAAATAATAGGCCTTGCAATAAGTATATACATGGCATAACCTTTGGATTAGTGCCTACGTAATATATGGATTGTTTTGAGTGGAAGGAGGTCCTTCACTAACTGCTTATCCTTAGCTTAAATGTCTTCTTCCAGTGCAAAAGAGTACACATTCTCCATATCTTCCCATAAGGCTAAGTAATTGGTATAATGACCATCATATATAGTGACATCAAAAACTATGTCTAAATACTTCATGGAATCCTTGATATAGAACCTAGAGTGTGTTGACACTCCTTTGTATGACCTAGATGATGATGCCATAGTGGTTTGGTAGATGCTAGTATGTTTTAAGTTTTAAAAAATGACATGTATTAAACTAAATTACATGGATTTCAAATCACTCTAGTCTTAATTAGGGATTTTGAGATTAATGAAGGCTGAAGTTTACTCAATATCTTGAAAATTGAATGATGTTAATATCTTTGTACATTGATTTCTAGTTTGTGCACTATTAATCACCAACGTCTACAAGCTCATCACCTTCATTCAATTAAAATTTGACCACCCTATCTTAGTGTACATACCACATAGGATGCCTTTTCATTTGGGGTTCCATGGTTTTACCTTTCATATTTTTCCATTTGTCATTATATAGTCTAGTCAAGATAATTCAAACTTTACCTTCAAGCTAAAAGACTCCAAAACGTAGAATGTTCTTTAGAAAGACTTAGAATTGATATGGGTATTGTTGTTAGAAATATAGGTGGAGTATGTGGATTAAAAATGGTAGGTAAAATTTGTGTTTACTTATTCTTAGCATCTATCTCTTGGTAATGCTTATACACCTTAGTGTATTGTACATGAATTAGGTTCATGTCTAGAAGATGCGGCCTAGTCACCCTTCTTGTCTGTTCTATTAGTTTAGTGTGTTATATATTGCTGTCTCTAAATCTAAAGTAGAATAATTCTACCTTTAATAACTTTTTCTTAGTTGTGTGTTCAATTTGGATTTAATGTCCTCTAATCTTAGACCTTTTAGACTCTATTTAAAGCCATCATAAGCTTGTTGAATCATTTGATCAAATGTATCTTGAGTCACCAACATCCTTAGATAAATTCTTGGTCCAAACTATAAAATATTATATAAATGTGTGTAAAATCAAATTTAATAATAAAAACCTTTGTTTTAGACCATTAATCATCATATATCTATTATCTGAGACTTCTAACCATGTTTGTTTATGACTGTACAAAATCTAAAAACAATAAACACTAGTTCTTGAGATACTTTTACACCAAAGAAATAACCTTATAATTTACTTTTCAAGGATATATAATCTTATTTTCTTCCTTAACCTTCCTTATTTTTTGAGTTTTTTTGAGATATTCCTACCATATAATAGTTTTCCACCCATCTAACTCACCTAGTGATTTACCCCTTTTTATTAGAATCTACACATCTACCCACAAAATCTAGTTAAACAACCCACAGGCTCAACCTACTATTATACCACCTAGTTATTTTAACCACATACCTAAAAATCATGCCTTAGAGTGGAACCCTATTCCATAGAGATCCCTAAATATTAGAGGTTACATTTTTTAAAACTCTCTAAGGTGTTCATAAAACCCACATCAACAAAAAAGAAAAAGTTGGCTTGCTAAAGCTATGGAATATACCAGGTAATTGTGTATATTATTTAAAAATGATATAATGGCCAATAAGAAATGGGAAATTTAGGGTTTATTTTGTATATAACATTCATTTTTTCCATCTTAGACTTGTTTTCAATAGATTTACTTGTGGTGAACTTCCATAAGAGTTCTTTCTGCTTTATGATTTGTGTTAGTTCATCAAAAGTGATGTTGGCCTTAATTTTTTCATATCCTTAACAATATTGTATCCTCTTTTATTATGTTCCTCTCTATGTTATCGCTGATCATTCCCTTTAGGGGGAGGAATATTATTATTAGTTTGGGATTTGGAGGGGTAACCATATTATTGGGAGGAGTAAAAGTAGTAAATGGCTACCTCAAAATCTAGAGTAAAAATGACTATCAACATTTTGGTAATGGATATTATTGAAGGGTATGGGTTATTATTGAATAGAGATTGGTAAAAAAACATTAAATAAATATCTATCTATGGAATTTTCACAAATCTAGTTACCTTGGAGAGGCATAGCCAATCAGATCAGGATAGATCAAGAGCCAAGAATGAAGCATCCTATTATGGAGTACAATAATGTCAATGAAGAGGTAAGTTATAAATCTCTGTGTCTTTGAATTTATACATTTACCATGAAACATGAAGCACCAAAATAAATTTAGGGACCTTCCCAATTATAGACCCTCCATTTTGATAGATCAAGATCTAAGAAAAGATCAGGTGTTGGTATTGAGCTGATCAATCCACAAGGAGAGAAACTATTGGTATAATATAGGCTCAGATTCCCATACACCAATAACATAGTAGAATATGAAGCCCTAATTTTGGAATTATAGTTTTCCCTCAAGAATCATATCAAATAATTGTTGGTATATAAAGATTCTAAAGTCATTATTAACAAGGTCAGAAATAAATATCAATGCAATTTATCATTTTGAAGAAATAAAAGCATAGATCCTGGGATCTAATTGAATCATTTGAAGCTTTCAACATAGTATCTATCTTTATAGAAAAAAATGGAGCCACCGATTCACTATCCACTTTAACAACAAATTTGGAACCCTTATAGGAATCAAAAATCTAGAAGTTCTTCATTAAATTGGTACCTTGTCCTTCAATACCATAAAAAGTTGAAACTTTTCAAGTGCTTGATGATGACCATCAAATTATCCAATTTTTGGCAAATTTAGGTGATCTATAAACTAGTGTACTGATTTAGTGTGCAAAATTATTTACCTTGGATCCTTTCATCAAATTACTCAATTTCTCAAAAATACTCAAGGAAATAAAAATGAATATGACATTTTATCATATTTTAGCTATTTATACATTAAATAGTGATTAATAAATATGATTAATAAAAATTAAAAAAAATAATGCATAAATAGAATCAACTCATAATAAGCACATGATAACAGAGTTTGGTAATGCCTACATCTCTGAGTTTTCTTATAGTACGAATTGATCCATTTTATTGAAAAGTGAGTACATGGCCAACCCTCAAAATTGTCAAATTGACACTCCAAGACTACATAAAAATTGGCAGTAGACCCTCAAAAAGTCTTAAAACCCATGGACAAACCTTCCACCTTACTACCTATTGATGTTTAAAATTGTGCTTTGTTTTAGACACCAACAATGGGAAGTTTCAAGATGTGGGACATGAGACTTAAAATAACCTCTAGATTTTTAAGAAGTTGGTCTCTTCTTTATATCAAGTATTAGGGGGAAAAGGGATAGGAATTTAAACAGAAACACAAATGTAAAGAAATAAAATCTAACTATGGCGATGCACCTGAATGTAATTTTGATCCTTAATCCTAAGCACAGTGAAACTATATGTAAGATTCAATTACATTAAAGAGCAGATGAGGCATGATCAATGTAAAAGATAGAAACAATAGAAATAGAGGCTCATAGCTTAGACTAATTTCGTAATGATACAAGAAACATCAACAAAGTCATAGAACTCTATCTTCTTATTAATTATCTAGCCACATAAAAGGCATAGAAACATGCACAGTTACATAAACTTTACAACTTAAGAAAATAGAATAAAGGCAAATGATATTCCTAATCACACCTCTAGAAAGTCTAAAACTCTTGACAATAATTTTCTCAAAAAATTATCTCTCTTAGTATCTGATCCTCCTTTGGTGATCCCTGCACTCCTCTTTATAGCCTCGAATTCCCTCCAAATTGTCCACACATTCCCAAACTTACGGCCCAAATTGAACTCTAACTGAGCTGGAAGTGGCTATCAGAAGATAGTTCTTAGATTCTAAAACATTCTATTTCTTTGTAGTTCACATGCTAAAACAGATACACAGGACACTCTATTCTATTAAACAGAAGAGGAAACTTAGTCAATTCCCTGAAAATCTTCTTATTTTTTAGGAGACACTAGAGAATGACACTTGGCATGTTCTACAACATTTATCAAAGACATGCGACACTTTCTACCTTACTTGGAATTTTACTATATATTTGCTCAGGAACATTCTAACTTTGACACCTATCACAATCCACTTCTTTGACACTTAATAACTTAACAAAAATAAGACTCACTACATCTCTTACCTGAGAAACTTTGAAAAGGGGCATAGGGACAGGTGGAAATCTCTGCTTGCTTCAACAAAAGACATGTGGCAATCTCTACTACTCTTTAGCTATACTGTGGAAATGTTTGGGACACATGTTAGGCTCCTACAGATGATGACACTTGGCAACTTCTAAATTTTTTTAGAAATATAACCTGAGACCCACCATAGTCTTTATTCAGTAATGAAACATGAAGAAGATCTTTCAAATGGTGACACGTGGTAGCTTCTACTGCTTTTGGGAAGATACGTGGCATCTTCCACTACTTTTGGGAAGATACATGGCATCTTCCACTGCTTTTGGGAATGGAGTAGAAAGGGGCTTGGTAGATGACACTTGGTAGCTTCTGCTTGAATGGTTTGGTTACACCTTACCACCTTCTGAAAGGGCACTTGACCCTTTGGTTTTTTGGGATGCTTCTTTGAACTGCTCAATTGTACTAAGCCATTGAACTAATCGATTGAACTAAAAATGGTTCAATGGTTCAACGGTTCAATGGTTCAATGTTATGCATTATTTACACATGAACCGAGGCATTAAGCTAAGGATATTAAACCAAGGCTTTGAACCAAAAATTGAACCAAGGCATTGAACCAAACATATTTTGGATGCCAACACGTGGTGACTTCCACTCTCTTCAGCTAGGATACGTGGCAACTTCCATCACTTTTAGAAAAGCAACACTAAGACCTTCTGCTATTTCCACTTGGCACTTTTTGCTTGATCTCGATACTTAGCTTT
Source organism: Torreya grandis (assembly GCA_037957365.1). Lineage (NCBI taxonomy): Eukaryota > Viridiplantae > Streptophyta > Pinopsida > Cupressales > Taxaceae > Torreya > Torreya grandis. The sequence goes on from JARHVA010000500.1 coordinate 1,651,823, forward strand.
TTGAAACCTTCCACTGCAAAGAGATAAAACACAGGTGTCGATATGTAATCATAGATGCTGACACTTGGCATGTTCCACTGAGTCACTGTGAGATACATGACACATTCTGACCAACTCATAGAAAATATGAAAGGTTCCTTGGACAATGACACTTGGTGTTTTCACTTGAGAAAAGATGCCTCAGAGGATGACATTTATCAGCTTCTACTTTACCCTGACACTTAGACAAAAATGAATCAAAAAGGGAAAATAGAGCTCACGCTCTATTTCAAAAATTTTCCATCAAAGTATGTGAGAACAAAAAAATTTAGCGTGCAACTGAAAATCAGAATGCACCGTAGAGTAATTTATACTCTACACTGCCATCAATATAATCTCACAATCTTATGGATTTTAGCTAAAAATATCAATAATAGACTTACAAAATGGCTTTAAAAAAATCATCATAAGAAATTCAACATATCATTGAATTCATCTTGGATTTTAGGATAATACCCTAGTTTACATTAAGAAGTGAAAATATGTCATTGTCCCTCAAAACTTAAGATTTCACAAACTGGTCTAAAAGCCCTTATACATAATCTACTATATATTTCACTTTGAGGCATTAAAAATTAAATCAAATGACTTCATATCTATACACTCAACATATGGTTAGAATTGGCTTAGATTCTAGAACAAATCTCTAGTTTACTCTAAAGTTTGAAAATGCCTTTAGGTACCTCAAAACTAAGGAAACATGCAAACTAGTCCTTAAGCCTTAGCTACTCGGCTAAGAACTTGTGTTTAAATACAATATCATGTACTTTATATAGTTCTTGAACTCATAGGTTAAATAGTGGGGAAATGATCCTTTTGTCAAAATAAGCAAGTTTGGATTGCCATAGCTTTGATTTTGTTTTTTATCCATATCAATCCCACATTCGTGGGGTGATAATGTAAACAAGGATTTAAATATCCTTATCTCCATGCTAAAGTTTGTGGCTTAGGCCACGTATTACCTATTTTTATGCCCTCTTGATAATCTTGTCATGGTGATGAGGCATTTGGTGGGTAGCGTGATATGTTGAAGATGCCTATCCATAGGCATTGGCATGGATGTGGCATGTTGGAAAGTTGTCTTGGAACCTTCAATTAGCATGGAACATTTGATCTTTAGCATGGTAAATAATTAATTACATATTATAGTCACTATGTGACTATTAAGATTTGACCTATGGAATATTATAGTGGTGGAAAGCCATGTGGTTTCTTGAGGACCCACCATGTGGACCACTCCAAATTTGACACTTTTCAACATCCAATCAGATGCACCAAAGATCTATTGGTGACAAGGTCCCCTTCCAAGACAAAAGCATAATGCATTAGCTATGGTACCCATAGTTGGCATTTTATGCCATCTACATATGCCTCTCAAATATGAAGTTTAAAAAACCCAAAAAAATTCTCAAACTCACTAGCACATGTCACCTTGTAATTTGTCCATTTGGCATGCTCAAATTATGCCACTTGTCACTCTATGACACCTTAATTTTTCATGTTGATCTGAAACTTCAATGTGTAATATCTTACGTGTATGGACTCAAATTTTATAACTTAAAATTACACTAGAAATCTTAGGATGCGATCTATGCTTTGAAAATGCTTTAGATATGTCTCATGATCATCAAATTTTTAGTTGAACAGATGTGACCACCTTTGACCTATTTTGATCAGTTGCACAAGGAGCATATGAGCTTCATTTTTTTCATTCCAAATACTATTATAAAGGTCTCAATGGGCCCAACACAATGGTTCAAGTTTTAGTCTATTTTGGAACCTTTTTTGAATTAACCTCTGGATCATTAGGACAATTTGAATCTCAAATAATTAATGATGAAGAAAGAAACAATAGGTGCCATGGAGAATTGGATGAAGAAGGTGTTATCCAAATAAAAGAGAATCATCTCCCATTTGGGATGTTCACATTTAAAATGACCTTCAATATAGATCCTCAATCCTAATCATAAAGTAAGCTTAAGGTTAATGAATCCCAATTCATCTCAAAAAATGTTGGCGATGAAAAAACACACACTTCATCAATATGGCTTAGATTGCACATTAGAAGAAAGGAAAAAGGTCAAAGAATTGATTATCAGATATAAAGATGTAATTTCATGGCCTTTTGATTAATTAAGTATATTCAATACTAGGGTCATTACTCATATGATTACACTCAAGCCTAATCATAAACCATTTAGGCAAATTCAAAGGCAAAGGCTAGTTAATCCTATCTTGAAACCACCAATTTAGAAGGAAGTGGAAAAGTTGCTAAGTGTTAGGATAGTTTTTCCTATTAGACATTCAACTTGGGTGGCCAATGTAGTTTTAGTTAGGAAAAATAGTGATGAAATCAGACTTTGTGTTGACTTCAAGAATTTGAATAAAACTTTAAAGAAGGATAATTATCCTTTTCCCTCCTTAGTTGAGGTAATACAAACTATGAGTGGGTCTAAAATGATGTCTTTCTTATATGGGTTTTTATGTTACAATCAAGTATTAGTCAAATTAGAGGATAAGATGATAACAACATTTACTATGAAATGGGGAACATATGCATATAAGAAAATACCATTTGGGATGATAAACACTAGAGTTACTTTTTAGAGACCAATGGATCATGCATTTTAGAGATTGATAAGGAAGTGCATAATTATATATATGGATGATCTCACTATTTTTATAAAAAAATAGATTTGATCATATAGACCATATTTAGTCCATTTTTTAAAGGTGTAAGAAGTTTGGGGTATCACTTGTGAACATAGGATTTCAATAAGGGGATATTAGTATAGTGTTAGTATATGAAATCAAAATTTAAAACAAAACACACTAAAGATAACACCTTAATCCTATCTCAAGGGGGAGCATAATAAAAAAAACTAAATAGAAAACAAAACTAGAATGCAAAATACAATGGCCTTTCACCTTCATTGGATGCTCTAAATGGCTTGTTGAAGTGGCTTTCTCATCTTGTGCTCAATGATTCTTCATCAAAGGAGGCTTGGTTATCTCCTCTTCTCCTTAAAATCATGGATTTGTGATGGCTTTGTCTTGGATCAATAATTATACATGATAACACTAAATCAATGGCTTGAGAGAGCTTTTTAGCGTTATAACTTTACACCAAAAAGAGCTTCTCGATTCAATAGGCAAGGCCTCCTATTTATAGATTTTGAAAAATGATTAGAACGAACCTAGACCATCCATATCAAGATGAAGATGTGTGGCTAAGAATCCATTCAATTTTATAGGCCAAATTCAATAAATTCTCTCATAAATATTTGGGATGGAGAGGCATTAAAGAGGCATTGGAGGGCTTAATCCTAATATTTTATGCATTTATGGCCTAGGGATGTCTTTCAAAGAAATGATGTCACTTGATGATGTAGAAACTCATAATCAATTTCCAAAAATAAATATTTAACAAGTTCCATATAATTCTTAATTAGGCTCTTGATTCAGATTAATTAGCTTTAAACATGATTTATCATTTTTTGGTGCAAATCTTAGAAATTGGTGCATAAATTAATCAAATTGGTCAGAATGTCATATTATTGGGTCAAAATTTGACTAAATTGGAATTGGAAGGTGATGTTAGATGCATTAGATCCATTATCCCATTTAGGATGTTTCCAATAAAAAATTACAAAGGCACATATCTCATGTAAAAAAATTGGTAGAAAAGAGCAATCCAGAGCACCTAGGTGCAAAAATGTCATTTTGACAAAATGTCATTTTGACTCGAAATGGTTTAATCAAATTTAGCTATCTCATAAATTGCATTGCCTCATTTAGTGATACCCTGGCCAAAATTGGCACTTGTATATAACAATTTCAACTCATTTAATGTGTTTTAGTGTTTTTAGGCCAAATTGTGCATTTTTGTAGAAATTGGTTAATACCCTGGTTGGAGGTCATTGATGGCCACTTTTAGGTGTCTATAGTTTGCCTTTGTTTGGGAAGATGTTTGAAACCATAATCATAGTGATGTCTTCTCAAATAATGAGAAATGACATGTATGCCAAAAGGAAGATGATGACTGAAGAAAAAGCTCCAAGTCATGTTTTAAAAGCCTATGATGATTCCCCCTTAAGGGAGTGGTCATCACATTTTTTGATGGATGGTCACTCAAAAAGAAGTAATAATAAATGTGGAATTAACCCATGGGTGAGATTAATCCAAATGAGAAAATTCTTTCATGCATTGATTTTAAAAGGTATTGATTTGCTCAAAGGTGGTTATAATCAAGAATAAAAGTCAGAATAATGATTTGACCATAGGTGTTTATAATCATTAAGAGGATTTGGATTGGCTAAAGATGAGGTTTGATATGATTATGCCCTAGTTAGGGTAGATTAGCAAGCATAACTCAAGGATATAACTTAGAATATAAATTAAAGATGAGTGGGTGCACACATAGATGCGATGGTTTAATGACTAAAGAAACCACAAAAAACCAAACATACAAGGATGAAAAGTGATAAAAGAGATGGATATAATAATAAAATTGATTAATAAAAAAAAATTAGTTGTACCTACAAATGAGGATATGCTCATCTTTATTAATAATAATACAAATAGAATGGTCAATGGGTTGATTTGATCAAGATGGGTGAAAGGATTTTCCAAGGTACCAAGGAGAAAATTCTATGGCTCTATTGCTTGTAGACCTTCTTGAAGCTTATTTTTACTATAACATGTGATGGTAGGCATCATGATAGAGCACCATGATGACTTGGCCAAAATATGCATAAGGATTGACTCTTGAGATCCAATACTCAATTGAAAATAATTCACCAATGATAAAAACCGTGATGATAATGTTGAAGTATGAATATGGATGGACTCAATAATAATATGCATAAGAAATCACCCAATGCATACATATAGACCATGTTAAGGTAACTGTACTGAAAGTAAAAAAATAGGCAAGCAAACAAACAAATGAGCATATAGAAAACACATAAACAAACAAATAACCTAAAATAAACAAATAAACAAAAAGCCTAAAAACAAAATCAAAATAAAGCATCTTAATAATAACCATGCCCCAATAAGGTGGATCAAGGATAACTAACTAGGCCTAGACAAATGGTTTTATATTTTGAAATATTTGAATGTTTTTATAAATTTGAGGTATCTTAACTCATTATAGAATGACAAGATACCTACTCATAAAATGGAAAGAGCACATGGAAAGGGGGACTGAGGTGACCTTAACATTAGTTGAGCATAGTCCACATAATCCCTAAATGACCTCAAGTCACAATAATTCTATCCACACAAAAGGCAAGGAAAAACCAACTAGGTCCCAACAAGTTTTCAAATCTAGAAAATGGCTAGTCAAATGAAAATAGCAATGGCAAGGTGATGTGGTAATGCATGATAGATAAATATTGTCTCTAGTTTGCCTATAAGTGGTTATAACTAGGATATAATGGATTATATCAATGATACTAATTTTTCCATAGGTGGTTATAATTATTAGCAAGACCAATAAACGCTAATTTACCCTAATAGATGATATAATAAAGCTCACATAAACAAACATGATAGAGGATGGAAAATGAAAGATATCTTACCAGATCAACTGTCACACTACTTTTATAGACTATCATTGTAATCATGGATTTTATTGATTTTTGAAACTTGATCAAAATCCCCCCACAAAATTTTTGAGAAGAACCAAAGTAACCAAGATCAAAATAGGATTGGATAGGATGACTAAAAATAGGCTTTGTTCTAGATAAGAATGAAATGGAAAGAAGGCATGGCAGTTGTTTAGGATAATGATGGGTTTTGATAGATTAGATAAAATGGTAAGAGGGTTACCTCCAAGTGAGGGGTAATTTGATGGGCAATGTGGAAATGGCAAATTATATGGTAAAGTATATATTTTTGGCCTAGATGATTCTTGGGTTTTGATGTGTTTGTCATAGGTATGGTAAAATGGCATATGATTTTATTTTTCCTATTGAAGTGGAGATGGATGTCCTAATCATCAAATAATACAAAAAAAATAATCAATCATGTTAATTTCTAGCCCACACTTCATCTGAATAGATAATCTATCAATAACTAGCTACAAATTTGGATGTTGAGAATGTTGTTGTGATCTTCATTGGTCATTGATTCAATTTCCTTCAATTGTTGAGATAAGGTATCTTTGTATCCTTTATAAATAAAATTGTGCACATAGATGGTAATAGGGATAAATGTTGGATGATAGGTTTGATTTGGTGATGTAATGGTGGATGATAATGGAATGAGGAATGGTTGGAAAATAAATGAAGATTAGTATTTACATTCACACGTAATGTTTATAATGTTGGATTTGACATAAATTTGGATATGGTTGGGACAAAGACCTCTAAAGATGCTCTTGATAAGACCACCAAATTTTTTTTTTGTTTAATCTTGAGATAGATACCATCTGATCAGGCTATAAATTAGAAGCTATTTTGATTTTATCTTGAATAATTCGTTCATTAACCAATGAATAACTTTTGTTCTCAAGTATCAGTGCATCAATGAGGTTTTCACCAATGAAGTTGTCTTGATTATCCCATATCACCTCCAAAAAATTTTCACTAGAAGATGTTGATTTTAAAATTTGATTATGCCCTAAAACCTCTAAAAAAGTTTCACTAGGAGAGTATTCTTATGATACATGAATGTGGTCTTGGCATCCTTGCTCTTCCTCAACTATTATCTCACCATGGATGTAGTTCAATAAGGTGTGATTCTATTGGTCCCAATCGACACTTATGGGAGATGGAATGTCAATGAAATGGATAGATTGGTTAGTGGTAATGGCCTATGTATTGGTAATGTAATGAGGAGAGACTACACAATATTTATAGAAGATACTAGGAGAAATCATTTCAATGTTGAAGTACTCATCCTCAAAACCCATAGAAGGATCATATATTTAGTCAAATTGATCTACAAGGCATGTGTACCCAATGTTGTAATATCTATGAACATATTCTAATTATGACTCAAGTGACTCTAAATTTGATGTTGAGATTGATGTTGATTTTCATTATGATGTTAAATTTGATGATTTAAGAATAAAACCTAACTCTAATGTTGATTCTTCATCTGATAGGTACTCTATTACAATGATTTCTTGTTGAATGTTTGGTTTTGTACAAGTAATGGCCTATGATGGCATAATGGGCTCCAAAAATATTGTCTTGTCAAAGTGAGAGTCATTAATGGTAGGAAAAAAGTCAAGAGACATCTCCTTGTAAATTGGTTTATCAAGGGGAGGCTTAGTACAAAATAGGCATATGATCAAGGTAATGATTTTCCTAAAGGTAGTTATAATCAATAAGAAGTGATTCAATAAAGACTGGCTCATCAGAGTGAGACTTATCAATAACTAGTATAGGATCAATAGGTGATTCATCATAGGTTAACTTATCACAAATGGTTTGTTCAACAAAATCATCTCATATTGGTAGTTTCTCTTGGCCTTGGTTTCTAATGAGTTGGAAAATACCAGTTTTGAACACAACTTGGTTATTGAATGATTAGATCAGTTGAGGTTTTGATGGGATTGGTACTGGATGAGGAATGGCTTAAAATTAGATAACAAAATGGTGTTTTATAGCTTAGTTGCTCACACAATCCAAAGAAAGAGGTCCTAATATAGAAATGGTACGGTGTTTTGAAACCTAGTTGTTTGTACAAGTCAAAGGATGAGGTCCTAGAAGGATAAGGCTAAGGTATTATGGAGCTTGATTACTTGAATAAGCCAAAGGATGAGGTCTTATAATGGTAATGGTATTCCCTAGATATTTTGGAGCTTGGTATCTTGTATACTCTGAATGAGGGTTAGTGATAGTCGATGATCAGATAATGAAAGGACATCATAGATATTGGTTTCTCACACAACCCAAAGTTTCCAAGTCTTCTTGATAAACCATATCATCCCAATCTTGAGTTAGACCATAAGTTAGCTCTCAAATATGTTTTGTGTATTGATTAGTGTAAAGAGGGTATGAATCTATATCCCAAACAACATTATCTAGAGTTGGGTCTTCAACAAAGTCCTTATCACAAACCTCTTCATACCAATCAAGGTCTCAAGTTGGATCATAATCAGGCATTTGGTTATAGTCAATTTGTGTGGCCATTCTATCATAACTTGGATTATACATGACTCCACCATAATTTTAGATAGACATATCCACATAAATTATTAAAACTCTAAAAATAAAAAGACTTAGAGTTATGTAAACTCTGAAAATAATGTCTAAAGGACAAAATGTTCAAAATTTGTCTAACTTGGTCGAAGGTAGAGCTATATCTCCAAATGGTTTGTGATAGAACTTGGTATAAAATATTCTAACATTAAATGTCATACACATAAAAGGTCAAGCATATGAATAAAAACTAACATGTCAAAGGTCTAGGCCAAAGTGTTCCAAACAAGGTCTAAACTAGGAAAGGGAAAAGAGTTGCTAGGTATTTTTTCCAAACACAAAGTCAAAATCTAGGTTGAAATAGGTTTTTCTAGGAACTTTGGCCAAATTAAATCAAAATCTAAGCTTCAAACAAAGGATTTATGTGATTTGATTTAATCTAACAAGTTTGGAACAACTTTTACATAGACCTGACACATAGAATCAAACATAAATATGATTAGTTGGCATTATTCATAAGGCAAAAGGATTTTGGAGAAAGGTTATGTTCTCCCAAATAAAGTCATAAATAATGATGAAGATAAGCTCTACAAATAAACAAACAATAAATAGTCTTCAATTTTGGGTAATTAACTAACCAAAGTTATGTAACCCAAAAGAGAAATATTTGTGTATCAACCCTTTGAATTAAGGCCTAAATAGAAATAAATCAATATTTGAATCCAAACTTGACAAGGTTAATTGGAAACTAAATATTAAAGACTAGGATTTGAAAAAATAAGCTAGACAAGATTAGACATCATGATGACACATAAACAAGGTCCAAATGACATACATGACATGGTTTGAAACAATGGTTTTTGATACAAGGTAAACAAGTCTTGAAACAAATTGAGTGGCATAATGGCATTAGCATGCTTTAATGATGTGATCAATGTTTTTTTTCAAATACTCAAAGGCATAAACTTGATAATGATTTGAGCAACATGATATTACTCATATCAGTCAATGGCACACACACAAACAAGTTTAGCAAAAATTGTAAGGCACAAGTGTGATATAAAATAGCTAGCATAACACCTCTTTATAAAAAAAAGTGATGTAAAAATAAATTAGTTTTTGACATGGTTTATAAAAAAACACATTAATTTTAGTCTCAAAACACAAAACAAGAAAATGACAAAATATAAGTAAATCATTCAAATTCCTATCAAGGGTGTGGTAAAGTGGGGTTGAATAAAACTAATTAGTTTTCAATCATTCTAGATGGATCAGATGCATAAGACTTTTATGTCAAAATTTGAGAGAAACAACATGTCAATTGGGTTTGTATCACTTGGCTTGTTTTAAAAAGATCTTGCCCTTTTTACAACCACTACATCTGTCACTCACTTAGTATAGTGTGATGTCCAATATGCTTAAACATCCCAATCTTATCCCCAGCAACAAGAGATAGTTTAACCACTCAAATCATTGTACCAGTGGAGTGACCTCAATTTATATACCCCTTATAGAGAGGGGTTGAAGATAATACTAGGATTTGAAACCCTCTATCAAAGCTTTCCTAAGGAACTTATGGAAGGTAATTAAGTCCCCCTCATAATTCAAGATGCAATGAAAGAAAAGACTAAGTAAAAAATATGTATGGTTGTTTATAGATCACCCAAGCCATGCAGGTCTTGGGGAGAGCCTTCAAAACTTATTTTTTACATCTTTGGACTAAGGCACTTTGCGCTTAAGTTTGCACTTTTGATCCTACAAGTTCCCTATAGGAGATGAGGGGAGAGCATACACACACAACTCCATATTTGCTCAATCAAAACTAACTAAAGGAAAAAATATAAACAACTTGAAAAAACTTGAAGTGAATCCAATTAAAATCACTAAATGAAATGTTTGGTGATGTTCTTTTTCCCTTTAACTTTAATATGTAAAAATTGTAAAGAACAAATACAAACTATTCAAGCAAACGTCTAAGTGTTTCCTTAAGCACTAAAATGAATGTTCCTCATCCTTTTTAAGCACTTAAAAAGAGGTTAAAAAGTATAGCTTAAGCTTGTTTAGATATCTTTTTCAAGTTCACTCTACAATTAAAAAATTAGAGTTTCATTTGGTCTTAAAGCACTTGTCCAAATGAAATAAATAACTTTGCAAAGTGAGCTCTCAAGTTTCACATAGTGCAATCCTACTACTATATAGTGTAATCCTACTACTCTATAAAATTGTGACTCATAAAGTAAATATCAATACTTAGGTTATTTTAAAAGAAATCATAATATCATTACTCAAGATAATAATCATGCTACTTGGGTTGACAATCTCGCTACTTAGGTTGATAATCCATAACTCAGGTTGACAATTATGCTACTTGGGTTAATAATTGCACAAATTAGGTTGAAAATCCCACAACTTAGGTTGAAAATCCCAAAACTTAGGTTGAGAATCCTATAACTTGGGTTGATAATTCTGTGACTGTCAAGTTGTGGTATTGTAATAGTGCGACTATCTAGTCACAGTATTACAATATCACTACTAGTGAATCATGAGGTTGAAATATCACTACTTATGAGTAGTGGTATTGTAATATACTTATAAAATATATAGAAATAATCATGTTTACTCCCAAAACATAATTTAAATTCAATACCATGACTTTAAATGACAAACCCATCACTATGTGAGTTGTGAGATTATAGTCTAGAGGACAAAACCATGACTCCATAGTGATAGAACCATGACTTCCAAAAAAATGGAATTTTGCTCAAATGTTTACCTTCTTTACTTCCACACTCCAAGATATTGCATGAAAATGGTTTATAATTTTATTTTAGGTTCTATTTGACCAAATTTGTGATGCTAGGTCCCACCGAACATGCCATTTATGAACATAAGATTATAATAAGGGGAGATTAGTATAGTGTTAGTGTATGAAATCAAAATCCAAAATAAAACACACTAAAGCTAACACCTTAAGCCTATATCAAAGGGGGATTATTGATCCAAAACTCAAAAATTTTGGTTGACAAATATTTCAAGAACACAAAAATAACATAGTAACAATGAATTCTTTGAGAAGAGATGTTTTATTACTCAAGATCACAATACAACTATATGTTTATCGCTGGGAAGAGATGTCTAATTTAAATTTTAGGATACATCTTAATTTATACACATTTTTAAAGTAGGGGAAGGATGTAGAAGGTCACCAATCTTGAGGGAGATTAAGTGGTTCAACTTCCATGATTTAAAATAATATATAATTTGAGAAATTACTATTTTTAAAAACTTACTATTTTTAGATTACACTATTGAAATTGATTTTTAGGGCACTTCCATTGGGTTTTAAAGGGTAAAAATCCATTGATTAGAGCTCAATTCCATCTCAACATGTTCTCATTCTTAGATTTACAACGGTTCAAACAATGAGTTAATTAGAGCTACGGTGCAAAAGTTGTCTCCCAAAAGTTCTGTCATCTATTGGGGTGGAACCATCACCCAAATTATCACCTAAATTATTGCCCAGATCATTCTTCCCTCCTTGAAAAGAAACAGTCTCCATTGCATCAATGTTCCTGATCAAGTGTGGTAGTTGTGTCTTTATTTGATTCTCTATGAGCCACTCACCTTGGTGGATAAGCTGGCCCCTTTTAACCACTCGATAAAGTGGAATAGAGCATCCTCTTATTGTCTTCATCTAGGTGTCCACAATCTAATCCTCCTTCACTGGAGAAAAATTCTATGGATCAAGATCATTAATGTCTAGTTGTTTTGTTATGACTGAAGTGTCTAACAAAGGTAGATGATATGGTTTGAGAATCTCCATGTTGAATATTGGATGCAGACCAAGGTAGGCTGGTAGGTTCAACTCAAAATAATTTTCTCCAACATTTTGGTGATGGTGTAGGGACCATATCATAGAGGCTAATTTTTTTTGTGTGGACCTGAAATTCATTCCTTCTGAATCTATAACCAAACCTTGTCACCCATGTAAAAATGGTGTGCAATCCTATGTTTGTCATGGTGTTGCTTATACTTTTGATTCATCTTCTCCAAGATGTCATAAACTTGCTGATAGATGTGTTACATTTGTTCAATGAAATTTGTTTCTTTTGCTACCTCAGATCTTCCATGAGGCATGTAATCCATGGTGGATAATTGAATGGATATATCAACTAGTGCCATGGGTTAGAACCTGAAGCATACTTGGAATGGATTGTGCTTGGTCGAGTTATGTAGGGCCTGATTATATCCATGTTATATGAAAAGAAGCCCCTCATCCCATGTGTGTGGATGTTTGGAGTGATACATCTGAATCATGTGAACAATCAAGCGGTTCACCACCTATATCTTACCATTAGTCTATGGATGGAAGGCTATAGACTTCATCATCTTGGTATCCATCATCTTCCATAGAGTGGACTAGAAGATGCTTAGGAACTTGCTATCTTGATATGAGACAATGGACTTGGAGAGACCAAAATGGAGCCATACATGACTAAAATATAGTTGAGAAATTTCTTTACTAGATATATTTTGCTTACAATAAATCATGATAGCTATTTTTTTAAAAATTATAAAATACAACAAAAATATAGTCCTTGCCATGTTTTGAAGTGGGCAAACCTAAGAGAAAATCCATTGAGACAAATTCCCAAGGACTAGTTGGTTCTGGCAATGGCATGTATAATCCTTGATTCTTATTTGTTGGCTTTGCTATAGCACATGGGGTGTAAGATTTGAGATACCTTTCCACATCCTTTCACATATGGGGCTAGTAGAAGTGTTTCTAAAAAATTACCAATGTCTTTTCTATACCAAAGTATCTAGTTGTCCTACTAAAATGTGCTTCCCATATCATCTTTTATTACTCTACAGCTAAAACATAGATGTGCCCCACATGATCAAGGAAATTATCTTGTAAATAGAAATCAAAAACATTTTTACCTTTTTTAAGAACCTAATATGTATCAGCAAAGGTAGGATCTACTTCATACAGAGTATCCCTAGTGGAAGTCTCATGTCTACATAGGTCAAGAAATATTGTGAGTGTAGTAATTGGTGGGTGGATTAGATAATATATAGTCATATTTGAGCTCCCATTTTTGTGTTTGATTATTAGATGGAATTGTTGAAGATATGTGGCCCACTTTTGGTGCCTCTCATTTCATAGTTTGCTATGTGTCTAGATGAATTCTAATGGTTTGTGGTTAGTGTGGATGATCATCTCTTTCCCCAAGATGTAGTGTTTCCATTATTTACAAGCTTACATAATGGCATAGAGCTCCTTATCATATAGCAGATATTTCTTGACTATATCAGTGAAAGTTTCACTATGATATGCAATAGGATGGCCATGTTGCATGATGATAGCTCCCATGGCATATTCAGATGAATCTGTCATTAACTCAAAAGGTTAATGCAAATCTGACAAGGCAAGAATAAAGGCTGAGGAAAGTCTATTCTTCAAATTCTCAAATGCCCTTTATTGTATTTCACCCTAATAAAATGTATCTTTATCTCCTCCTTTAGTCACTTGGTTAGTGTTGACACAGGAAATTGCACCATTAGCAAGAGGCCGAGCTCTTGCCTTCTCCTCGCAACTATGGAAACTCCCCTCTCACCTGTGGGACTGGCGAAGCTAGAGGGGAGAGTCTCTAGATAAGGGCTAGCTCCCTTTGATGCATAATGTTTGTTCCAGCAAGTGCAAATACAGACATATACAGATATATAAATTGGGGGGATGAAAAGGGAGAAAGATTACAGGAATACAAACTACTCTAAGGAGGTGTTACACCAAAATGAAATGACCTTCTCACATCCACACTTAAGACCAGACAAATGCATACATACACTTCAATCTTGGTAGAAGGACCAGGCTGCAAGAAAATGGCAGGGAGGCTCTCATGAAAACACAAAAAAATAGAGACTTCACCAAGGTGCTGTAAAATGCCCACTGTAAGTAATCTCCTCTATTCTAAACTTCTCAAATACTGCTCTCCTCCTGTCAGTTGCAAAATGGCACCTTGTAGATAACTGATGTGTTGGTGTTGAACCTGTGAGAGCATCAAAAGACAATGACTAAACACAAATTAACACTTAGGACATACACAAAATATCTATCCAAGAAGAGGCAAAAACTGCGTTTATTGATTCGGGTGGAAATTTTAGCAAGGCTATGCCTTGCAAAATGTGGAAGATCATTTTTACAAATGACAAGTTTGCCATATTTATGAGAAGAAAGGAGGCCCATTTGTCACTCCTTATTTTACAAGTTGATTATTGCATCATCTCATTTGAAAGAACAAGCCACTCAAAACATTAATGAGCCATGTGCTTTATCTATTCAAAAGTCTGCTTTTTCAAGGTCAATACATGGTTTGTCCACCCATTAAATGTAAAATGGAGAAACTGATTGCATTACTAGTTGTTTGCATCCTCTCATTATCAATTCACAAGAACTATTTCACCTACTGGAGTCACTTCTCAAATTGGCACCACTTGGACTAACTGTTTGCTCATTCCATGCTTGTCTCCTTGTCTTTTCTCCATTTTGTCTCTTTTGGCTCATTTAGCCCCTGGGGGCAAACATTCAGGCAGGTCACTTCATTCTAGGCTTTCTTTTCCATGGTTAGCACTCTCTCATTTGAAAAGGAATGGCCATTTCATTTCATGAAAGTTGACGTCTATGTGACTGTCATGTCTTGAAAACCAATGGCTAACTTCTTCTATTAAACTTGACATCCTCCAGGATGTCATCGGGTCCTTTGCTAGCTTTGGGCCTTCTTAATTTCTTTGTAGGCATCTTTCTCTATCTCTATCACCTTCTTGAAGGGAAGGTGACCCTTTACACTTGGCTGAGAGTCCCCTGTAAGGGCACCTTCCCTTCGGGGTCCTTCAGCAGGTCCCTGTTTGCCTTGGACTTTTCCCCGAGTCCCCGTGGATAATTTTCCTAGGTCGCTTGACTCTGTGTATTTTCCATGGAATTTTGTCTGCAGACATTTTCTCATAGACAAAAAGTTCATAGAAATTCTTCCCGGCCTTTGCTTTGCTTTGAAATTAGAACTCAGGACTGCGCCTAAATTCCTTTAAACTTTTTGTTTGAAGGAATTCCTTCAGGCAAAAGTTTGAAGGAATTCAAGGCTTTAATGAATTTTTAACTTAAACAATGTTGGGACTTACCCAATATTTTGTTTGAATAGCCTACCCTCCGTTAGGATATTTTGAATTTGAAGAACCCCCCTTTAGCCAAGGGCATACCCTTAAACCAAGCCATTGAACCCAAAAGAGGTTCAACGGTTCAAGGGTTCAACCATTGAGTGTCGATGGACTAGTGAACCAAGCTTATGAACTTCTTTCTTTAAACCAAGCCCATTGAACCAAACCTGTTGAACCAAAAAAGGTTTAACAGTTTAACGGTTCAATGCTTGTTGAGTCAAGATGTTGAACTTGAAGATGAACCTTTTGAACCAAAGGTTACTGAACCACTTGAACCAGGCCATGAACCAAACTCATTAAACTTGAAGACAGATGAACCAAGTGCCTGAAGAACCATGACATGAACCTATGTAACCTAAAAATGATTGGCATTGAATAGAGAGGGAAGAGGGAGACCAAAATTTTGCCTGTGGGAAAAATTGGTTAACAAATTGGTGACTCACAGGGGAAGCATGCCTGCTATGCTTAGAAACTAGCTGCCTTGAAAATCCATTGGGTGTGAAGTCAATTACAGCTTGAATAACCAGTAATAGCTCTAATAAAACTTAGAACCAGTCACATAGATCTACCTCCAAGGAAAATGAAAACACACACAAGACTAAGAAAACTACTACTTATGCAACAACACTTAGGGAAAATAGGGAAAGAAAACAAAGGGAAGTATATACAAATGGAGAGAGAGACTTAGTGGCAATGCTTTAGATGTATCGCATTAACTAGGATACGTAGTTCTTCACCATCCAACCTAGAGAGTTGGAATGCATTATGCTGCTTGCACTGAGTAATTATGTATGGGCCACTCCAAAGGGCATTGAATTTTGCATGCTTTCCAGGCTCAGCTCGATCTTCGTCCCATTTCAGGATAATGTCCCCTTTAGAGAAACCTTTTGATGAAGATTTCTTGTCAAAGTGTCCTTTTTTTTGCTATTGGCAACTGGTCATAGAATCCATAGCCCAATCCCTTACCTCTTGGAGCTCCATTAGCTCACATAGCCTGACTTCCATGTTATTTCGTTCTTCTAATTATAGCTGGCGAGCAAAGTCTAATGTTGGTAATTCAAGTGAGATGGGAAGCCTAGCTTCCCTTCCATATACAAGCATATATGGAGAGTTTCTGATTGCTCTCTTCAGAGTGATTTGATCAGCCCATAGAGCTATCTTCAGCTTGGCATGCCAAGTCCTTTGATTTTCTTTCATGGTCCTCTTTATGATCCTGATCAAATTTTTGTTGGTGGACTCAGCTAGCCCATTCCCCTATGAGTAATAATTTGATGAAGTGCTGAGATATATGCCATACCCTAGTGCCCATTCACTAGTTTTGGTTCCCAAAAAAGCCAAGGCATTATCTGAGATTATGGTGGTTGGGACCCCAAATCTTGTTACCAAGTCCTCATAAAATTCTAGGACTACGCTTTCATTTTCCTCTTTCAGAGCAATAGCCTCCACTCACCTGGTGAAATAATCTATTGCAGTCAAGACCCACTTGTGTCTAGTACTGGAGGGAGGATTGATCATCCCAATGAAATCCAGACCCCACTGCATGAATGGCTGTTCCACCTGAATGGGCTATAGAGGCATGGCAACCAACCATTGTTTTCCATGAAAAAGTGCACACTTCTGGCACTTTCTTACCTAGGCATGGGTGTCTTTGAAAAGATTAGGCCAAAAATAGACAGCTCTCATTATCCTTGCTATAGTAGCTCTAGGAGTGAAATGACCACCTGCTAGCCCATCATGGAACTTAGCCAGTACCTTATCAACCTGGTTTAGGTCAATACATCTTAGAAGGACCCTGGAGAGATCCTTCCTAAACAATACTTCATCAACCAAGACATAAGGGAGAGACTGGAGCTTAAAGTACCTTCTTTCGGTCTTATCAAGACCCTGTGGGCACTCACCAGTGAGAAGGAAATGCCTCATGTCTAATGTCCAATCCTTTATGATAGCTAGTTCTATTGCAGTGGCTGCATTGTGAATTAGCAAGTTGCCTACCCTTTTCTACTTGAAGTCTGCAGCCAACTATTCACACAAGCCTCTTCCCCTCACCAGCTTTGTGATCTTGATGTCTATGTCATACTCTATCACCTTAGTGATCCACCCTACCCTTTTCTCATTTAAGTCTCGATTGGTCAAGAAATCCTTGATGCCAGGATGTGGGACCATGAGGTGAATCCTACTGTTAGACAACATATGCCTAAATTTCTTTAGGCTTCACACTACTACCAGGACTTACTTCTCTACATACGTGTATTTGACTTTAAAATCCTCTAACCTTGGCTAAAAAAAGCAAGTGGTTACTCAAGGTCATCACCGTTTACTTGGGTAAGCATGGTAGATATTACCTCTTCATTTCTGAAAGTGTAGAGGTTGAAGTCTTTGTTGAAGTCGGGGCTTATCAAAGTAGGAGCCCAAGTTATGGCCTACTTGATGGCTTCAAAGCTATCTTTTCTTTGTGTTTTCCACTTGAACTCCTCACCCTTACTCAGCATAGAGGTTAGGGGCTTGACTATCTATGCAAAATTTGGAATGAATCTCTGAATGAAATTTATCCTACCAAAGAAGCTTTGCAGGCCTTTCTTGTGCTTTGGTAGGGACATCTCCAAGATAGAACAGACTCTCTCAGGGCCAATGGATAAGCCTTCCTTAGAAACGATGTGGCCGAGGAGTTTTCCATCATGAATAGTAAACACACGCTTCTTTGGATTAAGAGAGATGCCAAATTCCCTACACCTTTCAAAAATTTGCCTGAGGTGTTCTATGTGTTGGCTCGCCTCCCTAGAGAATATTGTCACATCATCACGGTAGACCAGCACATTGTTGTTTATCAAGCCTCCAAAAGCCATGTCCATAGCTCATTAAAAGGTGGTACCAGCATTAGATATCCCAAATGGCATCTTCTCATAGGCAAACATTCCCCATTTAGTGGTGACGGCCATTTTGTGTTGGTCACAGCCTTGCACTAGAATCTAATTATACCCTAAATAACCATCTAAGAGAGATAAGCGCTCACTACCAGTTACCTTTTGAAGGATCTACTCCATGCTCAAGAGGGGATAATGATCTTTTAAAGAGACTTTATTAAGGTCTCTAAAGTCAACACACAGCCTGATCTCCCCATTCTTCTTTCTAACAGGAACAAGGTTGGCCAGCCAGGAGGAATGTTTGATTGGAAATATAATTCCAAACTCAATCAATTTGGCTAGTTCCCTTTACATGAGGGGCTCAATTGTTGGATTGACAGGTCTCTGCTTCTATGTGACTAGCTTGGCATCTTCTTCTAATTTGATGGTGTGTTGGGTGAGTCTTGGGTCAAAGCCCTTCAAGTTGTTGTAATCCCAAGCAAAGACATCTGTGAATTCTTGACACAACAAAATGAAAGCTCACCTTTCTTGAATCATACAGACCTTTCCAAGAGCAAGCAACTTGTCCTTAAAGATCTCAACCCTTTCATAATTATCCTCTTCGATTGTGATGCATGCCTTGTCATTTCTCAATTGGTCATCTCCATTGAAGATGTTCTCAAGTGTGACCAAACCTTTAGGGAGGTTATTATTCTTCAACTAAATAATATAATTTCCATATTGCTATTGCAATTTCACATGATTCTATGTTACAAACTCAGCTTCCTCCTATAGGAAGAAAGCTATTTGCTGGTCACTTTCAAAAACTTGCCAATTTGCAATGTTGTCTGAGACAGAGGGCCGAACCACCACTTTCAAATGGTGTGAACCACAGTCTCAACTTATTTCCCTTGAAACATTAAACTGAGCACCAATTGTTGCCAACCTATCTTCTTGTTTGTTTTGCTCTCTGGGAATGGAGGCAATATTGAAAGTGAGGAAATCTTCCACCAAGTCCCAGACCCTATGCTTGTAATATTTTAGCAAGGAATTCTTGGTCAGATTCAAGACTCTCACTTGATTTATAATCAGCTCACTGTCTCCCAAGACTTGCAGCGCCTTAACCCCTCTTTTTCTTGCCCATTCCAAGCCATGGATAAGGGACTCATATTTTACAACATTTCTTGTGCAAGAGAATTGGAAACAAAAAGTTGAAAAGTACCTATCCTTTGAAGGGGAGACCAACATCACCCCACCACTAGCCCCCAACTTACTTTTGGAACTGTCAAAGTATAGCTGCCATAGACCAAGGTCCTCTTGGCTTGCCTTCATTATATTTGGCATGAAGGTGCCTTCTTCATGCATGTACTAGACTCCAAGGTCTGCCTCCTCAATGAAATTGTAAGGATCATGTTCGAAGTTATCATTTCCCCACTCATCCAAGAGTAGGTCTGTGACTCCTTCAAGAGCAAAGGATGAAGATTGGTCTGTATAAGACTCTTCTGGGTCGATAATGGTGTAATCGACATTCACTACCTTGGGTGAGTATGGTTCTAGATGGTCCTTGTAGAGTGGCTCAGATTCAATTTCTACCTTGGTCCTATACTTGGTTCTAAAAACTAGATATGACTAATTCACTACTAGATAGCCACCTATCTTTGATGTAAAGTCCCTGGACAAGCAAATTGTGAAATAAGGAGGAACATCCGCTACCACTATATCATGTGGAATTGAGAAGGTTGGGCGAGCATGCAATGTCAAGACTAAACCCTTCACAATCCCAACTATTTTTTTAGGTGTCCCATCTAGCTGTAGGACTCCTTTGTTCATCTCTTCATACTTCAGTCCCATCTTGTCAGCAATGCACTTGGGCATCACTGAGGTACTAGCCCCACTATCAATTATGTAGTTGTGTACCAAGAAGTCCCCTATGACCAAGGATACATAGAAAGGGGGAGTTTTCTCTTCCTTCTTTACTTGAATTGAAGTGGAAGGTTGTCCATTTTCCATCAAGACATTATCAGTGCTTGCTCGGATAGCTTGACGATCCAGCTCATGAAATTCCTTCTTCAATACGTCCTTCTATCCTAGAAGAGACAATGAATACCATAAAGAGATGTTCATATGTAGCTTCTTCATTTGGTCCACTATATTGACCTGGGGACTACCTCCCTTCAAGCTTTCTTTAGGGCTGATTCCATCCTGAGCTGCTGGTTGAGGGGCTGAAGGTGTAAATGGCTATTTGAAATTTGGAGCCTTCAAATTTGAGTGTGGTGGAGAAGGTGTTACTACCGCTTGGGTGGTATCCTAGGCTTCTCCCATTGCTCTTCTCTTAAACCCTGTGTTGGCTGTAACACAGTCAGCCTGATTATCTACATTTTAGAAATAATTCATCATCTCACTTGTGTAAATGGCCTGTTCTTGACCATATCCCATGGTCAAACAGCTTGGCTGCTCCTATACTAGATTGTTATAAACTGGCACTATGACTTTAGATGATGAAAGGGGGCCTAAATTATAATTTTGAAATGGCTTGGTTTGAGTGAGTTGACCCTGTCCTTGATTATAGCCTTGAAAAGGGGGTCTAGGGGCTTGACCATAATGCTGATATCCCTGGTTCAGCCTGTTGTTTTGAGCTTGCTACCTTTTAAGAGATACAAGTTTGTTTGACATGCTCTGCAACAGAATTTTAACCTCATGAAGTTCATTTAATGGAGCAACAACTAGTTTCTCTATGGTAGGCAGGAGAGCTAATGTGGGAACAATGGCCTGAATTAGAGGGAGCATTTCTAGGAAAAGTGGCATGTGAGGCCTAGAGGCTATTTTCCCAGCCTGTACTAAGCAATTTTTAGCTACTATGGCTATGTCATAATCATCTGGTAGTATATGCCCTCCCATAGATTAGATCATCATAGCAATATCACTATTTAAAGCTCTTATATAATACAAGAAAGCATAGCTAGGAGTCAACCTTACCAAGATGGGAATTCTATCCCAAGTCTTTTGAAATTATGTGTTGAAGTCCTGCATATACTCATGTGGAGCTCTCTTTATGGTCGTCAGCTGCTCAGCAAGCGAGATGCCATCACTCTTTTCCCCAAAATTATTTGTCAACTGAGTCCCCAATTCATTCCAAGAATGTATTAAATTTATAGGCAAAGTGTCGTACCAGTCAAGAGCCTTGCCTTTGAGAGATAATGCTAACAATCTGATGGTGATATTTTCCTCTGTTACATTATAAATATTGCAGAGGTTAGCAATATTCCTAATATGCTCAATGACTGTAATGGGCCCCTCTCCATCAAAAGAAGGCACATTTTTTAGGGATATTCTTAGAATTGGATCATAGCATGGGAGATTCAAGGGGCTCTGACCATAAAAAGCCATAAAAGGAAGTGCCATCACTGGGATGGGTTGTAACTAGGGTTCTATTGTGAATGCGTCCCTTACAATAGGTCTAGGAGGATTATTTGTTAGATAAGGATGGGTCCTTTCAAATCACAGTCTTTTAGTATAGTTCAAAGGAAACTCAACAAAATCAAAAGGAACCCCTTTTTAAGTAGACCTTGTGGTGACTTTAGGCATAGAAAATAAAGAAACTGGTCTTAATTTGAAGACTAAAGCTCTTACCAGTGGAGTCGCTAGATGCTGGAAAACTTAAAATTATTGTAATAGGACTAGTATCAATCCTAGAAATTTGTTGAGTTATCAAGCTACATCCCACCGAGTGTGCCAAAACTGTTGACACAAGAAATTGCACCCTTGGCAGGAGGCCGAGATCCTGCCTTCTCCTCACAACTATGGAAACTCCCCTCTCGCCTGTGGGACTGGTGAAGCTAGAGGGGAGAGTCTCTAGATAAGGGATAGCTCACTTTAATGCATCATGTTTGTTCCAACAAGTACAAATATAGACATATACAGATATATAAACTAGGGGGGATGAAAAGGGAGAAAGATTGTAGGAATACAAACTACTCTAAGGAGGTGATACACCAAAATGAAATGACCTTCTCACATCCACACTTAAGACCAGAAAAATGCATACATACGCTTCAATTTTGGTAGAAGGACTAGGCTATAAGAAAATGGTAGAGAGGCTCTCATGATAACACAAAAAAAATAGAGACTTCACCAAGGTGCTGTAAAATTCACACTATAAGTAATCTCCTCTATTCTGAACTTCTCAAATACTACTCTCCTCCTATCAAATGCAAAATGGTGCCTTGTATATAACTAATGTGTTGGTGTTAAACCTATGAGAGCATCAAAAGACAATGACTAAACACAAATTAACACTCAGGACATACACAAAATATTTATCCAAGAAGAGGCAAAAACTATGTTTATTGATTTAGGTGGAAATTTTAGCAGGGCTGTACCTTGTAAAATGTGGAAGATCATTTTTACAAATGACAAGTGTGCCATATATATGAGAAGAAAGGAGGCCCATTTTTCACTCCTTTTTTTACAAGTGGCTTATTGCGTCATCTCATTGGGAAGAACAAGCCACTCAAAACATTAATGAGCCATGCGCTTTATCTATTCAAAACTCTGCTTTTTCAAGGTCAATACACGATTTGTCCACCCATTAAATGTAAAATGGAGAAACCAGTTGCATTACTAGTTGTTTTCATCCTCTCATGATCAATTCACAAGAACTATTTCACCTACTAGAGTCACTTCTCAAATTGGCACCACTTGGACTAACTGCTTGCTCATTCCATGTTTGTCTCCTTGTCTTTTCTCCATTTTGTCTCTTCTGGCTCATTTAGCCCCTGGGGGCAAACATTCAGACAGGTCACTTCATTCTGGGATTTCTTTTCCATGGTTAGCACTCTCTCATTTGAAAAGGAATGGCCATTTCATTTCATGAAAGTTGACGTCTATGTGACCGTCATGTCTTGAAAACCAATGGCTAATTTCTTCTATTAAACTTGATGTCCTCCAGGACGTCATTGGGTCCTTTGCTGGCTTTAGGCCTTCTTAATTTCTTTGTGGGCATCTTTCTCTATCTCTATCACCTTCCCAAAGGGAAGGTGACTTTTTTCACTTGGCTGAGATTCCCTTGCAAGGGCACCTTCCCTTCGGGGTCCTTCAGCAGGTCCCTGTTTGCCTTGGACTTTTCCCCGGGTCCCCGCAGACAATTTTCCCTGGTCGCTTGACTCTGTGTATTTTCCATGGAATTTTGTCCATGGACATTTTCCCATGGACAAAAATTTCATAGAAATTCTTCCCAGCCCTTGCTTTGCTTTAAACTTAGAACTCAGGACTGTGCCCAAATTCCTTCAGACTTTTTGTCTGAAGGAATTCCTTCGGGTAAAAGTCTGAAGGAATTTGGGGATTTAATGAATTTTTAACTTAAACAATGTTGGGACTTACCTAATCTTTTGCTTGAAGAGCCTACCCTCTGCTATGGCATTTTGAATTTGAAGAACCCCCTTCGGCCAAGGGCATACCCTTGAACCAATCCGTTGAACCCAAAAGAGGTTCAAGGGTTCAACCATTGCATGCCGATGGACTAGTGAACCAAGCCGATGAACTTCTTACTTTGAACCAAGCCTGTTGAACCAAAAAAGGTTTAATATTTTAATGGTTCAATGCTTGTTGAGTTGAGATGTTGAACTTGAAAATGAACCTTTTGAACCAAAGGTTGTTGAACCACTTGAACCAAGCCATGAACCAAACTCATTGAACTTGAAGACGGATGAACCAAGTGCCTGAAGAACCATGACATGAACCTATGTAACTTGAAAATGACTGGCATTGAATAGCGAGGGAAGAGGGAGACCAAAATTTTGCCTATGGGAAAAATTGGTCAACAGTTAGTGACCAAGCAAGATGTGAAAATCCAAGAATTAACCTATGATAGAAATTTATAATACCCAAGAAGCTATGAAGTTCTATGAGGGTCCTTAGTATAGGCCATTCTCAAATAACCCAAATCTTTTCTAGATCAAAATGGACCCCTTCCTCATTCACAACATACCTGAGGTACTAAATTGTTGTCATCCTAAATGTGCATTTGTCAAGATTTGCAAATAACTTATGCTCTTGAAGAGTTTGAAGCACCTTACGGACATGTTGTAGATGTTACTCCCATGTTTTATTGTATATGAATATGTCATCTAGGTAGAAAACCATGAATGAGTTGGTGAAGGGTCATATGATGTCATCCATCATCCTCATGAAGGTTGTAGGTGTGTTAGTTAAGCCAAAAGGCATAACCAACCATTCAAAGAGCCCCTCCTTATATTTGAATGCAGTCTTCTAGACATCAGTGGGATCAATGGGAATTTGGTGATAGCTAGGTTTGAGATCAATTTTGGTGAATAACTTCACACCATAGAGTTGGTCCCATAGGTCATCAATCCTGGGAAGAGGGTAGCAATTCTTCACAGTGATTTTATTTAGGGCTCAATAGTTAATGCAAAACCTTCATGTTCCATCTTTATTTAGTGCTAAGAAAATTGGGCTGCCATAAGGTGAAGAGTTTAGCTTGATGTGACCCTTTTGGATCAATTCTTGAATCTATCTTTTTATCTCATCATTCTCTAAAATTGATCTATAATACATAGGACTATTAGGCAAAGGTGATCCTGGGATCAAATCAATAGAATGTTTTACCTGGAAATGTAGTGGAACTCCTATGGGTGACTTGAATAAGTCATCATATTCTCTTATGATTTTTCCCATCTACTTTTTTTGTTGTGTTGGTTTTGTAGTTAGGACTGCAACATCGACCTTCTTGGATTTCTATGGTTTGACCACCATGAAAATGAATTGCTTTATCTTTTCCACCAATCTTTTACATTGCTTGGCACTGATCAGGGAGATAGATGTGGGAGGTGGTACCTCTGGTACCCTATAGTGCCATGTTCCAAGAGTGAGGGTGATTCTTCAAGTTTGTGATTCATAGATTCCATGTTGATCATACATGAATGGCTGACTGAGGAGTACATCACAAACATCTAGATTGACCACATCACATAATAATTCATCTTGGAAAGGTTTTATTTCATATGAAAGAAGACACTGATGGGTGACATGGAGGTCTCTCCCTAGGCTCAACCATCCAATATTGTATGGCTTTGGGTGAGGCTTCATGGATAGATTGAGACTTTTCACAACTTTAGCAGAGATTAAATTCTTTTGACTCCCACTATCAAGAATGAAATGCAAAGGCTTATCTTTTACCCATAATTTGGAGTGAAACAATATTTCCTTGTCATCTAGCCTTTCCTCATGGGTCTATGATGAAGTGATGATGGTGTCAGGCTTAACATCTACAATCTCTTCTTCATCCTTTTTAACTATAGGTTGTGTATGAGATATATTTGTGGATGTCAAGTATTGTGACTCAGAAAGTAGTGACTTGATGACTTGACATTCTTTTTTGGAGTGAGTTCTAGTTTTGTGGTAATCAAACCATTTTCTAGCCTTCCCCTTCTAGGGTTTCTTATCTTGAAACTCCTTTTTCTTCCAATTTTGGCCTCATGTTTGACCTTCCTTGTCACTTTTCCATTTTGAAGCCTGACTCTTTTTATTATTTCTACCATGCTTCTACTCAATCTTCACTATGAACTTGTATGCCTCATCGAGGGTTTCTAAATTGAAGAGTTCCATTTCCCCCCATATGTACCATTATATTCCACCATGATATTTGAGAGTCTTATGTTTCTCACTTTCTTGGATGCCCAATATTTTAGACAAAGAATGAAAAATTTCTATGTAATATTAAACAGATTGGTCCTTACCTTGGCAAAGTTTTTACCACTGTATGTATAGATCATCATATACTCCAATGGGATAGTATTCTTCCTTTACCACTTCCATAAAATCCTCCCAGGTAGGTTTCACCTCAAGGCCAATTTCATCTATACTAAACCTCTTTTTTTACACTTCCCACTAATTTTTCATGGGCAATGATGCTTTTAAAAGAGCAAAAGTGATCTTTTCTCCATCAGTGATTTATTTACAGAGAAGTAGGAAGACAATTGATGCAATCAATTTTATACTACATCAACATTGATTTTGCCTTTAAATATAGGAATATCAAAATTCACCTAAACCTTGAAGGGTGTTGGGGCACTAAAAGGACATTCCATGGATGAACAGCCAGGAAGTGCAAATGAGGATCCAAAATTTTGGCATCAAGAGTTGTTGGAGAATTTGAGAAAATTTTTGTAGCATCTATTCTTATTGATATTAGAGGGATTCATTCACCATTTCCTTGAAATAATCATATGTCTCAGTGTCATCTGTTATTTGAAGTCATTTGGAGTGAATAGGTGGATTTGGAAGCTCTGTTATTTTCCACCCAGCCTTCTTATAGCCTAACCTTATCCTTGGGATCATACACTGTTAAGACAAACTGATCTGATACCATTGATCTAAAACTTATAATTTTTGGTTGATAAATATTTCAAGAACACAAAAATAACACAATAATAATGAATTTTCTGAGAAGAGATATTTCATTATTCAAGATCACAATACAACTATATGCTTATCTCTGGGAAGAGATGTCTGATTTCCATTTTTGGCTACATCTCCATTTATAAACATTTTTAAAGTATGGGGAGGATGTGTAAGGTCACCAATCTCAAGGTAGATTAAGTGGTTTGACTTTCATGATTTAAAATAATACAAAATTCAAGGAATTACTATTTTTAGAAACTTATAATGTTTAGATTACACTACTAAAATTAAAATTTAGGGCACTTACATTAGGTTTTTTGGGGTCAAAATAAATAAATAAAATATCCATTCCATTTCACCACATTTTCCTCATTTTTATCTTTCTAACAGTTCAAATGGTGAGTCAATTGGAGCTACGGTGCAAAAGTTATGGCTCTCAGAAGTTCTATCATCAATTGGGGTGGAATTGTCACCCAAATTGTCACCTAAATTGTTTCACAAATCAACTATAATAACAAAACTAAATGTAAAACACAACTATAATACAAAATACAATGACCTTTCACCTTCTTTGGCTGCTCTAAATGGCTTGTTAGTGGCCTACTTAGCTTGTGCTCAATGAGTCTTCATCAAAGGAGTCTTGGATATCTCCTCTTAACCTTGGAAGCAATAGATTTATAATGGATTTGTATTGGCTCAAAAATTGGACATTATAACACTACATCAATGGCTTGTTATATTTTTTTTAGCATTATATCTTTACACCAAAAATAGCTTCTCAATTCAATAAGCAAGGCATCCTATTTTTAAATTTTGCAAACTGATCAAAATGAACCTGAACCATCCATCTCAAGATGAAGATGTGTGGATAATAATTCATTTGATTTTGGAGGCCAAATTAAATAAATACTCTCATAAATATTTGGGATAAAAAATCATTAAAGAGGCATGGGAGGGCTTAATCCTGATATTTTATGCCTTTATGGTCTAGGGATGTGTTTCTAAGAAATGATGTCACTTGATGATCTAGAAAATCATAATAAATTTTAAAAATAAATATTCAAAAATTTCCATGTAATTCTTAATTATTCTCTTGATTTAGATTAATTATCCTTAAACATGATTTATCAATTTTTAGTGCAAATCATGGTCATTGGTGCATAATTAATCAAATTGGTCAGAATGTCATATTATTGGCTCAAAATTTGATTGGATTGGAATTAGAAGGTGATGTTAAATGTGTTAGATCCATTATCACATTTAGGATGTTGCCAACACAAAATAACAAAGGAATGTATCTCATATAAGAAATTTGGTAGAAAACCTAGGTGTGAAAATGTCATTTTGACTCAAAATGATCTTATCAAAGTTAGTTATCTCATTAATTGCATTACCTCATTTACCCTAGCCAAAATTGGTACTTTTATATAATAGTTTCAACTCATTTAATGTGTTTTAATGTTTTTAGGCCAAATTGTGCATTTTGGTAAAAATTGGTCAAAAGCCTAGTTGGAGGTCATTGGTGGCCACTTTTAGGTGTCTACATCACTTTAAAAAAAAGATTATATTTGGTGTTACCAAATGAAATATGTTAGGACACATTATTACTAAGAATGGGATCACTATTGACCTAAACAAGATCTAGGGGATTTCAAAAATAATGTTTCTAAATAGCAAAAAGGAGCTCAAATCCTTCTTTGGAAAGATAATTTTTTAAAGGAAATTTATATCAAGATGTGTATTGATTTTCAAACCTCTTAACTCAATTCTCAAATAGAATTCCAAAGTGGAATGGACACCTGAATGTAAGAAGTCATTCCAAGATATAAAGAAGGCAATTTTACAAGCCCTAGTGCTAATAAGCCTCAATTTTACTAAAGAATTTTTCTTGTACTCATTCACCTCAAAACATACTATTATTATCATAATTATGCAAAAAATAGAAGAAATAAAACTTCCTATTGCATTTATGAGTACTAACTTGATAGATGTAGAGCTTAATTATTCCTTGATTGATAAGCAAATCTTCACTCTTGTCAAAGTAGTTAAGAAATTTAGACACTACATTATTTGGAATAAGATCATCCCCATAATTCCAGATACTACTATCAAGACTACACTGGGATAGAATGAATTGGGTGAGCATAGAGGTAAATGGATGGAAAAATTATAATAATTTGATATTGAAATTAAACTAGGTAGTATCATTAGAGGATAAGGAATAGTGTAATTGATGACTAAACCAAACCCATGCATCACCATTCAAGAGGTCTACCAAACATAGGTCTCCCAAAAAGATTGGTATTCAGGTATTATTTAGTTCTTACTCACCATAACATGACCCCAAATACTCAAAATAAATAAAGAGAGAGAATTAAGGCTTAAGGTTTCTCATTATATGATTAGGAAAGGAGTCTTATACAGAAAGAATTATGAAGTTAAATATATAAGATGTGTGTCACATGGAGAAGCTCAAGAAATATTAGAACATTTACATCAAAATATAGGTATAAACCATTCATCTCTAAATACTACATCCTATAAAATACTTAGAATAGGTTATTATTGGCTAATGGTATTTAAGGATGCTCATTTCCATGTGAGGGCATGCCTTGAATGATAGGTTTTGGAAAAAAGAGAGGTACATGCAATAATGTCACTATACAGCCTATGATTGAAGGCAGGTCATTTTACCAATGGGGCTTAGACTTCATTGGTGTTATAAACCCAAATTACTTAGCTAGACATAAGTTTGTGCTCACTGCTATAGATTATTGCACTAGATGGACTAAGGCAACAACCACCAAGAACTCTAGATCCCAAGATGTGATAAGTTTTCTTGAAGAACATATCAAAACTAGGTTTGGTACCCCTATCTCTTTGGTTTATGAAAATGGGATAACATTTCAATCAGATAAGTTCACTAAATGGGCCCATGATAATCAAATTAAAATTATATCATCCTCTAATCACTAACCATAAGGGAATGGATTGGTTGAGTAAACTAAAAATAACCTCATAGACACTGTCACAAAGTTAGCTATAGATAAACCTAAGGAGGCACCTCTTACTAAAATATACACTCTAGGTATACTATACTAGGTACAAATAGGCCCTTAAATCTTTTCCATTTATACTATTTAATGAGAAATAGCCAGTGTTACCAATCATGTTAAAATTGCCAACATATCAATTTATGCAAGAATACATTGAGCCCAATGACAAAATAGAGTCTAGATTGATGGATAACATTGAAATGGAAGACTCTAGGGATAAAACATTTCAAAACATTAGAAAACATCAAGAAGTGATTAAGATATGGTTTGATAAGAGAGTAAAATTCAAAGCATTTAGAATCTCTAACTTACTACTACTATGGAACAAAACCCATGAGAAAAATGGAATGGATGATGAGTTTACCCCATTGTGGATAAGACCGTATCATATTTTTGAGATCTTGGGTAATAATGCATTCTACTTAAAATATCTTTAAGGTAATAATTTTACATATCTAGTTAATGGATAGTTTTTGAAGCATTGCTTCATGGCTACCCCATCTAGAGAAGTCTCTACATAACAATAGATGTCCCGATAGAGGTAGGAGTAGGATAGTTTTGCTTTATTAGTTTTCCTACTTTTGGTCATTTGATTTTATTAGTATGTTCATGTTTTTTTCGATTAGCCTTTTTTGCTTTTATTAGTTTTCTCGCTTTTTAGGATAGTTTTCATTTGATTCCATGATAGTCTAAGTTTAGCCAATCCTATTATAATCAAACATAATTTGAGGTGTTTTGAATCCAACACAAATAAATGGGTATTGCATACTATAGTTTAGAATTCTTAATCTAGGTAATCAATGAGAGAGTTAGCCATTAATATATCCTAAAGCTAATGATTTCATTAGGTATGTGAAATTTTCTTCCACAATGTTGTGAAAATTAAAAAAACTCTCCTTATCCTCTTGGGTTAAATGCACACAAAATGTTAATACTTGTTTAAGGTAATAATCATGGATATGGTCAAGAGTTAACAGGGACATCTTAATTAAGCCAAAAATTTACTAAGACTAGGTCATTATGGTCACCTTCTTCCTCTTTTATAAATAAAAAAACTAAAAGTTAAAAAAAAAAAAAAAAAAAAAACAACAACAACAACAAAAATAATATGCATAATCCAAAAGTTCAAAAGAAAATAAAAAGGGATACAAAGCCTACATGATGTAATAAAATCAATGTATCATGCATCATGAAAAATATGAATAAAGGGGGGATTAGGTTATCAAAGGTATCTCTATCAAGGCTATGGATGACTAGTTGGCAGTAGAATAATGCATGAGCTCCCCAATCTCTATGCAGTTAACACCCAATCAAATTGAAACCTACATATCACCCCCATGTCTTTTCCTAATTCCCTGAGATAAGAGATAAAGTATATCACTTTTCACACATAAATACTAGGTGTAAGTAAAGTTAGTATGTTTCATAGGATTATTAAGAGTCTCTTTTCATTTTTGACTTAATAATTTAATTTGGGATGAATTTATGGTTGATATTGGGATTATGAAACCATAGGTTTTGGGTTCTTGAAAACTCTAGAGTATTCACCCATGTGAGTCACCATTTGTTGTATTCAACACACCCCACCCTGTATTTTCTTTGAAAAGCGGGGACCCACTTTGTTTTTTAGAAAATATGATATTTTACTTGGGCATTTATGTGTTTCTTGAGAGTTATGATGGTTTTTATTATCTGTAAAAACTCAATGCTTTGAATATTAAATCACATTGGGGTATTTTTTTTTCATTTGGAAACTTCTGTTCAAACTAACCTATTAATGAAAAGATAGAAAGAATGGATTTTCATAACAAGAATTAAAATTAGATTATTTCATAGATTTTAGTCTTCAAAAACTTAGTGTTAGATACTTTTTTCATTGGAAGTTTTCCTTCAAAAATATTCTCTTAAAAAAATTTCTCATTGGCAACTTTGTGTTAGAAACTTTATTTTGGAAGCTTTGTTTTGGAGACTTTATTTCAGCAAGTTTGGTCTTCAAAAAATTTGTTTTAGATACTTTTAATTATAAAGTGTCCTTTGGAGGGATTTAATTTGGAAAATTTCTCATCAACAACTTTGTGTTGGAAACTTTGTTTTAAAAAATTTAATTTGGCAACTTTGTTTTGGAATGTTTCCAAATGGCAGCTTTTCTTTGAGAAGTTTTTTAATTCAGAGCTCTTTCATCGGGGACTTTATTTTAGAAGCTTTCTCTTTGGAAAATTTTCTTTGAAATATTTTTTTTTGGGAAATTTCATTCAAAAACTTTCTTGTAATAACTTTCTATGTGACTACTTTTACCCAAACCACAATCTTCCCAAAGAGCCCTTAGCTATCGACAACTTTATTTTGGAAACTTTGGGATAAAATATTTCCCAACCAATATTTTTGAAGAACATTATATATTTTGGATTATTTTGGCTTGAAGGTAAAGTTTGACTTCTATTGATAGGACTACATAATGAAAAATGGCAAAAGATGAAAGGTAACACCATGGCACCCTGAATGAAAAAACATCCTATGTGGCATATACACTAAGATAAGGTGGTCAAGTTCAAATTAGACTAAGGTGATGAGTTCATAGACATTGGTGATTAATGGCGCACATATTATAAATCAATATAGAAAGCTATTAACATTGATCCCCCATCCAAGTTCACATCATTAAATTTTCAAGAGATCAAGTAAACTTTAGCCTTCAGTAATCTCAAAAGCCATGATTGAGACTAGAGTGATTTTCAAACCACATAATTCAATTCAATACATGGAATTTTAAAAAACTTAAAGGGCACCATCATCCACAAAATTACTATGATATCATAATTTAGGTCATACAAAAGAGCCTCATCACCCTCTAGATTCTCTATCAAGGATTCCATGTGTTGGTGTGGGTTTTATGCACACCACAACCATAATGAGGTAGCCTCTAACATTTTAGGATCTCAATGAAGGTGAAATCCACTCTAAGGCATGAGTTATAGGTATTTGGTTTATTTTAACCTATAGATGGAATAGTGGATAGGGCATGTAGGTTGTTGACAAGGTTTTTAGATGAAGGTGTGGTTCTTAATAAGGTTATTGAATCTCTATATGAGTTCGATGGGTGATCAATTGCTAATCTAGAGTGGGTAGGTCTCAAAAAAAACTCAAAATGAGAGAAGGATAAGGTAGGAAATAAATCTTCTATGGTTTTTAGTAACTACTTCCCTAGCTAGTTTGTAAAAGGATAAGTGCTCTCAAAACTATGCCTATTGCTAGCATCAATTGCACACACAATCAGAGATGACTAAAAATTCTAAGAAGATAAAGGTGTAGGAAATTCACAATCCTCAAACAAGGTTTGGTCCTTTTATAGAAGTTTTTTGACACCTTCAATTAGGAGATTATGTCTTGATCTAGTGAAGTATCTAAGGTAGCTATTGCACACACACATAAAACTACATCCAAGAGAGAACTATTGCACAATCAAAATTATGAATCAATTTTAACTTGACTATTTTAATCAATATTATTACCAATCCTTTAGTAGCTATGCACACCTATATATAAGTACATCAATCAAAATAATCAAGAATTTATTCATAGCTTTTTCACACTAAATATTATTTGAACATCCAATAAAATAAATTAATAACTAATTACACAACAATTGGAAAGAAAATACATAAACACATTCGTTGAGGATCAATAATGATGTTACTCCTATATTCAAAAATTCTCTGACCCAAAATCCAAGTTAGATTATAATTATTTATATAGACTTGGAGAGGGGGTCAACTCATCCTCCAAGTTCATGTAAGGTCATTACATGTGATAGTCAAAACATGTAGTTCTAATTTTGGTTTAAAACTAAATAAAATTCTACTCATAATTATCTATTTAAAATAGCCTTTTCCAAATCTATGCAACATGTGTATGTGTATGAAGATAGAGGCAATTTTTTACAATTATAGCTCGAATTGTATTGAAAATTCAAATAATGCACTATTTATCAAAACTATATATGCCTCCTTTTATAAGTTATGAAACAAACTATTAATATTTTAGATTATCCACCTTCAAATGGAACTCAAAATTTACCAATGTTCTAGAACTAGTGGAACTATTGTTAACCATGAATAATCTAAACTGTACATTGCATACTTGCTCGTGCTTTTCATAAAATCTAGATCTTTAATTTTGTATTTTCCATTCAAGACATACATGTTCATACTCCTTGTCTTAACTATGAGTCCCAATATTTATTGATAAATATAACACAAGTCTCCAAATATCTAAGTATTCTACCCATAATGCCCTGTTAGCTTTCAAAAATGTGACATGTGTCAACACCTAGTTGAGTCCAAGATCTTTGAAAAGTCTACTTAGGACTTGCATTGTCAATCATTTACATGGTGGAAAATGAGTGTGCCACTTGGTTTTTCTTTGATGGTTTTGGAACCTTTGAAAATTTCATATTGATCTTTCACCATCGATCTACTTATTCCTAAGTTAATGTAGTTTGTTGGATCTATATACTAGGTTCCCTGCTTCTTCCCATAGGTCATTAGATCTGTGCACTAGGATCCCATGATGGTGATACTTATCACTCTCATGGAGTTCTTACATTTTAGCTTGATCTCACATTATTTCATCAAATGGGCCCGAGTGGATGTGCACCATAGGATCTTGATTTGAATGAAAATGGGTATTTTATGAGGTTAAATTTGAGATTCATATGATTATTAAATGAAGTCCTTGTGACCATTGAGTGATGTCTGAATGACTATCAAACTTAATTCTATAAATTAGTCATTTTTGAGGTTAAATTTGATGTTTGCACGACCATCAAATGACATTCATGTGACTATCAAATTTAATATCATAATTTTGACACATTTCCAAGGTTAAATTTGATGTTCACATGACCATCAATTGACATCCTCATGACTATCAAATGACATCCATGTGACTGTCAAATTTAATCTTACCAACACGACATGTGTCATTTTTTTTAGATTCCTTGCTCCTACAAACATAAATAAAAAGTGACATAGCATAATACTTTTGCAAAATATGTATAAAGGACACTACATGAATATTCTAGCCTAAGGTCTTAATATTAATCAAATACAATTTGGGCCTAGGATAAAATATTAAATTAAGATTAAAACATAATAAATTCTCTCTAAACAAAATCACTACTTGGTAGTCTAGTATTATGTTAATTATTGCAAGAGAATTATCATGGTCTTTCTATGTGGGGGAACCTAATTTCATCAAACAAAATGTCTAAAGGAATTGGCTAAAGGGTAAAAGGCCTAGGACAAAATTCTTGAAGGATAAGTCTTAGAGGAAAAAGGGCCTAGGATAAGGTCTTGAAGGGTAAGTGGCCACTTCAAAAAAATCCCAAAGGGTCTTTTTCAAAATATCTGAAGGGTCATTTCAGAAAGTTCGAAGGGCATGTGTCCTTTGGAGGAATTATTTCAAGAGTTTTGTATTAGAAAAAATATTTTCAATAAAAGGTCTAAAGGAATTGGTCTAGGGAAAAGGTGCAGGATAAAAGTATTGAAGGAATTCTATCAGGGGAATTATTTTAGACAAAATTTCCAAACATTTCTCTCGAAGACCCAATTATCTTGAAAGGTCTTAATCTCTCAAATAAATTTTCTAAAGGAATTAAATTGGCTCAAGGAAAGTGTCTTGGATGAAATATCCAAAGGAAAAGTTCAAAAGGCAAAGGTGCAGGACAAAAGTCTTGAAGGATAGGTACAGAGGGGCCAAAGGGCAATAATAAAAGGTTTGAAGGAATTTTGTCGATCAAAATGGTCACAATAAAAAGGCCAAAGAACATGTTGCACAAAGCCTAAAGGGTAGGTTTAGAAGGTTGAAGGTCATTTAAAAAGTTTTGAAGGGCAATTTCAAATATCTTAGGGTACTTTCTATATGATGAAAATTTGAAGGGTCTACTTCATAGGACATTCATCCATGGAAAAGTCCCAAAGGATCTACTTCATAAAGGTCAAAGGGAAATCTCAAATATGTTGTAGAGCAAGTTACACAAGGGGGTGAAGGTTAATGTCAATTACATTAGGAAAAATACCCATAGTAAAAATCCCATAGACCAATTCCATCAGAGGAATTATTTTAGACAAAATATCTACAATAGTTTATGTGATAAAGATAAGTCTATAAGAATTCATACACGACAAAAATCCTGACAAAGAGAAAATAAGATAAGTTTGACATAATAATTTTGAAAAGACAATTTGTATAAGCCTTGAAAAAATAAAGTCCCAAAAATATAACAAAGATAGTCTATGAAAACATAAGTCTACAATAATTAGCTCGAAGTAACAAACTTAATAAAACAAAAGATCTAGTCTATGGAAACACAATACCAATGCCATCTTGCCAAAGTATGAAAGGATAAATCATGATATTTTCTCAAATTTTTCATAAACATATAGAAGAGGGGGCTCAAAATCAAGATAATAATCTTAAAAAAAGTGGGTCCCCATTTCCTATGAAAAAAAGGGAGGTGTTGGGTACAACAAATGATGACTTATAGGGGGAATACTCCTGGGTATTCAAGAACCCATAAATCTAGTTCACAATCCTAAATCAATCATGAAGTGTGCCAAATAAGAAAACTTAACTCAAAAATATGAAATATATTCCTAATTTAATTCACACAATATACTTTCCTTCTAATTTCTTGGATCTATGTGTGTCAAAATGTGTATTTTGTTTAACCCCTATTGTGATGAGTTATTCAAAGGCTTTGATGGGGATGTAGGTTTCAATCTAGTATTTATTAAAGCTCAAAAATAATGGAAGCTCATACATTAATTTGCTACCATCTAGACATCCATAGCTCTGACAAAGATACTTTAGGCTCCTTCTCTTCTCAATCCATTATTTTTTCTTTTGATCATGATGCGTGGTACATCGACCTTATTTCATCATGTAAGAATTTTTATTTAGATTTTATTTTACTCTTTTTAATCCATTGGTTCTTTATTATTTTGTTTTTATTTTACTCTTCTTTTTTTCTTGAATGAAAAAGAAAAGAGCTAGAACCCTAGTGAGCTAGTATAATTATAAAATAAATCATTACTAGAATGTCCTTGCCAGCTACACTTATACCCAAAATTATAAATTATAATAGGTATTTAATGTGATAAGTGCATTTTATCCAATAAAATAAGAAAAAAAATCTAAATTTGTATGAATTACTTTGAGAGAAACTTCCACATGCTTAGTAAAAGTATTCAATTGTGACACCATTCAGAATAATCCATGATTACCAACCTTCATCCTAAAGACTCAAAAACACAAAAATACACATAATCTATATACTAGTCCCAAAGTGTCAAGATTTTAATTTTCCCTTTTTCCACAAGTAATAAACTTTATTTGGATTTTAACTTGGTTATATCCATAGAAAACACAATTTCAATCATCAGAGAAAACAAAGATCAACTAATCTAGAAAGAATGAAATCTAATCTAGAAGGCATAAAATCCAATCTAAAAATCATGAAATATAATCTATGAAATTATAAAACTATTATAATAAAGTGGTAAATATAATCTAATCCTATAGCTACATTCATCTACTCCTCATTACTCATTAACATCAGCAAATGATGCAACCTTGAAGTAGTGTTTCAAGAACTATATATTGATTGGATATCTAAGCTCATTGCCTTCGAGGTCTTTCAGACAAAATGTGTTATTCCCAATGATATTTAAAATTTGGTATGGTATAATCCATAGTGGATCAAACTTGTCATGTTGTCCTTTCTTCTCATGGGATTTATCCCAAAGTAAGACTAGATCTGAAATCCTGAATGCTTTAACCTTTGCTCTCTTTATCAAACCACCTCTTAACCACATCCTAGTGTTTTTTGAATGTTTGTAAGGCTTCAATCCTTGAATCTTTCATTTCTATTATGTCTATCAATCTCGATTCGACTTAATTGCTTATTTCTATGTAGTCCTACATAAATTGATAAGTGGGTAGCTTCAACATAATTGAGAACATAGGATTGTGTCCATACACTAGAAAATAAGGTGAAAATTTAAGGGCTTGTTTATGTCTAGTCCAGTCTACCCAAATAGCATACTTTAATAAATTGTGTCAATCCCTAGTCTTGTCTCCAGCTAATTTCTTAATTACATCGATTAGATTATTTTTCATTGATTCTGCCAGTCTATTTCCTTAAGGGTAATGGTTAGAAGCTAACCTGATGATTTTCTAGTTGTCATGTACCCACTTAGTAAATTTTATTGATATAAAATATATTCCATTGTCACAAATAAAATAAATTGGCATACTAAATTTAGTTATTATGTGTTCCTCCAAGAAGTGAATCACATCCTGTGCTCTATAATTCTTTATGGGTATGGATTCAGTCCATCTAGTGTAATAATATATAGTTTTAAGTAATAATTTATGGCTTGCTAAGGAATTTGGATTGATGATACAAATGAAGTCTAAATCCCACTAGGAAAATGACCTTCCTTCAACAACTAGCTACAATGACATTATTTTGTGTACTTATCTCTTAGCCAAAGCTTGACATTCATGGAATATTCTCACATGAGCATGAGCATCTTTGAAAATTGTTGGCCAATAGTATCCCATTATTAAGATATTATGGGTTGTGGTATTCCCAAAAGTATGACCACTACATATCTTATGATTCATATTATCTAATATTTTTTAATTTCCTCTACAGATACACACCTGAGATAAATACCTTCATAATTTATTTTGTAGAGGACTCCCTTCTTGATTATTTAATGAGTATATTTGAGCCTCAAATATCTTATTCTCTCTCTATTAAGATTTTGGGAATAGGTTCCTGTAATTAAATATTATATTATATCAGTATACCATTCTCCTTTAGATACTTGAACTTCACATACCTCTTCAACTGTGATGCATGGATATGGTTCAGTCATCAGCTAAATAATCCCTTACCCTTTAAATTTTTTTTGAGGCTTGATATCTATGTCAAATTCTTGTAGTTTGGCCATCCATTTGCCTCATCATTCTTATAGTTCATTCTATGATAGGGTGACCTTGACATCAAGATCAAGCATGATGGCAATGACTTTATTCATTAAGATTTAGTGCTAAAACTTATACACTACATTGAAAAGGGATAAAATATATTTATCAATCATTGAGTACCTGAGATCTACATCTTTCAAATTTGTGCTCATAAATACAATTATATGCTTGGTCTCATCCTTCTACATGATGACAACAACAATCATATGTTATAAAGTAAATGAGTATAGGTAGAAATATTTATTAAAATCTAGACTGATCATCACTGGAGCTTGTGATATTGCATCTTTAATGTCCTAGAAGGACTTCTGAGCTTCAACTATCCATTCTATTTTGGCATCTTGCTTGAGCATGATATTCAGGGGTATGATGATCTCTACAAATCCTAAGATGAACTTCCTTATGAAGTTAATCTTTTTGAATAATGATTTAAGATCCTTATTACTATTTGGTGGCTTCCCCTGAATCCTATTTGGATCAATAGTGATCCCATCTTTGGTAATGATGTTCCCCAAAAACTTTCCTTTAGTCATTCCAAATATAC
Organism: Torreya grandis; assembly: GCA_037957365.1. NCBI lineage: Eukaryota > Viridiplantae > Streptophyta > Pinopsida > Cupressales > Taxaceae > Torreya > Torreya grandis. The sequence goes on from JARHVA010000500.1 coordinate 1,691,148, forward strand.
TTTTATTTGGGTTTAATGAAATACCAAACCTTCTACATATTTTGAATATGCACTATAGGTGACTTATGTGGTCTTTCTAATTTTTTGAAAATACCATAAGATCATCCATGTAGATGATTATGTATTTTCCTATCATTCCTTTGAAAGCATGATCCATGTCACATTGAAAATTAGATCCTAAATTTATTACGCTGAATGGCATCCTCTTATATGCATAAGTTCCCCACTTTGTGGTGAACATTGTCTTCATTTTGTCCTCAAACTACACTAATTCTTGATTTTAGCCTAAAAATACATCCAAGAAGGATATCATTTTAGAACCACTTACTATTTGTATCACCTAATCTATATAAGTTAGAGGATAATTGTCTTTTTAAGAAGCTTTGTTTAGGTTCCTAAAATTGACACATAATCTGATCTCACCATTCTTATTTATTATGGGATGAAATTGGCCACCTAGGTAGAATGTTGAACTAAGAAAATGATTTTTGTATTTAAAAGCTTCTCCACTTCTCTCTGATGAGAGACTGTAAAATAGGATTAACTAGTCTTTGTCTTTATCTGAATGGTTTATGATCTAGATTCAAAAGAATCATGTGAGTGGTGACCTAAGGGTCATAAAATTTTAGATATTCATATGTCTAGGCAATGATAACCCTATATAGAGAGAGTAAATCCTTCACTTGTTGTCTCTCTTCTAGGATGCAGATGAAACCAATATCAACATAACATAGGCTATGCTCATCTCCTAGATTTTCCTTTCTGAGATCTACTTCATTGACCGTTGGTTGTTTTAGCTATTTTGTTTGAGTATCTATGTCAAATGGTCTCTCCAAGGAGACCAAGCCAACTAGAATTTGATTCTTTTTGAGCTAAAGAATACCCTCTTTGTCTAATCCATCTTGATAGAGGTGATTAATATCCTTGTCATCAATGATTTGGGATTTGAATTCCCTTTAATTAGTTAGAAACTACATAATCTATTGGTCATCATTAAAGACCTAGAAATTTTATACATTATCTAGAATAGAGGGGCATGATACCAATTCAATAGAGATATTCTTTACCTTATATTCTTGTAGCAGCTCTAGATTAGAAACAATAATATCTAATGAATTAGTTATCTAATTTTGCTCTCGATAAAGTGCTATGACGTTAAACTATTCAAAGCTTTCAATCAGGTCCCATGCTTTATACTTGTATCTCTTCAAGAAAGATAACTTGTATTAGTATTTATTTATAACTTGATTAACCACTAGCTCTAAGTTTCCAAATGCTAATATTTACTTCACATTATTCTTGAGTTCAAAATGTAGTCCCTAAACTAGAGCTTCATACTCAGCTCTATTATTAGTACATAGAAATTTCAACTTGTATGCTACCAAGAATTTATTACATTGTGTATTAATTAGTTTGATCCCAAGCTTAATCTTTTATTAGATGTAACACCATCAAAGTTTAGATTCTAAAGCTAATTTGAACCTTTGGGTTATGGATTCTATACTTGATTTTAAGTAGTAAAATTATAAATACCAAGGCTAGGTGAGTCATACTTTACCTCTTCATTCTTGATGTTATACTCTGTAATGGGATATTTCATTCTCAAATCTCTATCAATTTTTATTTGATTTGAAACTCCTCTCCATGGTATCCATATATGAGATAATTATATAGAGAGATATCCATTAAGAATTTTGGACCAATCCCTGCTCAGCAGTAAATCATAGCCTTTAGGTATGTCTACCATCAAAATATCAATGGTCATTTGGACTCTTGGCTCAGATGCTACTTAAATGTGCACATTATTCAATTATTCAACTACTGGGACCACTATCATGTCTAATTATGAAACTATCTTCTTACAAGGGCTTGGGAAAAAACCAAGCCTTTGAAATATGGATGTAGGCATGATAGTTACAGATACTTCAAAATCAACTAAATAATAATGAATATTCTTATCAAATTCCTAGATAGTCAAAAAAAGGGGTGGAACTTATAGCTTTCTCTTGTAGATGGAATTAGTGTTATATTATTTCAATTTTCTACAAATTATTTCACTTTTTACATAAGCATCTTACCAATAATAGACTTATAGATCTACTCCTTTTATTTGATAATCTGATATAACTCATGAAGATTTATATTCACCTTTATCTTCTTCATATCCTCAACAATTTTGTATCTCATTTAATTATTTCTTCCTTGATTTGTTGTTTATCATTCCCTTTTGGAGGGGGTGGATTATTTTACGCTTTAGGATTAGGAGGAATCACCATGGTATTTGGAGGAGTCAATGTTGTGAGTGGCTACTTATTCCTTAGATTGTATGTACCTCTCTGGAAGTGCTAGAAATCATGAACTTTGTCCATGTTTTCCTCTATCTCATTGTCATCTTCACTTAGAAAGGGAAAATCATGAGTTTAAAAAAAAATGGTAGCATTGGAAGAGTTAGGATCCAAATGATGTTCAGGGGGATTATGCATCTAATCTTGTCTAACCATCTATCTTTAAAAGATTTTAAATATTGAACAAAATTTAATGCATTTGAGGTCACCATGCTTAGAATTATTATGAATTCATTATTGATTAGGAAGATCCATCTCTATTATGTTGATTTATATAATCTTGTTAAGTTGTTCAAGCCTATTGAATAGTCTATTGTATCTCTAGAATCTAGTATTCTGATTGTTGGTTGGGCCATTTGCATTGCCCATCTTTATTTGCATATTCAAGAAATCATTGTTCAACATTTGAACCATATTATAAATAAAATCCATTTCTTCCTATGTGGAATCCATAGCTTGTAAAATACCATATGGGAGTGTAGCCACGTGTTGGTTCTACTAATAACCATTGCCCATTGCATGATTGTTCAAGTAGTCAAAATTTGTCTATGTTGTCTACATCAGTGGAGGTAGTGTGTACAATTGGTTCTAATTAAATTTTGGGACATTATTCCTTACATGTAAAACTATATTTAGTGATATAAAACCATTATTTACATTATGTGATCCAAGCATATAAGTATTGAGCTTCATATCTAAGGTGATAGCCTCTTCAAATGTTAATGCCAAAGTGTTATTTTTAATTACTCTTCTCAAAAACATGGTAGTGATAGGGTCCAAGGCATTATTGTATATTTCTAATGCTAATTCCACATCTAGTTTATATATTGGGGTCAAATAGTTGTACATATTCTACTATCTTATATTAAAAGCATGGATGGGCTCATTAGGTTCCCACTTCATCTTGGTGAAGTGTTAGTATATCAAACCAAGATTATTAACCTATCCAAATCGTGTAAGAAAAGATGCTTAACATTCATCCCAATAAGTGATGGAATTTTCTATTAAATTTAAATACCAATCATAAGCAACATCCATCAAAGTAAAAGGGAATAATTTTCATGCAACATCCTCATCTATGACATTCATTAATCTTAAAGTAGCTTTAACTGATTTGATATGCTCCTCTACTATCCTTACCCCTGAAGAAGTAAAGGATGGAAAATGCATTTTAGGATTCTAAGGCAAATCATACATGTCTCCTAGGATGGTGATAGCATATTCAACTAACTAGGGTTGTTGTTGAGCCATTGATTGATTAACAGGTAAAGGGTTCCCTAATAAAGAAGGATTGTTTTGAACTAGGGTTGTTGGCACAATTCTAGGTCTCCTATGATTTTTTAAGAGTGAGACTAGCAATTATATTTGGTCACTCTCCTAGGTTATTCTAGTGTAACTCTACACAAAGGATAACTACTACTATCAGAGGTGTTGGCTCTCCTTCTAGTGCCATTTAACTATTGGTGTAGGTTTTATGCACACCAAAATCATAATAATGTATCCTCTAATGTTTTAATATCTTAATGGAGGTAAAATCCATTCTAGGGCATGAGTTACAAGTATGTAGTTTATTTTAACCTATTGATGGAATAGTAGGTAGGACATGTAGGTTGTTGACAAGGTTTTTGGATGGAGGTGTGGTTCCTAATAAGGGTAGTGAATCTCTATGTGAGTTGGATGGGTGGCTATTTACTAATATAGAGTGGGTAGGTCTCACAACAAACTAAAAAATGAGGGAAGGATAAGGCAAAAAATAAATATTTTATGGTTTTTAAGAACTACTTCTTTGGCTAGTTTCTAAAAGCACAAGTGCTCTCAAAACCTATGTATGTTGCTAGCAGTAATTACACACACATAATCAAACATAGATAATAAGTCTAAAGATATAAAGGTGCAATAAATTCAAAAGCCTTTGACAAAGGTTTCTCCTTTTAGGTTAGCTATTTCACACATTTAATTAGTAGATTATGGCTTGGGATAGTGAAGTATCTAAGGCAATTATTACACACACATAAAAAGCTACATCCAAGAGAGCATTCATGAAAAATCATAATTATGAATCAATTTTAAATTGACTATTTTAGCCACTATATTTATTAATACTTTAGTATCTATTACACACTTATAGATTAGCACATCAATCAAAGTAATCAAGAATCTATTCAAAGCTTTTGCACACTAAAGATTATTTAAACATACAACCAAAGAAAGTAACAACTAATTATAAAAAATTGGAAATAAAATACATAAACACATTCACTAACGATCAAAATTGATGTTGCTCCTGTATTCAAAAATTCTCTGACCCAAAATGCAAGTTGGATTACAATTGTTTATATAGACTTAGGGAAGGGGTCACCTCATCCTCCAAGTTCATGCAAGATCATTACATGTGAGTGTCAGAACATGTAGTTATAACTATGGTATAAAATTGAATAAAATTCTACTCACATTTATCCATTTAAAATAGATTTTGCCAAAGTTATACAACATGTGCATGAAGATAGAGGCATTTTCTTAAAATTATAGATCGAATTGTATGTAAAATTTAAATAGATGTATCATTTATCAAAACTATACATTTCTCCTTTTATAGGTTATGAAAAAAACCTATTTATCTTTTAGATTATCTACCTTCAAATAGAACTTAGACTTTACCAATGTTTTATAACTAGTTGCACTACTGTTAGCTATGACTAATATAAACTATACATTGCATACTTTCCCATGCTTTTCATAGAATCTAGGTCTTTAATTTTATATTTTACATATAATACATGTGTTTTAATACTCTTTGTATTAACTATGAGTCCTAATATTTGTTGATAAAGATATCACAAGTGTCCAAAGATCTAATTATTATACCCATAATGCCTTACTAGCTTTCAAAAATGTGACATGTGTCAACACCTAATTAAGTCTAAGATCTTTGAAAATTCCACCTAGGACTTGCACCATTAATATTTTATATGATATAATTCAATCATGCTAATTCATTGCTATTCTATGGTTCTAGGACCTTTAAAATTTTCACGTTGATCTCACACCATTGATCTATTTGTTTTTAAGTTAATGCAGTTTGTTGGATCTATGTACTAGGTTCCCTACTTCTTCTCATGGGCTGTTGTATCTATGCACTAGGATCTCATGATGGTGACACTTATCACTCTTATATATTTTTAACATTTCAACTTTCTCTCACATTATTTGATCAAATGGGCTCGAGTGGACACGCATCGTAGGATCTTGATTTGAATCAAAATGGGTACTTTATGAGGTTAAATTTGACATTTGTGAAACCATCAAATGATATTACCATGACCATCAAATTATGTCCATGTGACTATCAAATTTAATTCCTTAAATTAGCCTTTACCAAGGTTAAATTTTATGTTTACATGATCGTCAAATGATGTCCACATGACTATCAAATTTAGTCTCATAAGTTTGACACATTGTCAAGATTAAATTTAACATTCACATGATCATCAAATGATGTCCTCAAAACTTTCAATTGACATCCGTGTGACTATAAAATTTAATATCATTAAATTGACACATCTCATTTATTTAGGATTCCCTACTCCTACAAACATAAACAAAAAGTGACTTAGCATAATACTTTTAGAAAATATGTATAAGGGACCCTACATGAATATTATATCCTCAGGTCTTAGTATTAATCAAATACAATTTGGGCCTAGGCTAAAATATTAAATTAAGCTCAAAATATAATGAAATTCTCTCTAAACAAAGGTGATAATTGATAGTCTGACATTTGTTTTAGGGTAATTGTTGTAGGATAATTATCATGGTCTTTTTATGCAAGGGAACCTAATTTTGTTAGACAAAATGTCTGAAGGGAAAAATGTTAGAGATTAAATTCCTTAAGGATAATTCTTAGAAGAAAAAGGGCCTAGGACAAAGTCTCGAAGGGTAAATAGCCACTTAAAAAAAAAATTGAAGGTTCTTTTTCAAAATGTTCAAAGGGTCGGTTTAGGAAGTTCAAAGGGCATGTGTCCTTTAGGGGATTTTTTTCAAGAATTTTACACTAGATAATATGTCTGAAATAAAATTTTCAAAGGAATTGGTCTAGGGAAAAGGTGCAGGATAAAAGTCCTGAAATAATTTTATTGAGGGAATCATTTTGGACAAAATATCCACAATAATTCTCTTGAAGACCCAATTCTCTCGAAAGGTCTTAATCTCTCAAACAAAATGTCCAAAGTAATTCAATTAGCTCATGGAAAGTGTCTCAAATTAAATACCTAAAGTAAAGGTTCAATAGGAAAATGTGCAGGATAAAAGTCTCAAAGGATAGGTGTGGAGGGTTTGAATGGCAATTGCAAAATGTTTGAAGGAATTCTATCAGGTACAATGGCCACAACAAAAATGCCAAAGGACATGTTATACAAAGCTCAAATGGTAGGTTCAAAAGGTTGAAGGGCATTTCAAAAGTTCCAAAGGGAAATTTCAAAATGCTAAAGGGTACTTTATATCTAATGTTAATTTGAAGGGTCTACTTCATAATAAATTCATCTATGATAAAAGTATCAAAGGATCTACTTTATAAAGGTTGAATAGCAATCTAAAAAAGGTTTTAGAGAAAGTTACACAAGGGGACAAAGGGAAATATCAATTACATTAGGCAAAATACCTGTGATAAAAATCTTGTAAACCAATTCCATTAGATGAATTATTTCAAAAAAAAATCTCTGTAATAATTTCTTTGTAAAGATAAGTTTGTAAGAATTTATATATGAAAAAAATTCTAACAAAGACAAAATAGGATAAGTCTAAAAATAAAATTTGCATAAGCCTTGAAATAATAAGTCCTAGGAGGATAAAAAAAATAGTCCATAATAATGTAATTCTAAAATAATTAGCTTGAAGTAACAAACTTGATAAAATAAAATATATAGTCTATAGAAACACAATACCAATGCCATCTTGCTAAAGTATGAAAGGCCAAATCATTATCTTTTCCTAGAATTTGCATAAAAAATATAGAAGAGGGGGATCAAAATCAAGACAATACTCTAAAAAAAGTGGGTCCCCATTTCTTATGAAAAAAGGGGGGTGTTGGTTACAACACCATGAAGTATTTAGACATAGTGTTTGATGCCACTATATATAATGGGATCTATCCTAATTACTCGACCTTATGGGAAGTAATGAAGAATGTGGACTCTTTTACAATAGAAGAATAAATTTAAGCCAAGGATAAGTATCTAGTGAAGGACCTCCTTCCATTCAAATGATAATCCATATATTATGCATTTTCTAAGCCATAGTTTATTCTATGCATAGACTTACTATGAGGCCTCTTCTTCAAGGGAAGAATAGCAGACAATGGTTACCTTCATTATGTCAATAATAATATAGTTGTCGCATACATTTTAGGGGATGTATTTAATAGGTATTTGAGTTTACCTATCATATATATCATGTTTGATTTTCATAATATCATTACTTGTAAGAAGGCCAATAATGTAGAGAGAGCACTAGCAAGGTGGCTTCTCCCCAGAGAAACATTTACTCTAAAATAATATGTCAAGAATCATATTCCCATCACCCAATTAAGAATGGGGATATGTGTGGGAATGGAATTATTAAATCAAATTTTTGTCCATGTAAGCATTTACTTACTAAATTTGGAGTGGGTTCCCATGATATACTTGTTAAGTATCTCAGAGAGTAACTATGTTTTGGGGGAAGTAATCAATGCTCACCTCCATGAAAAATTTTTACATAAAGATAGGAGGCCATCAGGAGGAAATGTTTACATGATGTCTTAGATATTAGACATATTCATGGGTATAATAGAGTATGGAATCCCAAACTAGTTGTTAATAAGAACTAAATTTGTGATTATTACTCCTTTGTGCACATATACTCATATGTCATGAACATAGCTAAGATTGTTGAGGCTATCTACCCTCATGTCTGTATAGCCATCCACGATCAGCGTTTGGATAGGATTTCACCCAACATCACCAAAACACTTACCAATAATGTTGGATACTACTGGATCTACCCATATTACACTATTATCATGGTTTTTAGGCATAAGTTGGATCCTCTTCATCTCCCTAAGTTTGTTCTAGACAAAGTAACTAAGCAAGAAATTACATACTAAATATGGAATGGCATTGATGAGGAACTGACAAAGAATAAGAAGGCTACATTCCATAGCTCCCACTTCACTATTGGGAGAATGTAATACACTATATGAAGGTAGTTCAAGGAAGCTATAAATGCTCAGAAGCATATGCATTTCCTACTCTCCCCCATAGATATTGGTACCCTCATGAGAATGTCTAGAAGAAGATTTACTTACAAACACAAGCCAATGGATCATGATTTTATTTTTTTAAATGCCAATGATGATGAAAAGATGAAAGAAAGGGTAATAATTACAAGACTGAGTGAGGACCTATTAAGGGTTATACAAGTTGAATCCTCTCTCTGACTCAATGAGGAAATGTTTAGGATCCCACCTCTTAGAGGATGGAGATATTCTAAATTTTAGAGTGGCAGGCCATTTTAGCAACCAAAAGGAGAGGGATAAGCACCCCAAAGTCCATTCATAGCTCAAAACTAACCATAGAATCAAAATAATTTTGTAGGTGAGGCACCACTTAATGTAGGGTAGGATGAAAAACAAGAAGTCGTTCTTACCTATACACAATCAAAAGAGGAACAAATTCTTCTAGTTAAACATCAACTATTGAAATGATAAAGGTTAAGAAAGAGCTGGTAGAGGAGATGACTCAAGGAAAATATAATGCATAAATGGAAGAAGTTAAGATCATTTTCTTGGACTCTTATTATGAATAAGAAACATAGTATTCAATATTCCCAACACCTAGCATCATTCTCCCTTCTCTTATGTAATAGATGATAGTTCCACAAGCTAGTAGAGAAATAAGGTGCTATCAAAAGAAGAAAAAAGGGGATAAACCATATAGCCTCCCACATCATCAATCAAGGAGACACAACCTTCACTAGAAGGTAAGCCAACACAAGAGGTGGATGAGGAAGAGTTATAGTAGGCCAAGGTATTAATCTTATAAGCATTGAAATATAAGGTACCTATCATCAATGAACCATCTAGTAAGGGTCCTCTTCTTACAACCCCCTTATCCTTTTCCCTTTTATTTCATTGTTAATAGTTTCTACCATTTTTGCACCAACTATTTTTACATTCACTCTTATTTAAGCACTTTTAGCAAGTCTCCATTTTATGTACCCATCTACTAATCTTCTTGGTTCCACTTCACCTACTTCACCCTTCACTACTTTAGTTTATATTCCTTTAGTTTCCATACCTTCAACCATAGCTTTGTCCATTCTAGTCATTAGCCAATTTACCACTCTAATTGTTGATTCTTCTACCCAAGTGGGTTTATATTTACCTTTTTTAGCACCAACCTCCACAACCATAATAGTGACCATAAAAATGTCTATAAGTAAGAAAATAATCTTTATTATACATCCAATACCACAATTTAGAAACATAAACTAGTTAAAAATAATTTGTCCATCAATTCCCAAGACTTCTTCTAAAACTGAGCCTGGTCCTAAAGAGCATGTGCAAGTGGAAGCTTAGCCATTAGATCTTTTGAATATCACTCTTCTAGATGAGACCAAGGATTTAGGATCTTTGACCTCTAATAATCCTAATCTAAATATAACTAAACTTCCAATTGTGAGTTCATTATTTGATGAGGCTACAATTTTAGTATAGTAGTTCAGGAAGGGGAAGATAGAGGATAGCTATGGTAGAATTTTTATCATGGAGGAAATGGATGAGGATTACTGCCTTTCTAAGAGATAGAATAGGTAAAAGGTTTAGTCCTCATACATTTAGGACCTCAAGTCCTACATAGAGACCCATACCAAGGCAATCTTGGCCATACATGAGGGAATGAAGATGGCTAGACAAGAACTTAAAGAGGAGTTGGAAACTCTCAAAGAGAAATAATAGATAATTCAAGTTACCTAAGGCATTGAACATGATGTGAAAAATGAAACACTCATATTTTATTTAATTTTAGATTCTAATCATTCTTTGAGAGTTAATTTGGCTCCCCATGTAAATTTTATTACCAGATTATTCAAGCTTCTGAAAGAGGATGAGAATAAGTTAAATTTATTAATGTTGTACACCCCTAATAATGTATTTATCCACTTGGACCTGATTACCACTCTAAATTTATCAAATTCATTTGATCTATCTTTAATAATAATATAGGAGGCTTGAGATTAGGCATCATCCTCTAAAGCTCTAGTGAACAAACTAGTCAAATAAGAGAAGCAGGCTAAATAAAGTTTAACTGAGCTTAAAATTAATAACAATTTGAAACAACAAAAGGAAGTTGGTGACTTGAGTTACATTTGATCAGATGATTCAACAAGATTATAATTAATTAAAATAGAGTCTATAAGGCCTAATCTTAGAGGACATCAAATCCAACTTAAGTAAAGCTAGGAAAAAGGCAAAAGAGGTAGAAGTCTTCTAGGTTGGCTTTAGATCCACCAAGATAAAACACACTAAATTGATGGAATAAAAAATTAGGGTGACTAAGCCACATCTTCTATGCATTAACCTAATTCACGCATAGCACCCTAAGGCATATAATAATTACCAAGAGATAGATTCTAAGAATAAGGCAACATAAATGCCACATGCTAGTTTCAATCCATAGATTCCACCTTTAGTGCTAGTAATAATAGCCATATCAATGTCACTTCACACTTCCACTATGATGGTAACTCCATATCAATCAATGAGTGTATCATTTAGTACATCTATAGTTACTGTATCATCAAACACAGACACAACTACAATTCCAATGATAATTTTGAGAAACATTAAATAAGAGATAATTTATCTTGATGGCTATTTTTGTACAATTTTGCATGTAGTGGTTATAAATGAATAGTTAAGTCCTAGTTGCATTTATTTTGTAATTAATTGAATCATTTTTATGAACATGCACACATTACATGAATGAGATATTTATAAGTCATTAACATGTAACTGAGACTTATCAGATAATATTTTAAGATATAATCAATGTGTTTTAAATTTGGAGGATGAGACCGCCCCTTCCCCAAGTTCTTTATATATATATATATGAACCCTATTTTAAAAGGGTAAAATTTTTGGGTGAATATATAGGAAGAAATCAATAAATTGATTATCATGCAACTATGTTTGTTCCTTCTTCTTCCCTATCTATGTTAATGAATTTGAAGTTTCTTTAACTATATTGATTCATCATCCCTTATATTGAATCTCATCCCTTATATTGAATACCCCATATTAGGAGTCATTTCCCCTCAAGTGGGCATATTATAGAGTTAGTGGTGAGTATAGATTTTCCCTTGGGCCTCACCATTAATTTTAACCCCTTTTACCCCATTACCTCCTCCTCTTCAATTGTTTTAATCATTCACTCCCTCCACTTATTCCATTCCTCCTCCACCTCATCCTCTACCTATCACTACCCTCTCTGTCACCCCATGAACACCTTCTAAGACCTTGGGAATGGTTTTTGTATTGCATGTGCTAGAGATGATGATAAAATTCACCCTATAAGTACAATGGGATTTTGACCAAACCATGGGGAGAATGTAGATAATCCTCTCCAAAAAATTCATGCAAGAGGGAAACCCTATGGTCTACAAGACCAAACATGACTTATTCTCTCTCACCAAGGTAAGGAATCCTAAAGGAAAAGATAAAATGGTTAAATACCCACTCTTAGTTCTTTGATAAATACCTGATATGTCAAAGAATATTCTTGAATAAATGTAGAACTAGGTATGAAATATTGATTCACAAGTCAAGATATCCTTCCCTCCAAGAATAATTTGGCATGTCAAGGGTTCCCTCTTACAACTTTTTCTCAACTTTAGGAAAGGTGGTAGGGACTATGGCAGAGATCTAGGTGCTCATCCAGCACACCCATGACTATCTAGAGAGGGTCACTATAATTGATGAGATGTTCCAAAAGTTTAATATTATGATTAATAAAGTCATGTTCCTAGATCTCAAATTGATGCCCACTTCACATTTTTCAAAAGGTGATGGGACCCTTAAAAGATGGCAAAAAGAAGATATTGGATTATTTCAAAAAAGTCAATATCTTAGTGTTGTTTCACCCAAATAACACTCTAATAGATAGGGGAAAATTTGGACTCCACCTAGTCACTTTGACTAGGTTATGAGGGGAAAGGTGTCCAAGATAAACAAGGATGGAGCTCAGGCAATTGCCAATCTTTCAAATCAATCTATAATGAGAATCATCCACATATTTGAAGTCTATGTGTCACTGGAGGTTCCCCTCCAAGTATACCAAAGACTAGTAGCCTAGGATAGGATGATATTTAGAGAGCCTCTGATGAATCTCACCAAGATAAAATTAGATTTTGACCTCATTTTGGATGTATTGGAGGACAAGAAGGTAAATTCAAAATAGTTGGGAGCTAGATCTTCCATGTTGGCTCCATGTATCAGTTGAGTGGTCCCCCATGGATATTTTTGGAGGTGGAATTCAAGTATTTTATCCATTTTTTTAAATCATGTATTTGTAACCACCAAAAATGGGAATTATGTCCTAGGATGGGAATCTCATGCTACTTGGGGGTGAATCCCATCCTTACCTATAAAAATGAAACAACATTGTAAATTTAAGATCTATAATTTTTAGCTCAAAAGTGTTGTCAAAATCAAACCAAGATTTCACCTATGGTTTCTATTGGCTAAATTTCACCCTAGGTCAAATTTGGTCAAACCCTCTATAAATTCAAACTTTAACAGTATCCCCTAGGTTTTATACTTGTCACATGCTCATTAATGAGGTCATACAACATGTTCTAACATTGTCATATTTGTCATCTTGTGTTAATATCCCTTTTTGTCACCTTTTGGTCATGTTAATGAATTATGTAGTTTTAAATAATAATTCAAATGTGTCAATATGAAATATAATAAACCACATGTTATAAATGAGTCATAATAGGATTTGAAACTAAAATATGGTAGGTTCAATATATGAAAGAGGAAGATCATCTATAAAAGGTTAGTTTCAAATAGTTGTATAGACTAAGGTAACTAGTTTAGAACTTATGGAGGATTTAGGGAAGTGTATTTAGATTACCATAGGTTAGTTTTATGTTCAATAATATTTAACAGTTCAAAATTTGAGAAAAAATAGTTTTTATCTCCTATCACTCCCTTGGATAGGTCAAAAGTGGTCAATAATTTCCTTTAGTATGGATAGGAGAAGAAGAGTTGGATTGAGTGTACTTGGTAAATGTTAGGTGTCCCTATGTACTTCCATTCCATGGATATATTTTTAGGATTGGTCTTTTTTAATGTATGAATAATCACTAAGATTATTAGAACCTCTAAACTACTTGTAAATTCCTAATGGCTTAGTTTTCTCAATTATTTGCATTGGTATGTGTGAACTAAGTGATGAATATAGTCTTATAGAGCATTTTCACCACTCATTTCATGTGGATTTTAAACTAGTTGGAATGTGTGGATATGGAAATATAGGAAGAACCATCTCATTGAGCTGTAGGTGAACACTAATGGTTTGCAGAATAATGTTTTCATAGTTGTATTTTTTTTCCTTTTGCAACTAAATTGAGGTCAATAATTGTATACATTTATTCTCACCTCCTCAGATCATGGATTATCCATATTATCCATTAAAACACCTAGATATTTATTGAGATGTAGTTATAAGACACTAAGTAAAATAACTAATCAGAACCGTAATGTGCACAATCACCTATAGTCACTTTTAGGTCTATATAAATAATTGTAGGACTCTATAAAACATAATAGATGTATTGTGTATGATTAAAATACTTGAATAGAGTTCTCACTTCTTTCAAGGTTCATCAACTCATCAAAACCCAAATCACAATTGTACAAAAGGAGCATCTATAGCTAGTTGGAAACAAGATTTGAATAATCATATTGATGAATTTGGAGTTTCAAGGTTTTGAGAATATTATCGAGGTAATAATAGTATGATTGATCCATTAAAAGAGATCTAATATTGGTTATGAGATTCAATTCAATATCAAACTCAATAAATGACCCCCCAAGTAACACTTACAGTCAGTCAAGTTTAGAAAGTTACAATTGAGAATGTTTACCTTAACTGCTCTAAAAAGGGGATTTTATCTACATAGGAACATCTCATGAGAAAGGTTGATGAGGCCTATGTATGTCTAATGGGTCTTTTATTTCAACCTAGGCCTAGTAGTAACATTAAAATTTAAAAAGGAGATTATTTGGTTGAGAGAGAAGAAGATACAGTGGTTTCCATCTTAGACAAGTTTTTACTGAAGATGCTTAGAGAGCTACATTTATATTAAACCCAAGTGAACTTGTAGCAATATAAATTACAAATGACTTCTAGTGTTGATGGTAGAAGGATAAGGACATGTGAAGGTAGGAGTGAGTTTAACCATGTATGTAATGATCTTAGTGACTTGAATATTGAAAATAAAAGTGTAAAATATAATGATCAGGCTTGAATCAACACCTATAGGAACCTATTAGTTTCCCTTATTGACACTTATAATTTGACACATATTATAGATGAGCTCATGCTAATGAAAATGCAAGATTGGTTGGTATGTAGAGGTGTAATATGTAAATCACACACAAAATCCACTCTAAAAATGGTAATATAACATTCCCATGTGATTTAAAGAGGCAAGAACCTCAGAGATAGTCATATCTCAAGTTTCCTAAACGCTATCAAAATTCTACACACAATCATTGGCCTAGTAGCTAGTCATGAGATAATTTGATGTTGAGACCTCTAGAGGTATGATCTCAGTTTGAAACTTGTTATAATTAGTCAACATGACTTTATAAATACATCCATGGTTTTATTTGGGCTATACTAATAGTGTAAGTTCCCTTTTTTTTATCTTAGACTAGAGGCACTTCATAAATAATAAAACCTATAAACATGGTACATAGAGAGTAAAAGGATGAATGTGGGATGATGTGAATATTTGGATTGAAATTAAAAAAGTGTTTAAGGTCACATACATTCATTTAAATCACTCATAAGTGGTCATATACACATATACATAGTTTAGGCCTATTAGGCCTAGAACTAGGTATGAAATCTCAAGCTTCAAAATATCATTCATATGACCATGTGACCTTAAAAAATAATTCTATAAAATTAATGAGAGAGTATAGGGTTTATGATAATCATTGGTTTGTAGAGAATAATCCAAGACTAGTCATTTTGGCCTAATTTGGTCTCAAAGGTATATAGAATGCATAGTAGGAATCAAGAAGACATTTTATTTCACTCACATATGTATGAACAAGATTCATGGGACATAAGTCACTTAGGTATATTTTATGGAGGTCTTTAAATCAAAATTTATTGAATTGGTTTGAAGGTTAAACATCTAACCTTTATGAATCATCACTAAGCACCTAAATGACCTAAAACCCTCCTAGAACCCTCTCAAGAACTTGATGAAGAAGATATGAATGAAAATTAATATATAAAGGGTAAATTGGAATGGAAGATTATTTTAACCTATTTTTTTTCCTCTCAAGATCCCTGTCGCCTAATTATTCTATATTGCTACTTGTATAGACAAGCCTAATTTTGTGTTTTTTATAGGTTTTAGGTTGAATTCAAGATGCAGAAAGGATTTGATGAATGAATGACATTGTGTAATGTGTGTGAAGAATTTTTATAACTAATCATACATAATCCTCATCTTAGTGATGCATGAAAATATCTCTGCTAATTTTTTCACTAAAGTCAATCTTGAACAAGAAAGTGAGAAAGAGGGTGACTTTCAAAATTAGAAGTGAGAAGTGTGATGTTGAGTTATTTTTTAGGCCTATATAATAGACAAGAGGACAAAGAGGTCTTTATGAGGTGAATTATACTTTTTAAATGAATCTCTTTGAGCATGTACAGGTCACCTAAGTGACAAGTGTAAGCTTTAAGTCCTGAAACGCCAATAAGTGACTACAAGGAAGTGAGTGACAATTTCCAAAGAGAAGGTTATCAGTTGAGGGGTATGTGATGACTGTCACAATCATGTTTATACCTTCCTAAGTTAGAGTATATGTTTCAATGGCTGATATAATATTTTCAATCAATTAAGTGGACTACTCATCAATAAGGTAGTTTCAAGAAGGAAATGGAGTGTCTCTAAGCCAACTTCAATAAGGTGTCATGTTTCAGATAGACACTTGTCTAAAATAAGACCTCATAACCAATTTATTGACTCTACTTTCTTAAATTGTAACTAGTTTTCACATCTTGACACTTGGAATTATGATTTTCCAACTTCACTTATTCTATTTCCTCTCTTATACTCTATATATTCAATCTATTTTGGCCTTGTAAACAATCCACAATTGGTGTGGCAAAGCCCTGCTAGTTTTGACATCTTATTTTTCCTTTGAATAAAGTTCTAAAGTTGATTTTTTATTTTTAAATCTTGCCTAAGTATTTCAAGTAGTCCATGTGTATGACAAGTGATGAATGTCTTCTCCTTTCTTCCATTCTACTCTTGTATGCATTGTGTGAATAGTAGCATTTCTTTTAACAGGTTTCATGAAGTGTAACTTTTTGTTAAGGTGTATTTGAATTAGGAGAGAGATTATTAGTGTCTAGGATCATACCTCCTTTTCACCCACCTTTGGATATGCATAACAATATCCTTCCATGTATAAACACTTATGCTATAAGAACATGAGTTGAGGTCAATTTTAGTAGTCTTCTTTCTTTATGAAAGTGCAAGTATGTTTGTGGATTTATATTTTGTATATCACCTTCATTATTATAGGTTGATTATATGTTTCTTCCTTCCCTTTTCACCCCTAATAGTTATTAGTCTAGTGTAGTGTGTGATCCTAAAAGATAGATAAAGGGAGTTAGACCTTCAAACTTATAGATATATATCTTATCTTAGCTTGTCTATATACAAAGATAGTTCCATGTTATCCCAAATTTGATAAGGTCTACTTTAATTCTCTAGGGTTAAAATTTGGGCTATAATAGTTTTGGCACACCCAGTGGAGCATGAAGTCCAAAAATATTATTTAAGATGGATGTGGGTCTTGACAACAAGGAGGCTATAATAGTCCCACTTCCTATAATATCTAGTGAATCTAACATTTAGATATTTGATGTAGACTAGTGCACTTTTTCATTCTCAAGGTAAACACAAGGTCTCTTACCAAATGCATTCCATTTTAATTTTAATATTTTCCTTGTTATTCATATAAATCAAATATATTTGATAACATTAATCCTTATCTAAAGAGATCCTACCTTTCTCACAAGCCTATGATAAAGTTCTTGAGTGGCCCATTCTTGCAAAGTCTTAAAGCTACCATGGCAAGGAACCTACCTTTTATAGACTTTAATGGATATATCCCTCTAATAATT
Organism: Torreya grandis; assembly: GCA_037957365.1. Classification (NCBI taxonomy): domain Eukaryota; kingdom Viridiplantae; phylum Streptophyta; class Pinopsida; order Cupressales; family Taxaceae; genus Torreya; species Torreya grandis. The sequence goes on from JARHVA010000500.1 coordinate 1,708,972, forward strand.
TCCCATTATGATGGAATTTTCATATCTTCCCTCAAATGTGTTCCCTCATACACCAATGAGACTACCATTACCCCTATTGAGCATATTAAAAACATTGATAACTTCTAAAATATACATCGCATCATTAAGGAGAACATAATAATCAAATTATTGGATATATCTTTCAAAGGAAAATATCTTGACTTGTATGGTAATTTTTCACCTAAATAAATCACCACATGGGAGGAGTTAAGAGATGTTTTTAGGAGAATATTTGAAGACAAGAGTGACAACTTGTCACTGATTGAGCAGTTAACCAGCATAAGGAGAGCAACTCAAGAAGTCATTCAAGACCTCAACACAATATTTTAGAAGACATGGGATAGTATCCAAATATTGGTAAGACCCATATCATACCATGTTTTCTTTTACTATCTTAAAGATTTTGATAGTGATATTTTTATGATGATGCAATTTATGGGAGGGATCACATTTCGTAATGCTTATGAAGTGGCCATTAGGGCAAATAATTATTTGATTTAAGATGGTAAAATTCACCCAAGACCCCCCATACCTCTATTTCCATATTTTAAATCCCCTGCACCTATTATTGTTCTCATTCTTACACCTAAACATAAGCCTACTACCCCTAGTCAACCAAGTAAGTCTAATGAGGCAAAATGAATGAGAGCTATGGAGCAATATATTCTAAGTCTCAAGAGGATCATAAAATATCAAAAAGTAAAGCCTTTTTAAATCCACTATTATCATAATTATTCCTACCCAAAATATCAAGGTAAAAAACCACCCTTTTAAGGTAATCATCAAGGTCGTCCTTAAGGTCAAGGACATTTAGTTCAATCAAAGTCATACAATGGTTATAATCCCAATGATCCATTCACCTCAAGAGCATTAGTGTCTACTAAAAATAACCTTTCCCAAGAGAATGATGATCAACCTTCATGGGATCAACCTCATGATCCATCTACATATGCCAATGATTCCTTCAATTAAGCCTTCATGTAAAGTTTGGGAACTATGCCAGTTATGAATCAAGATGAGGTACCAAATGGAGGAGAGACCAATGGGAAGAGTACTCAAGTGGGGTCTACATTGGTCAATTGGTATTAATATGACCCATGTGTTGTGAATTATCAAGGGAAGTCAAGCAAATATGCAAGTCTTATAACTATAAACATAAGAGAAAATAAGAATGTAATTGAAGAGGTTCAAGGGGATGTTAAGTGTTCAATCATCCCAAAGAGTAGTTATTTTTAATACAATACCAAGTGCACTAATTGATAAAATAAATTAAAATGACAAGAGTGTTTTTATAACTAAAAATTCTCCAAGTAATAGGTGACACCATTCCTACTAGTGGACAATCAAAAGTTAGTGGCTCTTTCACTAACATTTTAGAGTAAATGAAGAGGTCTCGTGTGAATGTATCAATGTGGGATACACTAGTAATACCTATACAAGAAGACCTAATCCAAGAAGAGATGTATATACTTAGTTTGGAAACTAATTAGCCTAGTGGGAAAGAGGTATCCTTGATAAATACTTTGAATCGTAGTGAAGGATAGTTAAGTAAGTTAAAAAGGTAGACAAACTTCCTACTTTCTATCTATCCATCATCATTGAAGATGTTTTAATTCAAAATTGTCTTATTGATAGTGAAGTAAATAATTTTGGCATGCCCAAGTAAGTAGCTAATAAATTCAACTTGAAGTATGAGTTTCATTCCAAAGGAGTGATATAATTAGATGGGTCAGCTACTAAGACCATTGGCATAATCAAAGTTTTACAACTTGTTCTCCATGCTTATCCTACTTTCACTATTCCTCAAGATGTTGTGGTTATATATGTGCCACCTCATTTTGCACTTTATTTATCAAGAGAATTCACTTCTAAGATTTGAGGATGGCTGACTTTAGATTGGTCTTATATGGAATTTATGACTAGGTATGATGTAAAGGTGTCAATCAAATCTGAACATCTATCTATTTTTCATGTAGAACCTATTAGCCAATTTTGGCCCACATATAGAAACTTGCCTAGATAGGTCATTTTTGGAAGTCCTAGCATGGTTTAATCAAGATGAATAAAGTTCTTAATGAAGTGGATTATCAAAAAATACTTGCACAATTCTAAAGAGACCAAACCATCATGACACATCATGTATAAATGAATAGATCAAATTAATTATGCATTTAATAAGTTCATATAGGAGGCCTCTCAGATCCAAAATATCACATGGACATGAATTTATTCATGCCTAAATCATGATCTACAAATTTTGTATCTTGATGAGCTTGATATCTCAAGATATAGGTCTTTAAAGTTGAATTTACATAGTGGGACATACATGCAATTGTCAAATTTGGGCTTCATGAAATAACCATTTGGATTCAAATTTTCCAAGGATGAATGTAAAACTAACAAGTAGGAACTCAAGTTGAGATCTAATAGTGCACAGATAGTTAATAGGTCAAAAGGTCCCTAGGATGAGGTCAATGGTATGCATTTGATCAGATCAAAGATCTAATGGAAAGTAGTAACCTAACATTATCATTGGGTCCCAAAGATCTAATGGATCATATTTAATTGCACCAAGTAGATCAATAGCAAGTATCAAGTTAAAAATTTAGAGGATATTGAGATTAAGTGAAGGGATAACAAATGTCATGATCCTAGTGACTTAGTAAATCAATGGTGTGCATTCAATCAAGTGGAAGGAGATTGATAACATGTGTTTAATTGGACCAAGGACATAGATGGTCTGTATGAGGTCAAAAATTCAAGGAAATTAGATCAAATGCAAGGCCACCATATGGCATAAGTGCATTAAATCATGAATATGATAATAGGATTCTGAGAATGAAAGAAGATCTGACAAGTGTCATGATCAAGGGGGCCAAATCAAGATCAACAAATAAAATTAAAAGTTGAAAGATAAGAGATTTCAATGGATAATGAATTTGACTTAGGTTAAACCAAAGTAAATATCTCAAATGGATATTCCACCATTAGAGTTTAGTCAAGCACCACTAAGAACAAGATGTAGTCATATAGTCAGGATGGTTAATAATGAATCTCTATCATTGTTAAATCTCAGACAAGACCTCTGATCAATTACTTAGAACCTATCAACCCATTATCCAAAAGTTGAAAGATCATTACATTGGTGTGTTAATTTCTCTTTTATAAGGAATAACCTTGTGAGCAGTGGCTTCTTAGCTCCCATAAGGTTTAGAGGTAGAATAGGTCTATTTAGATCTAATAGAGATTAAAAAAAAAGGAAGCTATGTGAACTATAGGATTTTCATTGACATGACATCTATAGAAAAACCAATAAATAAGATTGGTTTTCAATCTCTAGTAAATCTATATTCAAGATGGAGTAGGTGTATATATGGACAAGATATAGAGCAGTGTTGCATCTTCCAATACAGTCATAGCCTTGAAAAATAGGTACCTACAACCACTTAAAGAAAACTTAGGCATGTCTCTGTCAAGTCCATAGATATGAGGACTGTGTACTCATAATAAAAGTAAATGGAGATGGTGTAGAAGATAAAATAAAAGAGATTTGGGGATTCGAGAGTAAAATGGAGCATTTATTTATTCTCAAATCCTTTAGTCCAAATTAGATCAAATATGGTTTATAAATTAAGAAGGGTGGTATCCCAATTAATGATCTTGGATGGTGTGCTCCCCTTCTCTCTCCCCTTTCTCCTATATCTCTTATTCTTTTCCATTTGTAAACTCTCTCTCACTTTCATTAAGAAATTATATCTCAATTATATAAGATTAAAGACTCTCATTTGATAACCCTAGACCCTATCAAAACTTGTATGAAAGACCTCTTAAAGTAATAAAGACTATATTTAGCTATCTCTCCCCTCTAAATTGTGTGTAACAAAGCTTGTGCATGATTTCATTATGAAGGAGAATATTCCATGCCCATTATCCTCCTTTCTTGCTCATTTCTAGGTGTCTTCAATTTAGTTTTAGGTCTATGTTAGTGTTATTTATATCATTGATGCAAGCTCTCAGTGAGTCTTATAACTCCTCATTACCTTCATTCATTACTTCTTGAACCTATTTTATGAAACACTTATGTAACTATTTAGTTTTGTGAGATTGTTTTTAAGCTAGTACTATCTTATGCTTCTTCAATGTATATTTCATGATTTTGTGAGTTTTCACTTAATTTGTTGCATCACCTTGTTAGTTTTCGTAAGATCCATATTCCCTCTTTCTAACCCTTTTCTCAGTGCAATCATTAGTTTAATTGATCCATCTAGAGGAAGCTGACCTTATCTAGAGGTCCAACCCAACCATATGTGACCCACAACATGGGTTGTTCCCATAGTGTATCTAAATTGGAGAGAGTCTAAAGAACCCTCTCCAAGGGTGAAAATTGACACTACAATAATTTATAGCACACCCAATGGGATTTCATTTAAAATAAGATTGGTCAAAGCTTGATGCTAGTTTGATCAATTTTTAGTATTTATAGCTTCCAAATAATATCATATGGAAACTCCAAAAGAATATTCAACATTCTGATAGTAGAGCAATGACTACATGTCATGCCAAAGGTGATTACAAGGTCAACTTCTAGAGGTATTCCCTTTGAATTCATTTACTTGACTTTAAAATTAGTAAAGAAATTAAGATTTATTAATACACACCCATATAAAGGAAAATTTGTTCCTAAATCACTTTCAAGACCTGCCCCTATAATAATATCTTTGTTAAACCCTTTCATTACCATGGTAGCCCATAGAGATTTCTTTTGTGTGGCCTTTAATGGTCAAAGTCATTTGGACCTCCCTTAGGATGATCCTATTCCAATAATATCTCTCAAAAGTGCCCCTCATGGATGTAGCTAATTTTTTCAACATTCATAATTTCAATGAGGAAAATGTAGCAATTAGATTATTAGCCATCTCTTTCAAAGGTAAATCCCTAGATTGTTATAAAAGCCTTGATGCTAATTATATTACATCATGGGATGAATTAGGAGATGCATTGTGTAAAATATTTGATGATAAAATTGACCATTTGTCACTTTAAAAATATTTAACCACATTTTAAAGGCCCCCTCATGAAGTTATGCAAGACTTTAACACAGGGTTCCAAAAGACTTGGGATAGAATCCTAATCTCTTTAAGCCTACCCCTAACTTTATATCTATTTACTATTTTAAGGACATAAATAGTGGCATGATTGTAATGATATAATCCATGGGAGGAAACACATTTATAAATGCATATGAGGTGGCAATCAAAGAAAAAAATTATCTGGTGCATGCTGGCAAGCTTACACCTAAACCACTAAGGCCTTTGTTCTTTAAGACTAGACCATCCCATGTTTCTATTTATCCATTACTATCATTCCTCTTGTGACTAAAATTAATATTTTACCCTCACCTAAGAAATAAAAAGCTTCCATTAGTCAATCTAGTGATTCCCAAGAACACAAAAACTTTCAAGATCTAATAGCATATTTCAGTCCTTAGGAAATAAACTAGTGAATATGAAGAGGCAACAAGATTTTAATAGGCCTTATCATATCAAACTCAATATAAATATTATTAAGAAAATATTACACCCTACAAAATCAACTTCCATGGCCAAGGCTAAGGTCAAAACCAAGGACAAGGGCCACCTAACTATGTTAGGCAAAACAACTATAATCCAAATGTTGCAATCACGTCCAACACTTTGGTCCCCATCTAGAATAATATTTCTCAAGAAGCTAAGGGTACCATTCATTAGAATTGGTATTTTGTTCAATCCATTATTATTAACACTGATTTCACTCAAGCTTTCAATTATCAATGGAAGTAGGTTGCTAATTATGGGTACAATCAAGCTCTTATGGCTCAGAACACAGAGGTACCCATGATGACAAAACCAAAAGATCCTCAAAAATGTTAGGGGATTGATTAATTAAAAATCCATTTTTGTGATATAATGGTTAAATATTATCAATAAGAGTGTTATACACTTAATTAGTAGGCTAGTTCTAGCCAGGAATACATTTCGGTGGTAGAAAATACAAGGTTCAAAAGAAGGAACATGGATGGTAACTAAGAAGCAGTCAAGGAGCCTCTTACTATTGCTCCCTCAATATCAAATCCAAATGGACCTAATTCTATTCCAAATTTTTTAATATCTCCAAGGAATTAAAATAAAGGGAATGTTTATGTCCCTCAAAACTCACAAACTCAAGGCACAATTGTGGCTCACAAAACACAACCAAATGTTGGTGGTTCACCCATCAACATTGTGGAACAAATGAAAAGGTCCAATGTGAGTTTTCCAATGTGGGATATGTTGTCCATTATTTTTTAAGTATACATCCTCTAATAAGGGTTGTCAATCAATATTTTTGAGAAACTACCAGTTAAGGAAAATGTGTTTCTCACCAATGCAACCAAAGGACCTGTTGGTGTTCTAAATTACACCCTAGCTGAGTAGAAGATTGTTCAAGTATTTTAATAAAATATGGTCCAAAATGGTACTAATCCTAGGATATGTGTATCTTAATATTGGAATAGACCTCTGGATAAGGTTGGATTCCTTCTAGATCTATCACCTAAACTAGCACTTGCTTGGAAAAAGGAGATAATTTTTAACCATAACTTATGAAAGCATGTAAAAGAGGTGATGCACCAATAATTCAATCACTCAAACTCACATAATAAATACTATGATATAATTTCAATAATAAATAATATAAATCTCACATAAATATTATAAAATAAGGCATAAATCAATTATCAAATTAGTATGAAAGGGCAAATATCCACTTTTAAGCTAGACAACAAACTATAATGACCTATAAGAACTACTAATCACTTCCTGAAGGTGAGAAAAAATTAGACATAGATAAATAACATACATTCACTTAACCATAGTACATGAATTCATGGACCACACTTCAATCTAGCTTAGAAAATAATGAAATTCAATATTTATTACATCAAAAAGGTGTCAAAGTACAAATTTTGGAAGGGTCTAGTCATACCAAAAAAAAGGAGTTTTAAGGCTTGGAATCCTTTATTTATAGAAGAGAGAGAGATGTACATTAAAAAAATCCCAACCATTTTCAATGAATTAACATTCTCAAGGATGTTGAGTCATGGTCTTATTAGGAAAGAAGGTCCTATAAAAGAATTGAATGTTCTATTTGATCTTTATCCATCCACTAGGTATCCATCTTGAGACTCTACATTATGATCTTGAGGATTAAAACTTTATACCTTGAAACTGATAAAGTCATGTTATTCTACTTTAGGTAGCTATAAATATCTACTTTTCTAGGAAATAACCATGCCAAAGGATAAGGAGATTCTCACTAATTACATATTTACCCCAAATAAATATCTAAGCACAAATTTCATTATAGATTGAAAAACAATCATATTTATTAGTTTTCTTATATTTATCATGTCGATGAGATGGACTTTACCAGCTATTCAATCTTACTTTGACAAAATTCACCAACCCTTAGTTTGCTTTAGGTCCTATGAAAACCTATTTTACCACTACTAAGTTGTAATGCCCCCCTTCGATCCTAAAATATACATTCTAGTTCAATTTTTAGGATATCTTCAAACTTGGATCCTTTGTGTTTTCTTGTCTCAATTGACAACTAGCTCATCAACTTCCATTGAAAATTTCTTAGGATTTCCCCTTATTTATTGGCTATCAAAAACTAACCTAGATTATTGACATATTGACCCATCTCACTCTATTAGATCTTGCTTGTCTTAATGACCACTAATCATCGATCTTCTACTAATTAAATGCACTTGTGCCACTTGTCATGCACACATTTACTTTTGAGATCTAATAACTTAACCTTTGTTTTTCATTAGATATGAATTTATGATTGAATGTACTCCATTGATCTTCTAGGGAGCCATTAACACTATCAATCTACCTCACTCCATTACATTAAGGTATACAATTGAATGTGAGCCATTGATCTTGAACCTATTTGAAACCCCAATAACTATTTTATGGTTCTTAAATTTGATGTTTTTATGAACATCATTTGATGTCCCCATGGATGTATTTGACATCCCATAGACCATCAAATTTAAGATATAATGTATTTTGATCAAGCTTTAATTTGAATCTCATGCAAACATCTCCCATTATTTGACACACTTTAAATATTTAAATCTTGAAGCACATGAATCATGGAGGGACCAAATTTACTGGATATTTTCTTGATATCAAAAGGGATGAACCCACTTGATCCATTAGTTCTAGGATATTTTTAAGTGGAGATAAAAAATTCTTAAGCAAGCTAGTCTATGTATCTTTACGTAACATCTACATGACCATATGGTCATTTGAATCTCAACGGATATTTACTGAGGCTTGAATTTGACACTTTCATGATCATCTTACTCTATGTGACCAACTTTAAAACTCCATAACTTAATCTAAGAAGCTAGCATGGACTTTAAACTTGTAACATATGTTCTTGGCACAAGGGACTTTATGGCACTACAATTCTATTGATCATAAGGCTTTCTAAGCTCATATATAAAATGTGCAAATGAACTAGTTCATTTTTTTCCTATGTGATGTCTTGACGATGGTTTGGTTCTTCAAATTTGAATATTTCATATTTTTCTCAATATTTCAAATATCTAATGATATATTAAGGCTTGTGTAACCTGTTTTGTGTTCTTAGACACCATGAAAATTGATTAGACCCTTCACTTATAATTGTAGACTTATCCCTTAAAGATCAATCAAATCACACTTTATTTCTTAAAGTGTTCAAAAATATTTTAAAAATATATATGATCTCCACTTGAAATCTATCTACTCCTTGGGACATTGGGTCACTCTTCAATCAGGATCCTACTTCTTCCACTAGACTCTTGAACTAGACACATTTTTAGTATGTAGACTAGATTTGGTCAACATCTTTGGTAATTTGGCTGGGTAGCATGCCTATTATGCTTGATAACTTAGACTCGATACATGAATCATGGATCATTTATATGATACATGGACCATTTAAATTGACTTCAAGATATCCTTTTAACTTTCAAAGATAAATAATTCCAACATACAGGGAAAGAAAAAAATAAAAGGGAAACTAAATTAATAAATCAAAGGTAACTAACCTACTAAACTATGCAACAAAGCACTTATTTAGGAAAAAATAGAAACAAACTAATGTGTTATAAAAATGCTTAGAGAAAAAACCAAAATAATTAACTATATACAGGGGACTTAGCTTCCTCAATAGCAGTGTTTTAGATATATCCATTTTACTGGGATAGGAAGATATTCACCATCCATCCTTTTGATTTGGAAATCATTATGAGATTTATAGCTATAGACTGTATATGGACCACTCCAGAGATAATCAAAAAAATTTTGTCTTTTTGGTTTAGCTCTATCCTCATCCCACTTGAGGACCCAATCTCCTTCTTGGAAACCTCTTGAAGAAGTTCCTTTGTCAAAATATTTCTTCACAATTACTTGATGGACTTCCATAGCCAACATTTACTGATGTCTTATTTATTCTAGCTCCATGAGATTATCATATCTTATTTCTATTTGATCATTCTCTAAAATCTCAAGTTGATTCTTTAATTCTAAAGTAGGGAATTCAAGAGAAATAGGCATTCTTGCTTCCTTACCATACAATACTTGTATGGTTAATTGGAAATTGACCTCTTATAGGTGATCCTATCAGCTCATAGAGTTAACTTCAATTTTCCCCTAATGATCTTCAACAAATTCTTGTTAGTGGACTCAATAAGGCCATTGCCTTGTAGCTAATAGTTTGATGAGGTAATGAGAAAAATACTATGTTTAAATTCCCACTAACTAATCTTAGACCCTAAAAAAACTATATAATTATTAGAAATTATGGTTTAAGGGACCCCAAATATGGTAAGTAAACCTTCATATAAGTCTAAAACACTGGTTTCATTGGATTCTTTTAATACTACTACCTCTATCCATCTAGTAAAATAATCTATAATAGTTAAGATCTACTTGTGTCTTGAGCCTGAAGGGGGGTTAATGAGACCAATAAATTCAAATCCCCATTGGATAAAGGGTTTATTTATTGAAATTTGTTAGATAGGTAAGGCTAAAATCTTTGCTTTTCCAACAAACATGGCATATTGTCTGCATTTCCTAGTCCATGGATGATAATCACCAAATAAACTTGGCTAATAATACCCACCTCTCATGATCTTTTAGGTTGTGATATTTGATAAATAATGTCCTCCACCATGTCCATCATGAAACTTCTCAATTAACTTCTATGCTTGACATGGTTCTATGCATATGATCAATATGCCACTAAGATCCTTTTTGAATAATACATTATCAACAAGAGGAAAAGGAATTGACTACAATCTAAAATATATCCTCTTTTAAGGGGTGAGATGAGAAGGATAAATACCATCCTGTATATATATTACCATATCTTGGAACCAACTAGAAGGTGAGGCTTGATCACTTGAAACTTGTTCATCATTTGACACCATAACCATCCCATTAGTCTTCTGTAAGTCTTGGGCTAGATATTCATAAATTCTTTTGCATCTAACTAGATTTGTGACCTTGATCTCAACACCATATTCCATGACCTTGGTTATCCAACCATATCCTTTGTCATTTATATCCTTATTCAAGAGGAAATATTTTACACTTGGATGTGTAACCATCAAATGTATCTTATTATTGGAATACAAGTACCTAAACTTTTTAAGATACTTTATGACTGAAAATATATGCTTCTCAAAAAAATAATACCTTATTTAATATTATTTTAAGCCTTGATTGAAGAAGGCTATTAGCTACTCTAAAGTCTCTTTATTTTGTTGCATGAGAATAAATCAAATTGTGTCAATGTTAGCATAGGTGTATAATAATTAATCCTTTGTGAAGTCAAGGTTCAAGAGTGTAGGAGCATTGGCTATATATTTCTTTATCTCTTCAAAACTTTCTACTCCTTTCTTAGACCAACTAAAACTCTTACCCTTATTTAGCATGGTTGTGAGTGGCCTAGATAAATTATAAAAAATTAAAATGTATCTCTTTATGAAATTGATCTTACCTAAAAATATTTATAAGGATTTCTTGTGCTTAGGTAGGGAAAGAGCAAGAATTAAGTCTATCCTATTAGGATCTATGATTATACAATGTTTTGGGATTATATGTCCAATAAACCTACCTTCATGAATAGATAAAACACTCTTTTTTGGATTCAAATATACTTCAAATTCCTTGCACCTTTCAAACAGTTATCTGAGGTGAATCATATGCTCATATGCACTGTTAGAGAATATTGTTATGTCATCTAGATAAAAGCATAAAATTTCTAAGGAGACCTTGAAATTCCATGTCCATGGATTTATAAAAAGTGGCTCCATCATTAGATAATCAAAAATAAATCTTTATATATCCAAATGTCCCCCACTTTATGGTGAAGGCTATTTTAAACTGGGCTTCTTCTTTGACCAAAATCTGGTTATACCCACTATAGTCATCCAATAAGGAGAACTTTTTTGAACCTATAACTAGTTGTAAAATTTGTTCCATTGATGGTAATGACCATTATTTTTCCATACTTTAATAAGGTTTTCCACTTAAGTTGAGTGTTTAATTAAAAATATTATCATTGACTCAATGAGCTTATGCATAGTCTCATCTTCTAAATAAATGGTATGTTCATATAGACTTGAATAAAAACCTTTAAGGTCATTATACTACCATGAAAATACATCTACAAAACTTGAACATAACTTAACAAAAGTTTCTTTCTCTGAAGATGTGCAAACTTTGCCCAACTTTAAGCTCTTACTAGTTATAATCTCTACATTTGTATAATGTTCTTCCTTGGTTGATAAATCAAACTTTTTTTCTCAATTCATCATCTTTGTTGAATATGTTTTAAAAGGTAACAAACCCTTTAGGCAAATTTTTTGTCTTCAATTGCACAATCTGGTCATCATACTATTGTAAACGCTTGTCTTGGTTCCTTAAGGAAAACTCAGCTTCTTCTTATAAGAATCTAACAATCTGACTATCATATTCAAATACTTTCCAATTTTCATGGTTGTTCAAGACAAAATGTCTCACAATTACCTTGATGTGTGATTGAACTTTTTCATTTTTTATGTCATTTGAGATACTAAATTATGACCCAATAACAGTCATCATGTCTACATGCTTCTTCTTATTTCTTGATATGGTCTAAATATTAAAATATTGAAATAATTAAACTAGGTCCCATAATATATTCTTATAAGACCTAAGTAGTGGGTTCTTTCATATATTAAGTTCCATCACTTGGTGAACTACCAGTTCACTATCTTCAAAAACTTGTAAGGTATTGAACTTCATCTTTCTTGCCTATTACAAACCATGCACTAGTACTTCATATTCAATAAAATTATTGGAACAACCAAAATAAAACTTGATATAAGAGAAATACCTTTGATTTTTAGGATAAATTAACATCATTCTAGCTCTAGTGTCATGTTTATTCCTGGATCCATCAAAATATAGTTGCCATAAGCCATCACTAGGCTGATCATCTTTCATTAATGTTGGAGTTGGTGCATCATTTTCATGAAGATAATAGACACCAAATATTTCTTCTTCAATTATTTTTTAGGGATCATGTCCATGTAAATTAGAGGCCCATTTATCAATGAAAATATATAGAACTCCATCTAGAGGTGATTCAAATTCCACCTCACTAGTTTCCAATATATTGTTTGAGATAACATAATTAGTGTTCACCATACTTGTAATATATGGATATAAATGAAACAAAGTAATAGGTTTAGAATTTATTGTTATTTTAGTACCATATCTATTGTTATTGTAATAGGTCCAATAAGCTAACAAATATTTATAATAAATATGGTACTAAAATAACAATAAATTCTAAACCTATTACAATATGTGAGTTTTAGATCCTTGATTATGGATAGTATCTTTGTTTTTGACCCATATAATTATAATCCCCCCTTGGTATTTGGCTCATAGACAAGACCAAGCTTGTCTACAATTTACTTTGGCATGACAATGCTACTAGCTCTATTATCTACCATACAATTATAGACCAAGCAATCACCAAATATAAAAGAGAGATAAAATGGAGGGGTTTTATTTGATTTAAAATTGGTTTTGTCTATTTTTTCATGTTATGTATTTTTTTATTAGGTTGGTTGATTTGTTGGTCAGAATTGGCCAAGATAACTCCCTATGTCTCAACTGGTTTTTTAGATACCTTAAGATTTGAAATCTCTTGAATAAGCATGTCCTTTTGTCCTATAATGGAAAATTAATCCCATAAGATAATTATAAGATTTGATTTCTTCATTTGATTTATTATTCTGAAATATGCTCCACTAACCTTTGGCTATAACTTTTGAGCCACTAGTTGTTCTCTAGTTAGAGGCATTTTGGGAACCTTCACTGTATCCTCATTTTAAATCTTTTGTGCTATAGGAAAATCAAATTGATCCTTGACACTCTTAGAAATAAACTTAGGAACACTATATGTATTGCTCACATCTTGAGTTTCTTCAATTGTGCTTCTTTTAGCTCTAGTTAGAGCTACAACTTGACCATTTGTGTTTCTAGTTTTACCAACTTGTTTGAATGTAATATGGTCATCTAATTGCCAATTAACATTGATAGCATCAGGTTGATTTAGAATTTGTTGATATTCTCCTTAGAATACCATATTTATATCTTGATACTGACCACCTTGAAGAGAGAACTATTCATATGTTATTTATGGTATAGTAATATCTTGTGATACCAATTCTTGATCCTAAGTGTCATTTGGATTAGAAGGTTGCCAACCTGAATCTTACATCAAGTTATTTTGAGGAATATATCTTTTAAACTGCAAGGTATATTAGCATCAATTATTGAATATAGCTTAGTTTGGGTTATGGCTCCTTGATTTTTATAAGGTTGACTATTATCATTAAAACCTTGATAAGGAGGTCTTTGTTTATTGAAATAATAATATGTATTATGGTTTTGTTATTGATAAGGTCTACCTTGGTAGTGTTATCTCTTGAGTTGAACAATCTTGTTTCCAAAATCTTATAACATGCTTTTCAGATCACCAATCTCATTAGTTTGATTAGGAGGGGCTACAAGTAGGACATTTAGGGATGGAATAAGGGATATAGATGGAATGTGGGGAACTTAAGGAGGAGGAATAGGTTGTAATTTTTGGAATATAGGTATTACAGGTCTTGGATCAAGTTTACTAGCTTGTATTAAGCTATTTTCTACTCTTATTACAGTTTCATAGGTGATTATCAAGGTATTACCACTTATAGACTATATCATGACACTTATATCAGAATTAAAGGCCTTAAGATAGTACAAAAAATTATACTCTAGGGATGGTATAACCAATTTAGGGATCATATTCCATGTCTTTTGGAATTTGAGGTTAAAATTGGACATGAACTCATGGGGGCACCTTTGTATGTTAGTTAGTTGTTCAACCAAAGATAGATGATCAAAATTATCTTCAAATTACCTAACTAAGGTTGCACCTAACTCATCTCAAGTAGAAATGGAGGTCAATGTAATATTCATACACCATTGTAGTGAATTTCCCTTGAAGGAAGCAACAAGTAATCTGATAACCACATTATCTTGAGTAATATTATGAACAAAACATAGATTGGAAATGTCTTGGATATACTTAATAGTAGTAGTTTTGTCCCATTATCATGAGAATAAAGGGTTACTTTTTAGGTCAAACACATGGATGTCATCATATTGGGATAAATTTAGGGGACTACCACTATTAAATGAAATAAAAAATTAATTCTTGATAACCATTTGGGCAAAAGGGATTTGGCTTATGGGGATAATAGATTGGACTAGATCAATAAGATAACCAAGAGATTAATTATTATTTTGGGGATAATTATTTTTCCTATTAAATATTTATCTTTTATTATAAGTAGAAGGAAATTCAATAAGTTAAAAAAGAGTACCTTTACTTGATGATCTTGTGTAACCTTTGGCATGAAATCACTATCTGAAAGATGTTATACACTCTGAAATTGAAGGATCTTCAACTTTTGATGATGGTAGATGTATCCTCCTTTTAAAATTTATTCTTCTCAATATTCAAACTTCAATTATACCAAAGAAACTTGGTCCCACTGGGCATGCCAAAATATTATTGGTGTTCTAGATTGCACCCTAACTGAGTAGAAGATTGTTCAAGTATTTTAATCAAATTTGGTCCAACATGGGACTAATCCTAGGATGTGGGTATCCTAATAATGGATTATACCTCTGGAGAAGGTCAGTTTCCTTCTATATCTATCACCTAAACTAAACCTAAACTAGCATTTGTTTGAAAAAGGGAGAGAAGTTTTAACCATAACTTAAGAAATCATGTAAAAGAGGTGATGTACCTATGATTCAATTACTCAAACTCACACAATACACACTATGAGATAATTTCAACACCAAATAATATCAATCTCACATAAATATTTTAGAATAAGGCATCAATTAGATATTAAATTAGCATGAGAGGGAAAATATCCACTTTTAATCTAGATAACAAACTATAAATTACACTTATAATGACCTATAATAACTACTAAGCACTTCCTAAATGTGAGAAAAATATATACATAGACAAGGAACATACATTCACTTAACTAAAATACATGAATTCATGGAACACGCTTCAATCTAGCTTAGAGAATGATGGAATTCAATCTTTATTGCATCAAAAATGTGTGACAATACAAATTTTGGTAGAGTCTGGTCATACCAAAAATAGGGATCTATTTTAAGGCTTAGATGCTTGTATTTATAGGGGAGAGAGAGAGAGAAAGAGTTATGCATTGAAAAGGGACTAACCACTTTCAATGGATTAGCATTCTCAAGGATGCTAAGTCATGGTCTTATTAGGAAATAAGTTCCTATAAAAGAATTGAATGCTCCATTTGATCTTTATCCATCCACTAGGTGTTCATATTTGGATTTTACATCATGATCTTAAGGACTAAAACTTTATACCTTGAAACTGATAGAGCCATGTTATTCTACTTTAGGTGGCTGTAACTATCTACCTATCTAGGAAATGACCATGCTAAAGGATAAGAAGCTTCTCATTAGTTACATATCTACCTCAAAGAAATATCTAAGCATAAGTTTCATTATATATCAAAAACCAATCATATTTATTGGTTTTATTATATTTATCATGTTGATGAGATGGATTTTTCTAGATGTTCAGTCTTTGACAAAAGTTGTCAACCCTCAGTCTATTTTAAGTCCTATAAAGACCTAGTTTTCCACTACTGAGCTTCAATTCGCCCCTTCAATCCTAAAATATATGTTCTAGTTCAATCATGAGCCATCTTTGAACTTGTCTCCTTTGTATTTACTTGCCTTGGCTGAAAATTGGCTCATTGACTTCTATCAAAAATGTCCTAGGCTTGCCCCTTATTTATTAGCTATCAAAAAATGACCTAGATCATTAACATATTGACCCATCTTAATTGATTAGATATTGCTTATTTGGATGATTATTGATCATTGATTTTTTTCAAATTAAATGTGCTTATGCCACTTGTCATACAAACATTTGATTTTGAGATCCACTGATCCCTTGACTTAAGCTCACCATTAGATCTAAATGTATGAACGAATACACTTCATAAATATTCTAGGGACCCACTAAAACTATCAATCTTCCTTGATCCATTAGATGAAGGTGTACAATTGAACACAAGCCATTGATCTTGGACCTATTTAAAACCCTAATAGCTACTTTATGATGCTTAAATTTAACATTTGCATGAATGTCATTTGACATGCCCACATATGTATTTGACCTCCTACAAACCCTCAAATTTAAGATCTAATGGAATTTTACACGAGCATTAATTTGAATCTTGAGCGAATGTCTCCCATTATTTTACTCACTTTGAAGATTTATATCTTGAAACACAAGAATCATGGACGGACCAAATTTACTGGAGATGTTATTGATATCAAAAGGGATGAACCCACTTGATCCACTAGTTCTAACATATTTATAAGTGGAGATAAAAAAATGCTCAAGTAAGTTGGTATTTATGTCTTTGCATGATGTCTACATAATCATATGGCCATTTGAATCTTAATGGTTATTCATTGAGGCTTGAATTTGACACTTGTATAACCATCTTGCTCTACGTGACCAACTTTAAAACTCTATAACTTAATCTACGAAGCTTATGAAGACTTGAAACTTGAAAGATATGTTCTTAGCATAAGGGACTTTATGGTGATATAATTATATTTATCATGAAGTTTTCTAAGCTCATATATATAATATACAAATGAACTAGCTCATTTTTTCCTATCTGACATCTTAGAAATGGTTTGGTTCTTCAAATTTTCATAGTCCATATATTTGTCAATATTTCAAGGCTTTGATGATCTTTTAAGGCTTGTGAAACCTGGTTCATGTTCTTAAACACCATGAAAACTGCTTGGACCCTTCACTTGTAATTATATACTTGTCCCTTGAAGATCAATCAGATCACACTTTAAGCTTACTTAAAGTGTTTCAAAATATTTATAAAATCTATATGATCTCCACTTGAGGTCTATTTTATCCTTGGGATATTAGGTCACTCTTCAATCAGGATCTTGTCCTTCCACTAGACTCTTAGACTAGTCACATTTTTGGTATGTAGACTAAATTTGGTCAATAAGACCTAGTGAAGGGCAATCAAGTAAGATGGTAAAACCTCCTCCCTTCTACATTTATTAATAATTAGTGACTCTTTAGTGCATAATTGATAGGTAGATAGTGGGGCTAGCACCTAAGTAATGCTAAAGTCCATAGCTAATCAAATTGGTCTAAAATATGAGCCCCAGTTTAAAGGAGTTATACAACTTGATGGTTATTCCACCAAGCCATCTGGTATCATCAAAGACCTCAACTTGACCTTGTATGCAAGAAGACTCCAGTGGCTTATGGAATTTTTTTTATGGTTCAAAGAGCAAACATGGAGTGGGTGTAGATTAAATGCTAGTATCCCCCTCAAATGACAAATATTTCTCATCTTATAGGTTAAAATTTAGTGGGAATTAGTCTCTTAATGTGCATGTGCCTCCTTGTTTACACTATACTATCTAGGGAATTTACATCAAATATTGTAGGTTATCTAGTAAGAGACTAGTCATATATGGTATTCAGAACAAGATATGGGACCAAAGAATTAATCAAAGTTGAGCCCATTACATAATTCCACATTAAAACCTATGGGCTGGATAACATAAACCTTAATTATACTATCCTTGACAGGGATGAATTTATAGTTGGTTAAGAACTAAACACTCATCTTAAGGAGATACCAAACATGTTCTTAGATGAATTATGAAATGATAGTTACTTGGTTGACCCCTTGGAAGGTTTTGAATAAAGGGACATGGGTGTCTACTACTTACATGAAGAGAATCAATATATGATATCCCTCACCAAGCATCAAGAAGACTCCAGTGGCTTATGGAATTTTTTTTTATGGTTCAAAGAGCAAACATGGAGTGGGTGTAGATTAAATGCTAGTATCCCCCTCAAATGACAAATATTTCTCATCTTATAGGTTAAAATTTAGTTTCTCTTTCAATGTAGTAGAGTATGAGGGCCTTATCCATAGCCTTTAATTGGATAATAAGAGAGGAATCAAATAATTAAAAGTTTACGGGGATAGGGAGCTGATAGTAAACTAGGTTAGAGGATAGAATATCACTAAAAACCCCTTGATGAAGTCTTATAAACATAGAGTGTGGGAACTAATTGAGGATTTTGAAGCTTTTAACATCTAAGTAGTGCCAAGGAACCATAATGAACATGCTGATAGGTTAAAAGTTATAAGAGATCAATTTGATATCCTAAATGAGTTAAAAAGGACCAAGGTGTAGTCACATATCAAATTGGTGATAAGACCATCAGTTTAAAATAATGAAACTCATTGGTAGGTCTTTGAAAATGAAAAAAATTGCTTATTTCTTATAATAGAAAGCAAGATTCTCTTTCATAAACCAATAAAAATTTTAACATCAATATGAAGAGCAAATTATTTAGTTGAAATCTAACAAGTTTCCTAAAGAACTCATCACCCTTTAAGGTCTTTTCCATGAGGGAGACCATATGAGAAAAGATAAGGCAATTATGTTAATAAGTAAAGAGTACTATGAAAGTCATTATCTTCAAATAAAAGCTCCTCAAGCCTAGAAAGGTAAGCACTAAAGATGAAAGGCATGATTTTATAGAACTTTGTAAAGAATATGTAGACATTTTTTCTTGGGAATATAATGATGTGAGAGGCTTTGATCCCAAGCTGGCCCAAAAAAGTATAGAATTAGAGGCTAATGCCAAGCCTATCAGGAAAAAGTAAAGGCATATAAACCCCAAAATTGAAGAGCTTATGAGGAAAGAATTGACCCAATTAATTGACTCCAAGATCATTTTTCCCATTAAGCACTCCTCATGGGTAGCCAATGTGGTACCTATGAGGAATAAGAGTGGATAAATCAAAATGTGTGTTGAATTTAGGGATCTGAATAGGGTTTCTTTGAAGTATCACTACCCCTTCCATCCATGGAGAAATTCCTCTAGATAGTTGTTGGTTTAGAACATTTTTCTCTTTTAGATGGGTATTCAGGTTACAACTAGGTTCTAGTAAGAGAGGAAGATTAGTATAAGAATAAATTTACCACAAAGTGGGCCACATATGATTACTAGAAGATGCCTTTTAAATTATCAAATGCTAGGGCAACATTTCAAAAAGCAATGGACATGGCTTTCCAAGGGTTGTTGAATCAGATGGTACTAGTTTACTTGGATGAAATCTGTTGGGTGAATATTTTGTCAACCATCTAACTGGTGAGCAAAATAGGTCTCTTCAACCATAGCATAGGGAGATTGGTCAGCTAAATGTGCAGGTTTACTACATCAATAGGGGACAAATCTCTCTTCTCATCAAGGGGAGGTTCCCTATGAATACACAGGAGCTATATACTATAAATATAAGCAGAAAATAACACTCAGGGGCAGGATAAACCATCCATCTCTCCTTTTTTAGAGATGATGCTCATAGATAGAGGATAAAATCTTGGTGAAAATGCTAAAGGCACTTCTCTTCTTTCATAAGTGTTCTTGCAGGGGACAACAGGAGTCATTTCAAGCATGATAAGTAACTAGTAACAAAGTACAGAGTAACCAGTAATCTAAGATGTAACACAAAGTCTCCACCTTGACTACCCAAGAGTGAGATATGAAGAACAATGGGGGCACTCCCAAGGTCCTTTACATAGAAAGAAACTAAAAACACACACTAAAAACAATTATGTCAGCACAAAGTCTGAAAGTAACTGGTTTCAGGACACCTTCCTTATCACTTCCACTAGCTCTACTTATTAAATTGAGTAAACAAGAACACATTTAGAAGATAGAGATAAGAACAATCTCCTAAAATGATACAAGCTATACAACACAAAGTTTATGAATCACTTGCTTTCTCATTCAGATAAAATAATATGAAATACAATATGAGCTCAAAGTCTCAGTATTTGCCTTTCAATTTGGGCAGAGTTTTGCTTCTGTGGTAAAAAATATCTCTCTTTAGAATGATACAGGAGATTACAATATATAGCAGCCAAGAAAGACTTGGCACTTTGTTCCATAGAACGGCCCATGCTGTGCCTTCAATGCCTTAAATGCATTTCCAAGTTTGTCAAAGGATTGCATTGAAAACAAGGTGGCTATCGTAACTATGGCATGTCATTTCATCCCATATGTCTTCTCCTAAGTCTAGATCATCTAGTCTATCCCCTTTGATGTCTACATAGCTGTCCATTTTGTCTTTACTCCAAAGGAGACCAATAGGCTGCACCTTCAATGTTTACAAGATTGAAAATCTACTTTGTAGACTGTTTCAGCTACCAAAATAACTTCTACGTAGATATTTTCCTCTTTGTCTCTTCCTACTATGATTTGAGCTCTCAAGCTATCTTTTCCCCTTTCTAGTTTTGTCTTTTCCTAGCATTTGAGCTCTCAGGGCTATATCCTTAGTCTTGCTAGTTCCTTACACTCTTCCATCAGTGGTTCTTCCCTTTGGCATTAAGGCCTTTGAATGCATTCAGGTCTGTACTCAAGTATTTAAAGATCAATGACTAGTTTATTGCCTTGAATTTGATGGCTACAGGCCCATCATCCTCCTTAGCCATTCCTTTGTGTCTTTTCCACTTGCTATAGATTATTTTTGTTGATCTTAACAAGTGACACATGGTGTGTTCCATTGTGAAATAGTAGAGGACACGTGGCAGCATCTGCTTACTTTATCAACTCACCTAGGTTTCACCACAATCTTTAAAAAATGAAAGGGAGAGACCATGGATGTTGAAACTTGGTAGCTTCCATCGAGATTTTCAAGGGACACATGGAATGTTTCATGTAATCTATAAATCACATGGATGATGACACTTGGAGCGCTCCGCTCTCAATCTTTTTCCTTTCGAGCATTCCTTTGGTCGGGCTTATTTCCTTCAGACAAAAGTCTAAAAGAATTCCTTCAGGATTTGCCTTAGTCATTTTCCCATGGAAAATACTTTTGAAAGAATTCTAATGGCTCTTTCACTTAATAATTTCCTTCAGACAAAAAGTCCAAAGGAAATGTTCCCTATCAGCCTTTGAATAAATCTGAAGGAATTATATCTTTTTTATCTTCTCTTTGACCCTTGAACCAATGTTGCTTACCCTCCACAAGGGCACTTGCTTCTAGTTCACTACCCTCCACAAGGGAATTTGTTCCTTCTACTTTGGGGTAGCCCCTTGAACCTATCGATTGAACCAACCTTGAAATTACCTAAGTGTTGAGAGCTTGCTTCTTTCCTGCAGAGTCTGTAGAAATCAACCTACGAAGCCCGTAGACCATAAAACTTGGCCTATAGAGTTTATATATTTTCTTCTTGTAGAGTCCGTAGAAATTGAGTCTATAGAAATCTATCTACAAAGTCTGTAGATTCAAGCCTGCAGAGTCTGTAGATTCAATCCTGTAAAGTCTATAGATTTTCTTCCTATAGAGTCCATAGATTCAATCTTATAGAGTTCGTAGATTTTTGAGAAGCTTGAAAAATGAGGAATTTGAATGCTCAAAACAAATTTCAAAAAGGGAAGAGATAATTTTGGTCTTGTAGGACCCAAAATAGTTCATATGTTGTCCCAAAAATGAGTGACATTTTTTGGGGACAATAGCTGGCTCCAATTGGGGAATTTCCTTCAGTTGAAAACTTGGAACAGCTGAGGGGAGTAGAAACTAGAATCTCTAGTGCCTTGAAGTATACCATTGGGCTATGGAGTCATGCTACCCAAAAATAAAGGCTCCAAAAAATGAAAACAAAAAGCACAAAATAGAACTAAAGACTATACAAATGTACATATGTATAAGGGAACTTATCTGATACTTCAAGAATTGAAGTGATTCAAACGCTACCCATTATGAGACAATGAAGATGGCATTCTATCCTAATAAACTAGTAGGAAACCATTTTGTCCCCAAAATCAGTGATGGGTAAATGGAACTCTCCACTAGGAATCGCATTTTCTATGCATTCCTCTTGGTTCTTTCTTTTTTTTGCCCCATGGCAAGGTGTGGTCTTCAATCTAAAAACTATAACTCCTTGCTCTCTTGGTAAAGAGTTCCTTTTGCTGACTTTGGAGTATAGCAGTATGGTCCACCACCATAGCTTGTTGTTCTACTAGTTCAGTCCAGCACATGCTTTGATTGTCCCCCTCAGACACTTGACAAACCACTAATTCATCATCTCCTTTGGTGTGAAGGAGTTTGGCATCCTAGTCTTGAGAAACCTCCAATTTGAGCAATAGATATTCACATTTAGTTGTGTTGTTGGTGTTGCTAAACTATAACTTGCATGAAGGAAAAATATCTCCTTGAGGAGATATCAACACAGTCTCAGCTCCAGCATTGGTAAAAGAATTACTGCCATCGGATTCCAGGATCCGAGCATCATCAGAAGCTAATCTTATATTAGATTTCTCTTCATTAGAGATGGAATCCAAGGGATTCAACCACTTTGGTAGGCATGACATTGTTTGAAGCTCCAGAATCAATGATGCAATTGCTCAGCTTGTGACCATTTATCAATAGGGAAACATAGAAAGGCTCTATTTTCTCAGGGGCAGCAGGAGGAGTAATGACAAGGTTATTTGGGATGGGCATGTTCCTTGGGGGATCATGAGTTACCTTTTTAATCTCTTGTCCTACAGGGATGGATTTATTCTTCACACACTCTACCAACTCGTCCAACTGCTCAGGATTGGCTTGTAGGAATTCAAATTTAGTCATTTGGATTTTAGTTTTTTTGACATGGTTGACTATGTCAAATAACTGAAATGGAATAAGAAGAGAGGATGGGATTTCATCCTTTTGGTTTTTGGGAGGGAGAGGAATAATCTATGAATTTGAAATAGAAGGTGTAGGGATGCTTGATGTACTTACCTTCTTAGCAATCACCAGGTCCTTTCACTGGAAAGGCAGAGTGGTCCCATGTTTAGCAATTAAAATTGTTGGTTGAGGTTTCTCCTCTATCTTTTCTTTATCAGCTTGTTGGGCTGACTAGTTCTTAGACCAGGTGAACACTACATATGATCCCTTGACTACTTCACCTTTACTTCTAGGTTCATCCTGGTAATTCAAGAAACCAATGTGGGAGTCACCAGCTGATTCTTCTTGGCCCTCTATGAAGAGATCAACATCATTTTCTTGATTAAACTTAGGTTGGAAAGAGAAATCATGTTCAATTTCCAAATATCTAACTGCTAAGTTGGTTAGAGGTGCTTCAAGGGCAAGGTTCCTCTATGGGGGAGGAAGATGATTTAGCTACCCTTGATTCCTGGTAGCGTTGCCTTGGTATGCCTGATTCTGAAATGTCTTCTTTGGCATATCTTGATAAGGAGGAGTAGACATACCTTAGGCCACTTGATTTTTCAATGCTAGTAGTTTGTTTGTTAGCTTTTACACCATTTGATTAGTGGTGGTTGAAGGTGGATACTCAGAAGATAAAGAAGATGACCTTATCTTGGCAAGGTGTATGTGTCTAGCCCATCTTAGCAAAAAACTCACTTTAGGCAGCTGTGAGTTGATGAAGAAGCACTTGAGGTTTTCAGGTGTCAGTTGTGCAATAATAGGAATCTTATTCCTTAACTTGTCAAACTTTTCTATGAAATCCCTCATAGGTTCATAAGGTTCCTTTTTCATCTATGTGAGTTGGGCTATCAAAGCATGTGCATCTTCTGTAGGCTTGAACCTTGCTTTAAACTTGGCTTTAAGAGAGTCCTAATCAGTCACTGACTGAGCTTGTAGATGTTAGAATTGGTCTACAGTAGCACCTTGTAGTGTCTTCATGAATAGCTTGACTGCTATGTCTTCAAATTCCACCCCTATTATGCCACAGGCTATGTTGAAAGTTGTAATGTGTTCATCAGGATGAACTTTCCCATCACCAAATAATTTGGGGAAATTTTTCCTTGAACTATGTGGAAGCTCATGCAGAGGTGGAGTTAAATTTAGTGGACCAAAAGAGTTACCCCAGGGGCCTTGAGCCATGATTTGATTATGTAAAAGTGGGATCACAAATTTAGGTGGAGAATGTATAGGCAAAGCTCTACTAGTAGTAGAAAAAGAAGCTCTACCTTGTGTTGGTGGCCTGGTAGGGCTAGGAGGAAGACTCCTAGTTCATTGAAGGTGAGGTTGTGGAGGAAACAACTCAAAATTACTTTGTTGCACCAACTCAAAAGTAGGTTCAATAACACCTTGGGATTTTTAGCTTTTTGTATAACATGGAGTTGCTAGATTGTAGAACAAAAATGGAAAAGAGTAGGATTTACTTCAGCTTGAAGCTTGAGACTTCAAACTACACACTCTTCCCCAGTGGAGTCACCAAAAAGACTGTTGCGTGAAGCTAGGAGGAAAAATTAACAATGGGAAATCACTGGAGTAGCTCATTCTTTCATAGTAAAAGAAATGGATAAGGCTATAATGATAATGGGTAAGACACAGGTGATGTTTCAATCTGAAGCTTGAGGCTTCAAATTACATAAAATTATTGTGTCCCCAGTAAAGTCACCAAAAATTGTTGGGTGAATATTTTGTCAACCAGCTAACTGGTGAGAAAAATAGGTCTCTTCAACCATAGCATAGGGAGATTGGTCGGCCAGATGTGTAGGTTTACTACATCAACAGGGGAAAAATCTCTCCTCTCATCAAGGGGAGGTTCCCTATGAATATGTAAGAGATATATACTATAAATATAAGCAGAAAATAACACTTGAGGATAGGATAAACCATCCATATCTCTTTTTTTAGATATGATGCTCACAAATAGAGGAGAAAATCCTAGTGAAAACATTGAAGGCAATTCTCTTCTTTAGAAGTGTTCTTGTAGGGGATAGCAGGAGTTCTTTCAGGCAGGATAAGTAACTGGTAATGGAGTACAGAGTAACCAACAATCTAAGATGTATCAAAAAGTCTCCACCTTGACTGCCCAAGAGTGAGATACGAAGAACAATGGGGGCACAAAGTCATCCCAAGGTCCTTTACATAGAAAGAAACTAAAAACACTCACTGAAAATAATTATGTCAACACAAAGTCTGAAAGTAACTAGTTTCAGGACACCTTCTTTATCACTTCCACTAGCTCTTCTTGTTAAATTGAATAAATAAGAACACATTCAGAAGAAATACATAAGAACAATCTCCTAAAATGATACAAGCTATACATCATAAAGTTTGTGAATCACTTGCTTTCTCATTCAGATAAAATAATATGAAATACAATATGAGCTCAAAGTCTCAGTATTCGCCTTTCAATTTGGGTAGATTTTTTCTTTTATGGTAAAAAATATCTCTTTAGAATGATACAAAAGATTACAATATATAGCAGCCAAGAAAGACTTGGCACTTTGTTCCATAGAATGACCCATGCTATGCCTTCAATGCCTTGAAGGCATTTCCAAGTTTGTCAAAGGACTACATTGAAAATAGGGTAGCTATCTTAACTATAGCATGTCATTTCATCCCATATGTCTTCTCCTGAGTCTAGTTCATTTGGCCTGTCCGCTCTGACGTCTGCATAGCTGTCCATTTTGTCTTTACTCCAAAGGAGACCAACAGGCCACCCCTTCAATGTTTTCAAGCTCAAGAATCTACTTTGTAGATTGTTCCATCTACCAGCATAACTTTTACGTAGATATTTTCCTCTTTTTCTCCTCCTACTACAATTTGAGCTCTCAGGCTATCTTTTCCCCTTTTCGGTTTTGTCTTTTCCTAGCATTTGAGCTCTCAAGGCTATATCCTCAGTCTTGATGGTTCCTTACACTCTTCCATCAGTGATTCTTCCCTTTGGCATTAAGGCCTTTAAATGCATTCAGGTCTACACTCAAGCCTTTAAAGATCAACAACTAGTTTATTACCTTGAATTTGATGGCTACGGGCCTGTCATCCTCCTTAGCCATTCCTTCGTTTCTTTCCTGCTTGCTCTAGCCACTTTTTATTGATCTCAAAAAGTGACACATGGCATGTTCCATTGTGAAATAGGTGAGGACACGTGGCAACATCCACTTACTTTATCAACTCACTCAGGGCCCACCACAGTCTTTACGAAATGAAAGGGAGAGACTGTGGATGTTGACACTTGGCAACTTCCATTGAGATTTTCAAGGGACACGTGGCATGTTCCATGTAATCTAGTAATCACACAGATGATGAAACTTGGAGCGCTTTGCTCTCGAGCTTTTTCCTTTCGGGCATTCCTTTGGTCAGGCTTATTTCCTTCAGACAAAAGTCTAAAAGAAGTCCTTTGGGCTTTGCCTTAGTCATTTTCCCATGGAAAATACTTCTAAAAGAATTATAATGGCTCTTTCACTTAATAATTTCCTTCAGACAAAAAGTCTTAAGGAAATGTTCCCTGACGGCCTTTGAACAAATCTGAAGGAATTCTATCTTTTCTATCTTCTCTTTGACCCTTGAACCAATGTTGCCTACCCTCCGCAAGGGTGCTTGCCTCTAGTTCATTGCCCTCTATAAGGGCATTTGTTCCTTTGGCTTTGGGGCAGCCCCTTGAACCTACTGATTGAACCAACCTTGAAATCCCCTAAGTGTTGAGAGCTTGATTCTTTCCTACAGAGTCCATAAAAATCAACTTGTGAAGCTCGTAGAACTTGTCCTATAGAGTCCATAGATTTTCTTCCTATAGAGTTCATAGAAACTGAGTCTGTAGAAACCTATCTATAGAGTCCATAGATTTGAGATTGCAGAGTCCATAGATTTTCTTCCTATAGAGTCTGTAGATTCAAACCTATAGAGTCCGTAGATTTTTGAGAATCTTGAAAAATGAGGAATTTGAATGCTCAGAACAAATTTTGAAAAGGGAAGAGACAATTTTGGTCTTGCAGGGCCCAAAATAGTTCATATATTGTCCCAAAAATGAGTGACATTTTTTGGGGACAACAAAATCATAGTTTTCTCTAAGAAGGATAATGAGCACATGGACCATATAATTTTTATCTTCCAAAGACATAAAGAGTATGGGATCTCTTTAAACCTAAATAAATGTGTGTTTATTATTCATGAAGGAAAACTTTTGGGTCATATTATTTTAAAGGAGGGATTATCCATTGACCCTAATATAATAAGCGTTATCTTAGTACTATCTCTATCCAAGAATAAGAAAGGAATCCAGAGCTTCCTTAGGAAGATGAACTTTGTGAGAAGGTTTATACTTGGTTTTGCAAACTTGGTCAAACCCATCACTACCATTTTGAAGAATAGCCAAGTGTTTCCTTGATAATGAAGGTAAAGTATCATTTGAGGCCATCAAGTAATCCATTACCCAAACACCCTCACTTGTGAATCCTAATTTCTCAAAGGATTTCATATTGTACATCTTTTCCAACATTGACAACATATCAGCTATGTTGATAAGAATGGTGAAGGGCTTGAGTAGCCAATTGCCTTTTTTAGTTAAGGGATGGAAGATTATGAGGTCAAGTACACTTTTATAGGAAAGAAGGTTCTTTTAGATTTGAGAATCCTCAAAAATTTCATGCCAATGCTTTCCAATAGCAAGGTTTATCTTATGGTGTCTCATCCTAAAATTATGGACTTAATCCTTAATAAAGACTTGAATGAGAAAAGGTCAGGCTAGATTACTAAGGTCATGGATTCTGATGTGGGTATTAAATTCACCAAGTTGGTAAGAGTCAAAGGATTATTTGAATATATGGTAGATTATTTTCAAGAAGAAAAAGAACTTATTTTGGTAACACAAGATGACTCACAGGTAAATGCACCTCCACTTCATAAAAGTTAGCTCCAAAGCATGACATGTTTCTTAATGATAAGAGAATGCCCTCAAGGTTTGGATAGAGAAAAATAAGGTATTTAAATATTCAATCCATACCTTATGCATTAGTTTATGGTGTTATTTTTATAAGGGACCTCAATGGGGTACTTCTTAGGTGTATTGATGACAATCAAGTAATAGAGCTTGTAGAGGAGTTTTATGATGGACTTGTAAGAAGCCATTTTTCTCCAAGAATAACAACAAAAATAATGAGAGCTAGTTATTACTAGCCCATATTTTTTAAATATGCCTATGCATGGGTTAGGAAATTTTAGAAGTGTGCTTTATTTGTAGGCAAGTAAATATTAGCAGCTCTTCCACTCAACCCAATCCAAGTGGAATAACCCTTCATACAATGGTGGTTAGACTTAATAATAATGATAAATCCACCTTCAAGTGAAGGGCATAAATGGGTGCTCAATGCAACTAACTACTTCACTAGGTGGGTGGAAGAAATTTCATTGAAAGAATATAATGAAACAATAGTGTTGGACTTCTATGATAGTGTAGTAGTTGGGTTTGGTGTCCTAGTTACTATAATTTTAGATAATTCCTTATAATTTGTTGGTATGAGAAGTGAATGGGAACTTAAGTTGGGTATCTACCTTAGTAAATCTTCCAATTAATACCCCCAAGGCAATGGACTGGTAGAGTCCATAAACAATAACTTGATAAGGATTATCAAGAGGACTATGGAAGAGAATCAAAGAGTGTGACATAAAAACCTAAGGATAGCCTTATGGGATGATGGAGTGACTCCCAAAACTACCATTATCAATTCTACATATGTCCTTTTATATGGAAAGGAAGCCAAATTGTCCATTTCTCTTGAACTACCTACATAGGAGTTATCCCATCAACTTGAGTTGGTAGAGAGTGAGCCTATAAACATGAGGATGATAGAGCTCATGAAGCTTGAAGAAACTAGGGACCTTGTAATGAAAACATTAGAGTCACACTAAGACTTTGACAAGAGATTCACAATAAGGGACTTCAAGGAAGGGGACCTAATCTTCAAATGGGACTCAAATAAGGCAAAGCTAGGCAACCATACCAATTTTGATAGATTGTGGAGTGGTCCTTATTTAATCCATGCATGTAAATAATATAATGTTTTTTAGCTTGCCCAATTGGATGGAGAGGTATTACCCATCCAAATCAATGGCATTCATTGAAATCTTTGTTATTATAAGATTTTGTAGTTGTTGTATGATATTGTAACATATTAGAGTAGTTTTTCATTCTTTCATCTAAGTCCTTTGAGCACATTTCTTTAAGTTGTGTGTTTCCATTTCAATAGGTGCCTTAGGCATAGTTGTTTTTTTCCTTTTGTTCTTGGTTGTTTTAAGAGGAAGTTTTATATAAAAGAGGTATCCTTGTATTATTTTCATGATCAGCTAAGAGAAAATACTTGAGACTTTAGATGCCCAATGGACCAGTTTAAAGCCACTAGTCTTTGCATAACATGCATATAATCCTAGGATGTCACCAAAAATGTTGGCCAATTTTATCCCACATATAGAAACTCACTAAAAGAGGTCAGTTATGGAAGTCATAGCATGGTTTTATTAAGATTAATAAAGTTCTTGATGAAGTGGATGATCAAAAAATGACTTACATAAGTCTAGAGAGACTAGACCATCATGGCACATCATATAAAAATAAATGGGTCAACTTGATTATGCATTTAATAAGTTCACCTAGGATGCCTCTCAGAGTTGAAAGATCACATGGACATAAATTTATTTTTTCTTCAATCATGGTCTACAAATTTTGTATCTTGATGAGCTTGTTATCTCAAGATATAGGTCTTTAAGCTAAACTTGTAGAATGGAATGTTTACACAGACGTTAAATTCAGGCTTCATGAAATAACCATTTGGATTAAAATGTTCCAAGGATGAATGTAAAACTAACAAGTGTTAAGATTATGGGAGCTCAAGTTGAGATCTAATGGCACATGGGTAGTCAATAGGTCAAAAGTTCCTTAGGATGAGATCAATAGTCTATGTTTGGTCAGATCAAAGATCCAATGATGAGCAGTAACCTAACAATGTCAATGGGTCCCAAAGATAAAATAGAGTGCATTTGATCATAAAAAGTAGATCAATAGTGAGAATCAAGTCAAAAATATAGAATATCTTGAGATCAAGTGAAGAGATGACAAGTGTCATGATCATAGTCACTTAGTAGATTAATGATGCACATTTAATCAAGAAAAAAGAGATTGATGTCATCAATTCAATCAAACCTAGGAGATCAATGGTGTGCATGAGGTCAAAAATTCAAGGAGATTAGATCAAATGCAAGGGCACTATGTGGCATAATCACATTAAATAGTGAAGATGATAACATGATATTGAGAATGAATGAAGAGCTGATAAGTGTCATGATTGGGGATCCCAGATCAAGATCAATAGCTAAAATTAAAGTTGAAAGCTAAGGGAATTTAATGGAGAACAAATTTAATCAAGTTAAACCAAAGAAAATATCTCAAAAGGATATGCCTCCATTAGATTTAATTCAATCATCGCTAATCATGAGATTCATTCATATAGTCATGATGGTTAATAATGAAGCTCCATCATTGTTAAAGTTCAGATAGGACCTATGGTCGATGATTTAGAACCTATCAACCCCATTCTCTAAAATTTGTAAGATTATTCCATTTGTGTGTTCATTTCTATTTTAGAAGGAAGACCATCATGAGTAATGGATTATTGGTTCTCACAAGGTATAGAGGTAGAATATGTCTATTTAGATCTAATAGAGATCAAGAAGGAAGCTATGTGACCTATAGTATTTTCATTGACATGATAGCTATAATAAAACTAATAAATGATATTGGTTTTCAATATATAGTAAATCTATATTCAGGATGGAGTAGGTGCAGATGTAGATAAGATATGGAGGAGTGTCTCATCTTTGAATATAGTCATAGCCTTGATAAATAGGTTCCTAAAGCTGCTTAAATCAAACTTAGGCATGGCTCTGTCAAGTCGATGGATATGAGGACTTTGTACTCATAATGAAAGAAAGTGGAGATGGTGTATAATATCAAAGCAAAGGGATTAAATGATTAGAGAGTATAATTGAGAATTTATTTTTTCTCAAAGCCTTTAGTCCTAATTGGATCAAAGATGGTTCATAAATCAAGAAAGGTGGAAGTTTAATTAATGATATCAGATGGAGTGATCCCCCTCTCTCTCCCATTTATCCTGTATATCTTATTATTTTCCATTTGTAATCTCTCTCTCACTTTTGATAAGAAATTATCTCTCAATTTTGCAATAGCAGAGACTCTCATTTGATAAGGATAGACCCTATCAAAACTTATATGAAAGACCTCTTGAAGCAATAAAAAATCTCTTTACCTATCTTTCCCCTCTGAATTGTGTCTATAAAATCTTGTGCATGATGGAATTATGAAGGAGAATCTTCCATGGCCATTGTCCTCCTTTCTTTCTAATTTCTAGGTGTCTTCAAGTTAGTTGTAGGTCTAAGTTAGTGTTATTTCTATTATTGATGCAATATCTCGATGAGTCTTATAACTCCTCTTTGCCTTCATTCATTGCTTCCTAAACCTAGTTTATGAAACACTTATGTAACTAGTTAGTTTTGTGAGATTGTTTAAGCTAGCACTAGCTTATGCTTTATTAGTGTATATTTCATGCTTGTGTGAGTTATCACTTAATTTGGTGCATCACCTTATTAGCTTTCTTAATAACACTATTACCCATTTCTAACCCTTTTCCTAGTGAAATCATTAGTTTAGGTGATCCATCAAGAGAAAGATGACCTTCTCCAAAGGTCCAACCCCACTACAAGTGAACCACAACCTGGGGTTGTTCCCATAATGTAGCTCAATTAGAGAGAGTCTGATGAACCCACTCCAAGGGTGAAAATTGATGATAAAATAGAACCATATGTGCATTATACCTATAATATGAATTGTAATGTCATTAAGGAAGAAGAACATCCTAGTGATCAAGAACCTATAACACTTCTTGATGGCATATCTAACTTATACCCTAATGAATGGGGATATGAGTAGTATGGTTTTGAAGAAACTGGTCTTGGTATTTACATCCTCTATGGAGAATGTGATGGGACTCTTGAGGTAGAATCTAATGACCATTTAGAATAAGTTGTATGGGGAAATTATCTTTTACACATGGATGATGATATTCATATCCTAACTGTAGCAAACATGATAGTCTTAGTGATTTTTCAATTATACCTATCAAGGAAGAGAATACTCATGAGCACAATCCTCAAGAATAAATGGATGATATGTGGAAATAATTCAATGTCATAGTGCAGGAGTTTGAGGAGGTAAGTAGGTCTATAACTTTTCAAAAGTAGTACAAATTGATGGTGAGGTTAATTATGTTCCTAATGTACACAAAGAAGAGCATTAGGTCTCTAACAAGAAAAAAATAACCTTGGTAGATAATGAAGTATTTTATGAGCATAAAAAATACTACTTTGATGACCCCCAACAACAAGCATATCATAGTTCAGATGTATTTTAAGTTAAGGAGTATTTCATGACTCCAAATACTCAAATTGAGGAGTGTCAATTGAATATGATAGAATTCAAATAAGGTAAAAACCAAAACAATAATTTAGGAGGGATTGATGGCATTATAATGATAACTCCAAGTGACACACTTGTATTTAATGGAAGATACAACAATAGTAAGTCATTTGACTATATTCATAAGTAAGTGTTCATTGACAAGTATGCATCATATGAGAGTTTGTTTTTATTGATCAACAGTGGTGTAAAAAGCATTATCTTCAACCTTGGTTGAATAAATGAAGTGTTATTTTTCACCTCAAGTGTTTTGAGGTATTGTAAATATTAGGATAGATGTATGTGTTCTCCTTTGATTTGTTTGTGTGTTTTCCCTTAGTGTTCATGAAATCACAAGTATGTGTCTCAATGTTTTGTTTTATTTGTTTATTTCCTCGTTTTGTGTGGTGTGATTTTGTGGTTTGTTTAAAGGCATATCAATTTCATTGTTAGTATATGGGTGATTCCATTACCCAAGAATAGGACAAGGCAACTAGTCCTTAGTATACTAGGCATGCTATCCCCATGAAGGAGAATCTTCCATGGCCATTGTCCTCCTTTCTTTCTCATTTCTAGGTGTCTTCAAGTTAGTTTTAGGTCTAAGCTAGTGTTATTTCTATTATTGATGCAATATCTCAATGAGTCTTATAACTCCTCTTTGCCTTCATTCATTGCTTTCGAAACCTAGTTTATGAAACACTTATGTAACTAGCTAGTTTTATGAGATTGTTTAAGCTAGCACTATCTTATGATTTATCAGTTGATATTTCATGCTTGTGTGAGTTCTCACTTAATTTGGTGCATCACCTTGTTATCTTTCTTAAGAACACTATTACCCATTTCTAACCCTTTTCCTAGTGCAATCATTAGTTTAGGTGATCCATCAAGAGAAAGATGACCTTCTCCAAAGGTCCAACCCCATTACAGGTGAACCACAGCCTCGGGTTGTTCCCATTGTGTAGCTCAATTATAGAGAGTCTAATGAACCCACTCCAAGGGTGAAAATTGATGCTAAAATAGAACCATATGTGCATTATACCTATAATATGAATTGTAATGTCATTAAGGAAGAAGAACATCCTAGTGATCAAGAACCTATAACACTTCTTGATGGCATATCTAACTTATACCCTAATGAATGGGGATAAGAGTAGTATGGTTTTGAAGAAATTGGTCTTGGTATTTACATCCTCTATGGAGAATGTGATGCGACTCTTGAGGTAGAATCTGATGACCCTTTAGAATAAGTTGTATGGGGAAATTATCTTTTACACATGGATGATGATATTCATATCCTAGCTGTAGCAAACATGATAGTCTTAGTGATCTTTCAATTATACCTATCAAGGAAGAGAACACTCATGAACATGATCCTCAAGAATAAGTGGATGATATGTGAAAATAATTCAATGTCATAGTGCAGGAGTTTGAGGAGGTAAGCAGGTCTATAAATTTTCAAAAGTAGTACAAATTGATGGTGAGGTTAATTATGTTCCTAATGTACACAAAGAAGAGCATTAGGTCTCTACCAAGAAAAAAATAACCTTGGTAGATAATTAAGTATTTTATGAGCATAAAAAATACTACTTTGATGACCCCCAACAACAAGCATATCATAGTTCAGATGTATTTTAAGTTAAGGAGTATTTCATGACTCCAAATACTCAAATTGAGGAGTGTCAATTGAATATGATAGAGTTCAAATAAGGTACAAACCAAAACAATAATTTAGGAGGGATTGATGGCATTATAATGATAACTCCAAGTGACACACTTGTATTTAATGGAAGATACAACAATGGTAAGTCATTTGACTATCTTCATAAGTAAGTGTTCATTGACAAGTATGCATCATATGAGAGTTTGTTTTTATTGATCAACAGTGGTGTAAAAAGCATTATCTTCAACCTTGGTTGAATAAATGAAGTGTTATTTTTCACCTCAAGTGTTTTGAGGTATTGTAAATATTAGGATAGGTGTATGTGTTCTCCTTTGATTTGTTTGTGTGTTTTCCCTAAGTGTTCATGAAATCACAAGTATGTGTCTCGATGTTTTGTTTTATTTGTTTATTTCCTTGTTTTGTGTGGTGTGATTTTGTGGTTTGTTTAAAGGCATATCAGTTTCATTGGTAGTTTATGGGTGATTCCATTACCCAAGAATAGGACAAGGCAACTAGTCCTTAGTATACTAGGCATGCTATCCCCACGAAGGAGAATCTTCCATGGCCATTGTCCTCCTTTATTTCTCATTTCTAGGTGTCTTCAAGTTAGTTGTAGGTCTAATCTAGTGTCATTTCTATTATTGATGCAATATCTCAATGAGTCTTATAACTCCTCTTTGCCTTCATTCATTGCTTCCGAAACCTAGTTTATGAAACACTTATGTAACTAGCTAGTTTTGTGAGATTGTTTAAGCTAGCACTATCTTATGCTTTATCAGTGTATATTTCATGCTTGTGTGAGTTCTCACTTAATTTGGTGCATCACCTTGTTATCTTTCTTAAGAACACTATTACCCATTTCTAACCCTTTTCCTAGTGCAATCATTAGTTTAGGTGATCCATCAAGAGAAAGATGACCTTCTCCTAAGGTCCAACCCCATTATAGGTGAACCACAACCTGGGGTTGTTCCCATTGTGTAGCTCAATTATAGAGAGTCTGATGAACCCACTCCAAGGGTGAAAATTGATGATAAAATAGAACCATATGTGCATTATACCTATAATATGAATTGTAATGTCATTAAGGAAGAAGAACATCCTAGTGATCAAGAACCTATAACACTTCTTGATGGCATATCTAACTTATACCCTAATGAATGGGGATATGAGTAGTATGGTTTTGAAGAAATTGGTCTTGGTATTCACATCCTCTATGGAGAATGTGATGGGACTCTTGGTAGAATATGATGACCTTTTAGAATAAGTTGTATGGAGAAATTATCTTTTACACATGGATATTGATATTCATATCCTAGCTGTAGCAAACATGATAGTCTTAGTGATCTTTCAATTATACCTATCAAGGAAGAGAACACTCATGAGCATGATCCTCAGGAATAAGTGGATGATATGTGGAAATAATTCAATGTCATAGTGCAGGAGTTTGAGGAGGTAAGCAGGTCTATAACTTTTCAAAAGTAGTACAAATTGATGGTGAGGTTAATTATGTTCCTAATGTACACAAAGAAGAGCATTAGATCTCTACCAAGAAAAAAATAACCTTGGTAGATAATGAAGTATTTTATGAGCATAAAAAAGACTACTTTGATG
Organism: Torreya grandis; assembly: GCA_037957365.1. Classification (NCBI taxonomy): domain Eukaryota; kingdom Viridiplantae; phylum Streptophyta; class Pinopsida; order Cupressales; family Taxaceae; genus Torreya; species Torreya grandis. Next base: position 1,745,299 of record JARHVA010000500.1, read on the forward strand.
ACCCCCAACAACAAGCATATCATAGTTCAGATGTATTTTAAGTTAAGGAGTATTTCATGACTCCAAATACTCAAATTGAGGAGTGTCAATTGAATATGATAGAGTTAAAATAAGGTACAAACCAAAACAATATTTTAGGAGGGATTGATGGAGTTATCATGATAACTCCAAGTGACACACTTGTAGTTAATGGAAGATACAACAATGGTAAGTCATTTGACTATCTTCATAAGTAAGTGTTCATTGACAAGTATGCATCATATGAGAGTTTGTTTTTATTGATCAACAGTGGTGTAAAAAGCATTATCTTCAACCTTGGTTGAATAAATGAAGTGTTATTTTTCACCTCAATTATTTTGAGGTATTGTAAATATTAGGATAGGTGTATGTGTTCTCCTTTGATTTGTTTATGTGTTTTCCCTAAGTGTTCATGAAATCATAAGTATGTGTCTTGATGTTTTGTTTTATTTGTTTATTTCCTTTTTTTGTGTGGTGTGATTTTTTACTTTGTTTAAAGGCATATAAGTTTCATTGGTAGTATATGGGTGATTCCATTACCCAAGAATAGGACAAGGCAACTAGTCCTTAGTATACCAGGCATTTTATCCCCATGAAGGAGAATCTTCCATGGCCATTGTCCTCCTTTCTTTCTAATTTCTAGGTGTCTTCAAGTTAGTTGTAGGTCTAAGTTAGTGTTATTTCTATTATTGATGCAATATCTCAACGAGTCTTATAACTCCTCTTTGCCTTCATTCATTGCTTCCTAAACCTAGTTTATGAAACACTTATGTAACTAGCTAGTTTTGTGAGATTGTTTAAGCTAGCACTATCTTATGCTTTATCAGTGTATATTTCATGCTTGTGTGAGTTCTCACTTAATTTGGTGCATCACCTTGTTATCTTTCTTAAGAACACTATTACCCATTTCTAACCCTTTTCCTAGTGCAATCATTAGTTTAGGTGATCCATCAAGAGAAAGATGACCTTCTCCTAAGGTCCAACCCCACTATAGGTGAACCACAACCTGGGGTTGTTCCCATAGTGTAGCTCAATTAGAGAGAGTCTGATGAACCCACTCCAATGGTGAAAATTGATGATAAAATAGAACCATATGTGCATTATACCTATAATATGAATTATAATGTCATTAAGGAAGAAGAACATCCTAGTGATCAAGAACCTATAACACTTCTTGATGGCATATCTAACTTATACCCTAATGAATGGGGATATGAGTAGTGTGGTTTTGAAGAAACTGGTCTTGGTATTTACATCCTCTATGGAGAATGTGATGGGACTCTTGAGGTAGAATATAATGACCCTTTAGAATAAGTTGTATGGGGAAATTATCTTTTACACATGGATGATGATATTCATATCCTAACTGTAGCAAACATGATAGTCTTAGTGACATTCAATTATACCTATCAAGGAAGAGAACACTCGTGAGCATGATACTCAAGAATAAGTGGATGATATGTGGAAATAATTCAATGGCATAGTGTAGGAGTTTGAGGAGGTAAGCAGGTCTATAACTTTTTAAAAGTAGTGCAAATTGATGGTGAGGTTAATTATGTTCCTAATGTACACAAAGAAGAGAATTAGGTCTCTACCAAGAAAAAATAACCTTGGTAGATAATGAATTATTTTATGAGCATAAAAAAGACTACTTTGATGACCCCCAATAACAAGCATATCATAGTTCAGATGTATTTTAATTTAAGGAGTATTTCATGACTCAAAATACTCAAATTGAGGAGTGTCAATTGAATATGATAGAGTTAAAATAAGGTACAAACCAAAAAAATATTTTAGGAGGGATTGATGGAGTTATCATGATTACTCCAAGTGACACACTTGTATTTAATGGAAGATATAACAATGGTAAGTCATTTGACTATCTTCATAAGTAAGTGTTCATTAACAAGAATGCATCATATGAGAGTTTGTTTTTATTGATCAACAGTGGTGTAAAAATCATTATCTTCAACCTTGTTTGAATAAATGAAGTGTTATTTTTCACCTCAAGTGTTTTGAGGTATTGTAAATATTAGGATAGGTGTATGTGTTCTCCTTTGATTTGTTTGTGTGTTTTCCCTAAGTGTTCATGAAATCACAAGTATGTGTCTCGATGTTTTGTTTTATTTGTTTATTTCCTTGTTTTGTGTGGTGTGATTTTGTGGTTTGTTTAAAGGCATATCATTTTCATTGGTAGTATATGGGTTATTCCATTACCCAAGAATAGGACAAGGCAACTAGTCCTTAGTATACAAGGCATGCTATCCCCATAAATTGACAAAATGTTGACTAAATTTCACCCTAGGTCAAATTTGGTCAAGCCCCTATAAATTAAAACTTTAATAGGGTCCCATAGGTTATAAATTGGTTACATGGTCATTAATGGGGTCATATAGCATGCTCTAACATTGTCATATTTGTCATCTTGTCTTGATATCCATATTTTCCACCTTTGGCCATGTTATTAAATCATATAATTTTCAGCAAGAATATAAATTTTTCAAGATGAAATATAATGTACCACATGTCAAGAAGGAGTCATACGATACTTTTAAACTAAAATATGTTAGGTTCAACATAATAAAGAGGAAGATCATAAAAGGTTAGTTTTAGATAGTTATATGGATTGAGGTGACTAGTTTATCATATGTGGAAGCTTCAATGAAGTGTATTCAGATTCCCACATGTTAGTTTTAGGTTCAATAAGCTTTAATAGTTTAAAATTTGAGAAAAACTAGTTTCCCTCTCCTACCACTCCCTTGGATAGGTCAAAAGAGGTCAATGATTTTCCTTTAGTATGGACAAGAGAAGAAGAGTTATATTGAGTGTAATTGGAAGATATTAGGGGTCCCTATGTAATTACATTCCATGGCCATAGTTTTAGGATTGGTGGTTCATATTATTTGAATAATTACTAAGATTGTTAACACCTCCAAACTACCTACACATTCCTAATGGCTCAGTTTTCTTAATTGTTTGCATTGGTCTATGTGAACCAAGTGATGTAAATAGTATTGTAGAGCATATTCACTCATTTAGTGTGGATTTTAATCTATTTGGCATGTGTGGATATGAAAATTTAGGAAGAACCATATCATTGAGTTGGAGGTGAACACCAATGGTCTAAAAATAGTGTTTTCACAGTTGTAGAGTTTTTCCTTATGCCAATAATTGTATAAATTTTTTATCACCTCCTTAGAGCATGGATTTTCCATATTCTCCATTGAAAGACTTTTATATTTAATTAAATTAGGTTCTAAGACACTAAGTAAAAAACTAATCATAACCCTAATGTGCATAGTCACCTATAGTCCTTTATAGGTCTGTACAGATAACTTTAGAACTCTATAAAACTTAAGAGACATATTGTAGATGTTTCCAAGACTTGAATGGTGTTATCAATTCTTTCAGGGCTCATCAACTCATCAAAACCCAAAACATAGTTAATTTTTTAAAAGGATCATCTATATCTAGTTGGAAATAGGATTTGAACCATGATATTGATGAAGGTGGATTTTTAAGATTTTGAGAAGATTCTCAAGGAAATAATAGTATGATTGAGACATTAAAAGAGATTTGAGTTTGGTTGTGAGATTTCAAGATCAAACTCAGGCAATAAACCCCCAAACAATACTTACAATCATTCAAGTTGAGAAAGTTTCAATTGAGGTTGTTTACATTAACTTCTATAAAAAAGGGATCCTTTCTACATAGTATCATCTCATGATAAAGGTTGATGAGGCTTATGTAAGTATAATGGATTTTTTCTTTCAACATGGGTCTATTAGTAGCATGCCAATATAATAAGTAGTTTATTTGGTTGAGAGAAAAGAGGATAGAGTGGTTTCTAGCTTATACAAGTTTTTATTGAAGATACTTAGAGAGCTATAGTGTTATTAAGCCCAATTAAGCTTGTAATAGTACTTGTAAATGAACTATAGTGTTGATGATAGAAGGATAAAGACATGTGAAGGTAGGAGTGAGTTAAAAACATATGAAATGGTCTTAGTGACCTAAATATGGAAACCAAAATTGTAAAATACAATTCTTAAACTTAAATCAACACCTATAAGAATTGGAATCCTGGAACCCTTGGCTCAGTCTTCACAGAAGAATTTCTTAACAAGAATCAATATCAATAATAAGCATGGATACAAACTCTCTTCCATGAGAGATTCTTATACACCTCCAAAGGTGTGCTTGCTAAAATTAGATTCCCTTAAATTAGACTGGGGCTTCCTTAATTTAGAACTAGGGTCTTAAAATTAGACCAATTCTTAAATTAGAATGAGGATCCTAAAATTAGACCCAATAATAAATAATTAATAATTAATTATTAATTACTAATTAATAATTAATTAAAATTGGACCAAATAATTAATATTTGATTAAATCAATCAAATATTAATATCTCCTTTAATTCATGTCCTAAAGAGCCCAAACGAAAGCCAAGCCCAGCTCCATCAAGACCCTCTATCCATCTCATCAGCCTACGAGGGTCGCATAATAGGCTAATCATCTACTCTGCACATGTCGACTAAAAAGGGGACATGACAATCTGCCCCTCCTGAAATTGCTTGCCCTCAAGCAATCGCTGAATACCCGGATCCCAAATGAAGTCTCGATCTACAGTGCTGTCAACCAACACAAACTCCCGACCCTATCCATCACCACTCTCATCCAATGGCGTCACATCACTTCTGTCTCCTGTACGCATATCGTCATCAACATGTGACCCCCCTGTAAAAGAACACTGAGCCTCTACCACATGTGCTGACTCTTGAACTGAACTCACCTCAAGACAAAGCTCATCCTCATATCTCTCCTCTGTTGGTGCCAATGTGCCCTCATCATCGCACTCTATCATGTCATGTAGTATAGGGATCTCCATCCGATGAAAAAACATATGATTGAAGCTGCTGCCCCGTATTGCCTTAAGAATATGTGTTTTCCTATCAACCTGAAAATGAACCTCCATATCTTTGAGATGAAGAGTAACTTCCTCAAATGAATGAAGCCACTTCATACCCAAGACTAATTCTATGTCCCCCATGTTCACTAAAAAATAATTAGCCTTGAACTCATAGTTGTTCAAGCGCAATGGGAGATCTCTAATCATGCGCTCACACCTAAGAGTATGACCATCAGCTACCTTAACTCTAATCCCCTCAAAATCTTTGGTAGTGAGTCCACGCTCCTCCACCAATCTAGCATCTATGAAATTATGTGTAGCTCCTGTATCGAGAAGGGTGGTAACCTTCTGCCCTGCCAAAACTCCACGGAGTCTGAATGACTCATCCGACTGAATGCTGGATAGGCGTGCCTCCTGTATATGAAGCTCTAAATTTGCCTCTGCCTTAGGCTCTGAAGCCTCTGCCTCCTCAGAACTACCCTGCTGTTCGGAATCTTCTGATTCTGCATCCTCATAATACGCCCACATCACACGATTTGCTTTGCCCTTAGGCCTCAGAGGGCAATCGTGATGGATATCATATGGACCTTTGCAGTAGAAGCAAAGCTTCTTCCTGCGTAGATCATTAAGCGCCTCACGATCCAAAGGTGGTGCTGCTGGATTGGCTTTTGAATCATTTTTAACCCCAGATTTATCTATGTTGAAATCCAGTCTCTCTGTATCCCCGTTGGAGTGCTTATGGTCTCTCGATGAAGAAGTACCTCTGGAGTTAGATCTACTTGATGGCACCGCCATCTCCATACTGCGCATTTTCTTCATAGCTTCCTGTAAGGAAGGAGGATCAAAGCCTTTGATCCAACCTCTCAATGGTTCTGTCAAGCCCTCCATGAAGAGTACTACTAGTCGCCTCTCTGAAATGTCAGGAACCATAACTGATAACTTCTGGAAGTCACCAATGTAAGACTCTAGACTGCCGCTTTGGCGCAACTGTGCCAACTCTTGGAAATAGGACTCTAGATCCCTCCTGTCAAAACGCTCTACCAGCCTGTCCACAAACTCCTGATAAGAAGTGATCCGATCATGATGGAGTGTCACCATCCCATGGTGCCACCAATCGTGAGCTACTCCCTCAAGATGTAGTGTTGCATATCTAATAGCATCTTCCTCACCCATCGGTCGCAATGTGAGAAATGTATCCAGCTTACTAACCCAGGCCTGTGCTGTCACCTTACCACTACCGTCAAATGTTGCTAGTGTGAGCCTACTCGTAGCCTGCTTCAGATCATTGTTCTGGGGTCTTGGTCTCCCATTCTGTCGACCTCGATAATGTTCTTTCCTTTGTGTGAGGAATCGGTCAAAAGTAATCATCTCCCTGACCACATGTGGTAATGACTCCCACTCTTCAGTCACTGCCCTAAGTGTGTCCGTAAATGTCTCCTCATGCTCCTCACCTGCTATCACCTCCTCTGCTTCCTGTCTCACAAAGATAGGCCTAGTAGGCCTATTCGCTGTACGAGAAACAGTCCCATGGCCTCGCTGTGATCCTGCAACACTCCTGACATCCTCACGGTGTGGGGAATGTCTCCTCGGAGAACCCAATCTTGGCAGTGTTGCTGCCAACTGCTGTAATACCTGGTTATTCTGCCTTTGCCCTTCTCGTAGTTCTCTAAGAGTAAGTAAAACTTCTGGATCATCTTGGTCTCTCGGATGATGAGGAATATGGGCCCTACCAATATCGTCACCCATGTCTTCCGGCGGTTGTTCTAGAACTTGAGTGCCTTCAAGTAAAGCTTTACTGCGTGTGTAATACCCGTGTGGTCGCAACTCTTGTGGCTGCATAAAATTTCTAAACCCTCAGGATGACAGGATTTAGCTCTGATACCACTGTGATGTCCCTTACTTAGGGGCTCCTTTTTCTACAATAAAAGCTCTGATACCACTGTGATGTCCCCTACTAATAGGGAATATCGAAAGACACAAAACTCTGATACCAAAGACCAAAGCTCTGATACCACTGTAATATCCCTTCGAATATCAAAACAAAGCTCCAAATTGCTTATCTAAATTTCTGCAAAATATCTTCAAATAGATGAATAAATCACAGTATAATTTCTTATTTATTTGCTCATAAGCTTACAATTTGAGATCCTCTGTCAGGTATACAAATAATATCGAAAGTTCGGCCTTATAGCCTGAATATTCTGCGAACTGGGTTGAATCTGGCACGTCTCGGCCTGCTGTGTAAAAAACACAGTCGCCGACGTCGGTTATACTGCCGTCGTCGGTCGACCTGTAGTGGTCCCCTTGCCGACGTCGGTGATGAGTCGACCGATGTCGGTCTCTGTAAGTTCCTGTTCGCCGATGTCGGTACCTGAACTTTCTATAGATGCGTACGGATTTTTCACAGATCTGTACGGAAGTCGTACGGCCGCTGATATAACACACCCTGTATGCCTGATCCTGATCTGTAGAATTATGGGCTGACACAAAAGATCTATATCTGGATAATTCTTGAATCAAAAACCCAAAATAAAGAAAATACCTGTAAACCCTTGTGATAGCTTCTGAGTGAAGTTATCTCTCAAATACCTGTAATACTATGATAACTTCTGGGTGAAGTTATCTCTCAATTCGGCAATAGATCGGCTGATCTTTCACAACCTCTGAATCACACACAATGAAGAGTTGACATTCTTCACTGCAATTGGAATCCTGGAACCCTTGGCTCAGTCTTCACAGAAGAATTTCTTAACAAGAATCAATATCAATAATAAGCATGGATACAAACTCTCTTCCATGAGAGATTCTTATACACCTCCAAAGGTGTGCTTGCTAAAATTAGATTCCCTTAAATTAGACTGGGGCTTCCTTAATTTAGAACTAGGGTCTTAAAATTAGACCAATTCTTAAATTAGAATGAGGATCCTAAAATTAGACCCAATAATAAATAATTAATAATTAATTATTAATTACTAATTAATAATTAATTAAAATTGGACCAAATAATTAATATTTGATTAAATCAATCAAATATTAATATCTCCTTTAATTCATGTCCTAAAGAGCCCAAACGAAAGCCAAGCCCAGCTCCATCAAGACCCTCTATCCATCTCATCAGCCTACGAGGGTCGCATAATAGGCTAATCATCTACTCTGCACATGTCGACTAAAAAGGGGACATGACAGGTTTTGGGTTGAATTGAAGATGTAGAATGGAATTTATGAATGAATGAAATTATGGAAGGTGTGTGGAGACTTGTTCTAACTCATCATACTCAATTCTCATCTTAGTGATGCATGAAATACCTTTGATAAGTTGGTCACTTTAGGTAGTCTTGAACAAGATAGTGAGAAAGAGAGTGACTATCAAACATAGAAGTGAGAAGTGTGATGTTGAGTTATTTTGAGGCCTATATGATAAACCAAAGGACAAATAGGTCTTTATTAGGTGCCTTACACCTATAAAATGAATTTAATTGAACTATATAGGACACCTAAGTGATAAGTGTAAGCTTTAAGGCCTGGAAGGCTAATGAGTGACTGCAAGGAAGTGAATGAAAATTGCCAAAGAGAAGGCTATTAGTTGAGGGGTATATGAGGACTATCACAATCGGGTTTCAACCTTCCAAAGTAATAATATGTGTCAATGGATCTTATAATATTTTCAATCAATTAAGTGGACTACTCATCAACAAGGTAGTTTTAAGAAAGACGTGGAGTGTCTCTACACCAACTTTAAGAAGGTGTCATGTTTCAAATGGAGACTTGTCTAAAAGAAGACATCATGACCTATTTCATAACTCTATTTTATTTCATTGTAACTCATTTTCACATTTTGACACCTAGCATTGTGACTTTCTAAATTCACTTCTTTTTTCTCCTCTCCTAGGATCCATAATTGGTATTGGTGAAGCCTTACTGGTTTTGACATCTTGTTTTACCTTTGAATAAAGTTTTAAAGTTGATTTTGTTTTTGTAGTTCTTTCCTAAGTATGTCAAGTAGTCCATTTATATGACAAGTGGTGAATGTCTTCTCCTTGATTTCATTCTACTCATGTATGCATTATGTGAGTAGTGGCATTTCTTCTAAAAGGTTTCATGAAGCATATTTATTTGTTAAGGTGTATTTGAAGTGTGAGAGAGATTAGCAGTGTCTAGGATTAGACCTCCATTTCACCCACCTCTAGATATACATAGCAATCTACCTCCATGTAGAAACACTTATGCTACAGTAATATGAGTTGAGGTTAGTTTTAACTATCTTCTTTCTTAGTGAAAATTCAAGTATATTTGTGGAGTTATCTTTGGTGTATCACCTTCATTAGTATAGGTTTATTATATGTTTCCTTCTTTATTTTTCATCCCCAGTTGTGATTAATCTAGTGTAGTGTGTGAGCCTAAAATATAGTTCAAGGGAGCTAGCCCTTCAAATCTAGAGATCTATCTCTTGTAGTAGCTTGTCTATATACAAAGATAGTTCAATGTTATCCCAAATTTGAGAAGGTCTACTTGAACTATCTAGGGTGAAAATTTAGGCTATAACAATTTACTTCACCCCTTTTTTAATTATAAATATTTGGTCAAGATCAATCTTTGTAATATAATTAGTTATATTAATGAATGCAATATCAGTTTTTAGGTGAAACATGTTTTGTTTATCAAATCATATTTCATTTCAATTTTAAGTGAAAATTACTACCCATATAATTATTTCAAGGATATTATAATTTATGAATGCAATGATTATGATGTGCCTGCCTATCATAAACTCTTTGTGAATTTCTCTCTTTTTTTTCATAATGTTGATAACCTTTGTGATATCTTATAAGTTATTTTATAAATTTATGTTGATTTACTATAGACTTATAGTATTTTTATTTAGTGATGAATCACAAATTAAGAATTATTAACTAATTTCCTAGACTCTTCCCATTATGTAATATTGGATTTAAAACCTTTGGTGATACTTAACAAATAATGGTATAACTATGGAATATTTTCTTAGCTCAATTATTGAAGAATTAATTTCACCTAGATCTAGAAACATTTTTTATTGCCTTACCCTTCCCTTATTTTGTGTTTATTTTGGAGATTGAACTACCCTTTCCCTTTTATTTAGGAAATGTTAGATCAAAGTGACTGAATATCAATAATAGATTCAAATAAATCACTCATTTATTATCATCCATTAGGACTTAATAACTAATGGTGGCATAGTATCTCTCAAAGATTATTCTACCCAAACTCCATTATGAAGCCAAATATCTATAGCCATGCCCTGGTTTGATTTCAAATAAGTCATAAAATGGAGGGAAAAGTCCATTAATATTCTCAACTATTCTCTTTTAAAATACTCAACCTCATGAGTATTTTGGAATAAGATCTTAGACCAAAAAACATAATGATGCCGAAGAATGATCATTAGCTCCTAAAAACATCTACAAGACTCTAAAACCTAATTGTAACATCCCCAAAAGTCTCAATACCCTTGTCCCTAAAATGACACTTATAGATCAGAGCCTCCGACATTAGCATAGTGTGTTACTATCTATCTAACTACACTATTATTTGAAGGCCTTTTCAACTATAGTTCTAGAATGAATAAACTCTAGACATGTTCTAGCCTTCCTATTATCCAGTGATGCCTATTTCACTATAGATAGGTAGATTTCCTCATTACACTTAATATTTTAGGTAAATCAATTCGATAGATCTATTTAAAATATTTATCTATATTTACCCTTTGTACCCAACCCCTTTTAAAACATAGGATTTACAATAATAAGTCCTAAATGGTTAAAACATATGAGAGGTTGCCTTCACTCCACTAGGGTGGGTCAAAAATAGTAAATGATTAGATTTTATGATTCAAATGATGCATGAAATAATTGATCTACCAATCAATAAATTTAGAGGTATAGTATATATTTGATAGAGGTCTAACCTTCCTTCTCAAGGATAAATTTTCATATGAGACATCCAAATCATTATGAAACTTATGATACAAGGATATCACATTATAACAAGAGTTGGGATTAGCATAACTACATTTAAAGACAAATTTTGAGGATCCAAATTTGGATTTAGGTATCTCATAGGTAAAATCATCTAATATGGTACCAAAAACTAATACATAGATGCATCAATAAAAATTATAACATAAAACACCAATGAAGATACTTGACAAAGAAAAAAAATCCACTTCACATAGCACCTTCCATAGTCAACAATGCACATGACACCAATAATAGGGCCATATAGTTTTTAGATAGAGATATGCCTCATTATATATTTTTTACATTACTAGATATAGGGATGATCACCCTTCCTCCTAGTCAACATCATCCAACACATCATTTGAAAATAATAAGAAAAAAACCATATTGTGATTATCATAGAATCAATGGACATTAGCACAATCACTGTTGTTCACTCAATGATCATATCAACCAATATGCTAACATAGGCATTATAACATTCACATAGGGGGCATCAAAATATCCTTATCTACACTCTCCTAGATGACACTCCTTTATGAGTGAGCTATCCCAAGATGTTCCTTTCAAAGAACCATTGGTTACTCATCATATAAGACATGTGGTTTCTATGACACCTACTTATGTGAGATCTTTGGCACCGTGTATTCATTAATGATGGAAATTAGTTCATAAATCTCAACCTACTTATAAAATCATGGTAAAAAAATGGAAATCAACTCAAACACCACTTTTAGTTCAATAATTGATTAATATATTTAGCATAGATAATAGAGACTAGAGCATAGTGCCAGCATGAAAATTGATTAATATATTCATCATAAATCAAAAAGATAAGAGCACAGTGTCATCACAATAACTGACTAATATATTTGGTAGAGATCACAAAGATTAGAGCACAATGTCAGCATGACCACTAAGATATTTGGCAGAGATCATAGAGATCAAAGCACAGTGTCAACATCACCATCATTTAATATATTTTGTAGAGATCATAGAGATTAGAGCACAATGTTATCACAACCACTAATTAAGATATTTGGTATAGATCATAGAGATCATAACACAATTTTAGAATGACAACCAATTAAGCTATTTGATACAAAATCTACACATCTAGATACCAACAATGCATAATGAGTAGTATTAGTTTTAGAGTCCACTTCTACATATACATAGCATGAGTAGTATGGTCACTTGTTCACCATGCCATTAGGATTTAGATAGTGTATACCATAGTTCCATCATACACAATTAGATATACTATAATACTTTTAAAAAATAATTGTTGATAAGTTTGACCCTATAGGTCAAATTGTCACCCCTACTATTCAAAGAGTTTTATGTCATTATAGTGGAAGGATTCAAAAAAAAAAATAGGGTGTTTAGAGAAATTACAAGCAAGAAGAAGCTAAATGTTTGAAGTTCTTTACTTGCTTAGTGCAAATCAGGTTTTGGGAAGTGCTTTACTAGCTTAGTGCAAATTGAGTTTCTCAATTAAATTAAATTATAAAATTTCAACAAGAAGAAACAAGTCAGGACCAAAACATTGATTCAATCCTCCTAGTGATCTCCAAGTCACTTTACTTATGAAGTTTCATTATCAAAAGTAATGCGGGTTCCCAATCCTATTTTACTCTTCTCAATGCATTTTGAGTTTTTGGCATCTCACTGCTTACTTTGGATTTTTGGCACCCAAAGTATTCCACTATGAATAACCCAAAGTCTTTACCTCTTAAAAGTCTGAATAACACTACCCAAGACCTTTTTGGGTTTATCTTGCCTCATTAATGGATCAAGTTTTATACTTTATAGTTTTTCTATTCGGTTTCCTACATCTAAAAATCTGAAGTCTTACCTGGTCAAAAGCTTGAAGGAATTTTTAAAGCAATGGAAGGACCTTTTTCATAATCTTGAAGGGTCTCTTCCAAAATTTCTGAAGGGACAAATACAAAAATATTGAAGGGTAGGTTCCCTTTGGGAAAGTTCAAAGGACAAGTCTGGAAGGTCACTTCAACGGTTCAAAGGACACTTCCATTTTTCCTAAAAGGCAGAAAGGCCAAGCCAAAAAATTTGAGGGGCTTCTTTTCAAAGGAATAGCCCATTAAATTTTTTTTAAAGGGTATGTGACCTTTAGGAAAGTACACTATTAAAAAACTTCAAGGGCATGTACCCTTCAGAAGGGTCATTGACAAAAATCCCAAAGGGCACCTACCCTCTAGGAAGTCTCACTTCAAGATTAGAAGGGGAATTTGTAAGAAACCTAAAGGGCATGTGCCCTTCAAAAAGGTTCACCTGATGAGTTTAAGGACTTTCACAAAACATCAAAGGTCATGTGCCCTTTAGGAAGGTACATTTACAACATTCTTGAATGGTATGTACCCTTTGATAAAGTTACTCGACAATGTTGTCAAAGGAATAAGCCAGAAGGAAGAGGAAATGAACAAGCAAGTGGTTCAAATAAAAAGTCTGAAGGAATTCCTTCATACAATTTGTCTCAAGTAATTCCTTTAGGAAAGGTAAGATAAGGGAGAGTCTTAGATAATTCCCATGGACATTTTTTCTATAGGAAAGTGGAAAATATAGAAGTCTGAGTAAAAGATAGTAAGGTCTAAAGAGATGAACAAATCAAGGGAATAATCCCCATAAAAGTCTAAGGGAGATGAAATTCCTATAGGGAAAAGCCCTGATAAAAATAAATAGAAATAATTCTTAGATAATTCCCATGGATAATTTATCTATGAGAAATTGACTATGCAAAAATTCTTGTTAAACACCTAACTTCATATTCAAATACATAAGAAAAATCCATAGGAAGATCACCAAGGGAATAGACATAGAAAGTCATAGACTTTTTGTCTAAGTAAATCAATGAGAAAATAGAGCCAAAAAATCCATGAACAAATTAAGCCAAGAGATATGCATACACAGGATCAAAGAAACCAAGAATATAAAACTGAGAAATATATTCAATTTGAATACATCTCTCATTTATCAAGATCCTTATCCATGAAATCATGTGTTATTTTTAGTGGATTGGTCAAATATTCTATTGACTATTTGACCAAAATCATGTTTCTCCTTGGTGTTCATACAATCTAAAGCTTTCAAACATTCCAACAGTTTAAACAAAATTCTAATCTAGCATTAGTATGGATTTCATGAATGTGAAATAGTAGTTTAATCTTGAACCCACCATCTATATTCAATGAAAGACAAAAGATAAGAAAAGACAAATTTAGAAGGCTTTGTTATCTTGGCATAACAAGCGTTGGACTTGTTTAATGTTAAAGTTGATCTTCCTCTTCTATTTTCAATGCCAGTTGTTGGCTAAAGTATTCTTTTCTATATAAGTTGGCTTTTCAACTTTGAAATGGATCCCTCTTTTGGCAAGACAACTTCTTCAAAAGATTGTACTGTAACCTTTTTCAAAATTAATAAGAAGAGGAATATATTTTCAATTTCTAATAGCTGGTTTAGTGTATCTTTGTCATTGATTTGCACATATGATAGAATATTTATTCCTTGTCAAATCTTGATCCTTACCTAGTTACTAGCTAGTCATCTTATGTAGGTCATGTTCTATGTTTAAACATCTTTTGATTGAGTTTATAGTGGATGTTACTGGATATTAATACTTTCAATTAGGCCTATTTTACCATTTCCCTCAAGCTTAGATCATTAGACAAAACCTTTTAACAAAATACTTATGCATATTGATCAATTAGAGTTGAAGCTCATCCTTTTCCTTATCTGAATCAGTGTTTTAGGAGCTCTAATTAAGTGGATCAACTAATCATTCAAGTTTATCACCATCATTAAGTAGGATTTTCTTTCAATTTTCTTTTTCCCTTTTCCTAGGTAGTTTTTAGCATAGAGTAGTAAGATCCTAATTGACACATCAAAGGGAGATATCCCTTAGAATCTAGAGACTCAATCCACTGATTAGGTCACCCACAACCTAGGATTATTTCCATGGTTCAGCAGACTGTGAAGGCCTAAATCTACCTTCACAAGGGTGTAGATCTGATTGACAACAATAATAACTAATAATTAATAACAAACAACTAACATTCCTAATTTGATATATGCTCAATCATACATATACACATGAACAAAAAATTACCATTACTTATTTTAACAATCACATAGAGATCTCAACACATAATTAATACATACAATCAAACACTTGATCAAGTAAATAATACCAAAAATCAAAATTCCAAATAACATAATACCCATATAAAAAAAATTCCACACACACACACACACACACACACACACACACACACACACACACACACACACACACACACACACATATATATCAAAACAAGTTTTAGTATAATAATACAAATTCACTCAATAATTACAACATGGTCACAAGGACTAGCCCCATCACCCTCACTCTTAGATACATACACACTAGATCCAAATGCTTTTACATCCCCTCTAGATCTAGATTAAGACCTATGTCTCCACACTTTATCCCATAACACAAACACCTTAGCCAACATCTCTCCATAATCTCATTGTAAATGAATGTATTCATCCACAATACTAAAACCTACCCCACCTAGAACATCAAGTATGGGTATAGATATCCTTTGTATCTTAACACGTGCCTCATCCCTATCAACAATTTCTTGCCTATATGCAGCGGTGGAAATGGGTGATCGATAAAAAAGGTGGACATGAATCCCTATAAATCTTATGGCCCTCTCCACTAGCCCATCATCTATAACATCATAAAGAATATACCATGTCAACTATTATAACGCATCCTAAATAATGGTCTCTAGTACTCATCATCTCCTAGACCTATGCACACAAAATAAATGTGTTAGATATTTACTTAATAAGATGATTTCTAAAAAATCAAACATATAAATCTATAACAAAAACATACCCTCAACTACCCTAAGGGGATCCACATCTAGTACATCCCCCATGATAGCCTCATCTCTTAGAAATAGTGGCAGCCATATATGGTCCCTCCTCCATACTATGAAGGCATCATCTCCCCCACATCATCCACATTAGGTATATCTATAATAGGATCTCACTCTATCATTGAAATCAAAACCAAATTATTTATTTTGGGTCTCATCTTGATACCTGGCATTATTAGGTCTTGATAAATCCACAACCACACCCATAGTATAGGTGGCACATCTTGAGTGACACCAAACTATCATGTCACTCACTCATACTAAAATATCTCATAAACATTGACCCAATGGTCATGTAACCAACAACTTAATCAAACCTATCTCAACTAAATACCATCCTTAGGCCACCCTTGAAATGCCCTATAGGGTACTCAAATGATGTCTTTGGTTTTCATGTGATCTAATACCTAATGATAATGCATAGTGCTCCTCAATCACATGGGAATTATGCCATTCCATCTATCTAAAAATAATTGTGGGTACCCCTAATTTACATGAGGAAACCCCTAAATTCTAGCCACTATAATGTTCTCATAATCCCAACATTTTAACAAAGTAGAAGATCCAATACCTCCACCATAAAACTCTTGAGTAAAATGGTACAAATCCTATTATAAGTGGGATATCATAGTGTGACTCCATAAGTATACCATCTTGTACTCCTCTATATCATTTATAATCCATGTACTCTATATGAAATGGATATAAAAATACCATCTACATAAAAAAATGAAGCTAATAACACTACAATAAACTTTCATAACTGTGGAACATTAGTCTTAATAATCACTTATATCAAAACATCATTACAAATCCCTCGATAATGACCCCCCATCAATATGCCTAAAAATTACCTAGAATCCTGAATTATAATTCTATCTCCAATAACCTCCTATAATATATCTTGTTATCCAGTAATGATCACTCTCAATATCCTATAGACATCCTCTAGAATCACAATAATCTACCCAATGGGTAGCCAAAATATATAGGTTTAAATTGAGTTTCAAATTCAATCAATCAACTTATTTAAGCTATGTTTTAAAAATTCCACCTACCTAAGGTTGAACTTGCATGCAAATTTAACCAACTAATACCAAAATCTTCAAATCGCAATATCTATAAAATCATAGATCCAATCTGTAATCTATTTCTTGTATGTGGCACTAAATGATGATGTCCCCCACATCATACTAAATACATTTATATTCCAAAAAAATTTAGTCTATTAATGACAAAACTCATATTTCCTTAATAAACTCAATATATACCACAATTCTATCCTAGACTTAGCTTACAAATGATTTCTCTATAATTTCCAAAATAATCAATCTTACACTCTTATTAAAAACACTATCACTAACATGCTTACCAATATCACTTTTGGTCCAATACCCTTACCTGAGTTTCATCTCTCTAACTAAAAGGGGGCATATACACACTATTTACACTAATATAGTTATACGTAGATACATAGTGGTTCAGATAATTAGATACATAGTGATTCAATTCTATTCAGATGCATAGTGGTTTATATACTTAGATACAAAATGGTTTAGATAATTAGATACACAGTGATTCAAATACTTAGACATATAATGGTTTATTTATACTCAAATACATAGTGGTTTAGATACTCAAAGATATATAGAGGTTCAAATACTTAGATACATAGTGTTTTAGATACTTAAAGATACACAATGGTTTAAATACTTAGATACACAGTGTTTTAGATACTCAAATACATAGATTGGATCAAATACGCAGATTGGTTCAAATACATAGATTTTTTAAAATACTCAAATAAATGGATTGGCTTAGATATTTAGATACATAGCTATATTACTTAGATATCAAGTTTGGGGGCATGATGTAGGGCACATGTCCTTAACCCCATAGATTTTACCAGGTTATATAGATGGAATGGAAAAGTATGCCATTAACTATGTTTAGACTATCAGATCACATGTAGGTTGTCACCAATATGTCATTAGTATGTTACCAGGTTGAGTCATATCACTAGCTATAGTGGTTGATCCATAGTTATCACCATACCTAGATTATGAAAGTCAAATAACCATTTTAACCTTCAAAAATATTACTTCTTAAAATCAACTACATGTCAAAGTGGGGGAAAGTATGGCTTATTTATCCACATTTATAAATTACTTATCAAACTTAGTTTACATGCTAGAGTGGGGGTAAATAGGGATTTTTTCTCCATAATTATAGGTCACTTCTCATACTCAATTGCATGTTATATTGGGGGTAAGTAGGACTTATTTCTTCTAAATTTATAAATTACTTATCAGACTCAACTACATATTAGGGTGGGGAAAAATAGGGCTTTGTATCTCACAATATATTCAATTACTCAAATTTAGTATAAGGGACATTGACATTATGGATTTCCTCTTCATAGCCAGTATTCTAGTACTTGTCCACTTATCTAGTCAAGAAGTGGGCTAGGTCCAGATCACATCTACATAGGTAAGTACAAGTACTCAAATACACATATTGGTTCAAATAATTAGATACATGGACTGGATTAGATGTTTATATACATAGCTACATTACTCACATATCATGTTTGGGGGCATGATGCAGGGCACTTATCCTCAACCCCACATATTTCACTAGGTTATATAGATAGAATGGAAAATTATACCATTTTCTATATGTAGACTATCAGATCATACATAGATTGTCACCAAGATGTCATAAATATTTCACTAGTTTGGGTCATATAGACAAATGTAGCAATTGATCCACAATTATCACCAGACCTAAAATATAAAGGTTGAGCAATAGTTTCAACCTTCAAAAAGATTATTTCTTAGACTCAATTACATGCTAAAGTAGGGGTAAGAAGGGATTACTTATCCACATTTATAGATTAATTCTCAAACTCAGTTCACATAATAAACTTAGGGTAAGTAGGTATTTTTCCTCCATAATTATAGATCACTTCTCAAACTCAGTTACATGCCAAAGTGGGGGTAAGCAGGGCTTGTTTCTTCATAATTCATAGATTACTTATCAAACTCAGCTACATATTAGGGTGGAGACAAATAGGAATTTATCTCTCATGATCTATTTAGTTACTCAAACTAAGTATAAGGGACACCCAGATTATGGATTTCCTCTTCATATTAAACATTCTAGTAATTATACACTTCTCTATCCAAGAAGTGGGCCAGGTCTAGATCATGTCTACATAGTTAAGTACAAGTACACATTTTTATTTTTATTTTACTCTAGTAATTACACTTAATTTTATTACTATAATAAAAGAGGGGGGGAATATACACACTTTAATTTGGTCAAGCAAACACAATTGTTATGTCTTTTGTTTCTCTTTCATGAGAAGGTCATAATGATAAATGTGATTCTTGTTCATGTGGTCATTTTGGTATTTTGATCTTTCTTATGACTTATTTATATTATTTTTTGTACCTTTAGTGGTTCTCTATCATGATGTCCAAGTCATAGGGCCCTCTGGGCTTGTTTACCATATTATTTACTCTACTTTTTGGTCTGAGGACACTAGCATAGTCTTGGACATTATCATAATGTGCTAGTGTCCACCTCGGTGCTAGCATTTAACAGTCATTTTTTCAAATTGTTAAGGATCCTTACCCTTCCTTGAGTCTCTTATTATGATTTGATATTTTTTTTTTCACATTTTTGGCTAATTAATAAGTGTTTCACAATCCCATTAAGTTCATTCTATATAAAGAGCCTCACAAGGTATTTTACATCTAACACAACGTTGGCACATAAATACTTAAAACATAGTCAATAGTATAGATAAAAACTCTAAATATTACTCAGAAAAACACATATACATGTATTCTTGATCAAATAAGGGCCTAAGTGAAATTCATTCTAGCATTATATGCATGTTGATTATGCACATTCCTTAAGGGAGAACTACATGCAATTTGAGACCCTTATCACTGGAGATAATGAAGGAAATGACCATGATAATAGGGTTTCTATCTTGTGTGATCATAACATCTAAAAAACCATATTTTCCCTTCATTTTGAATTTGATTCCATTTTTTTTCATGTGTGTGGGTGCTCATTAGGGTTTTAGAGAAGACACAACCAAAGATGTATGCAAAATAATGATCAGAAGTTCTTAAACACATTTATAAGACTTGAAAACCTCATCCCAGCATCCCCAAAAGTCTTGAGACCCTTCTCCCTAAAATGACACTAGTGTGGTGCCTTAGGCATTAGTAAAATATGATATTATCCCTCTAAGTACACTACCATCTGAAGGATTTTTTAACTCTAGTTTCAGAATGAATGGAATCCATATTTATCTCCAAACCTATTCCATCCTTCCTATCATCTAGTGATTCATGTTTCACTCTAGATAAGTATATTTCCTCATTGAAATTACTATTTCATTTAAATAAATTTGATATATCTATTTGTGATATTTATTTATATTTACCCTTTGTACCTAGCCCCTTTGATAACTTGAAATTTACACGACTAAATCCTAAATAGTTAATATTATATATATATTTATATATATATATAGAGAGAGAGAGAGATGGGACTTGTATGCATTAATATAAATTTTCATACATGATTTGATAGCCTAATCATACTATGATGATTAGCACATATTTTAAATTCTTACATTTATTTATATAATATGATGTGGTTAACTCATTTATTTTGAGATGAGTAATTTATAATCTATATTCCTCGTCTCAAAATGAGGCCATATTTTTGGGATTTTCATAGATATTTAAGCCTTAATACATAATTAATTAATGTTTTGGGATAAATTACATGATTCATATTGTTTATATTGGATCATATTATCATTTTGGTTCATATTATGAGACAAATATGTAAAAATTGAGATAGATTTGGGGGAATTTAATGCATATGAAAAAAATTATGAGCACATAAGTGATAGGTTATCATATTTATGGTATAGTTATATATTTGTGGAACTCTATATCATATTAGGGTAGTTAATCAGATTATGAAGTGTGGATATTGTTCATTCATGTATTTTTCTATTTTGTTTTGGTACTAAAGGTAATGGAGGTAACATTCTAAATCTAAAATATGTTTTTATAAATTGATTTATTATATTCAAATTCACATATGAGCTTATTATGGGACTTCACCTTTCCATCTTGAGTTAAAAAATTAGTTAAATGAGTAGTTTGGTTGAGGTTCTACATATCACTATTATTTTATGAGGATTATGAGAATTTATATTCCTAACCTATAGTTTGAAAAATGGCACTTTCATTGGGTAATAATAACCCCATGAAACTCATCTATTGGTGTATAATCACCCCAATCTAAAAATACTTAAAAGGGCGGTATGGTTTTCATATTTACAAGGATTATCTTTTTTATTCTCTTCAAATTTCAAATGCTTCATTGATCTATTTTACCTTAGATTTTAAATTGTATATGGAAATTAATTATATCATGTTTCATTTTAGGTTTTCATGGAATAATATGGACACTTGGAGACTTATTCTAAAGACAAAGTGTGGTTATATACTAATGTATACAATCTTTATCATTTTACTCTAACATTTTAAATACTAGAATAAAAGGGGGAATATATAGACACTAAAATATGGTATTAGACACTTGAAAATGTTAATATTTACTTATATTTACCTTACATTAATTTTGAATACACATATGACTATTTCACAGCCTTATGTCCTTTCTACTTACTTTTTATGGGTCATGGATTTATTGATTTACTATTAGTTACCTACATGAATTTCTTATTCTATGTTTTATATATTTATTATTTTGATCAAAATTTCTCCTAATAATTATATCATTGTTATTATATTTATATACCCTTCTAGTCATACTCAAATGAATCTATGTTTATAAAATTGTACAGCTATGCTAGACTTGTCTATGCACTTAGCAATAATAATTTTTCAAGTTCAAATTATCCTTATGGGTTGGCCCATATATTCTACATGTTAGTGGTGTGATAATTTTTTTAAATTTTTCTCTATTTATACACAATAGGTATAATAATATTCTTTATTTGGTAGTCAACTAGTAAGTACTAAGCAAGAATATATCTATAACTTGCATTGTGTATCTCTTAAATCATAAATCATTTATAAGGAGTAGGGATTATCCAAGTCTAGATCACCTCAACCATTTCAAGTTTGCCTTTATCAAGTGTTAAAATCTCTATTACAATTATCATCCATACTAAATAATCACTATTTCACACATGCATATAAATAGAATAGCTACATGTAGTTTGATCCATCTTCAAATTATTGGAAACATAGACAATGCTCAACCACTCAATAGGGGAATGGTTAGGGTTATCTATATACATAATTCTTCCCATTTTGTAGGCTTGAATCTATTTTTAAAAATAGAGATGTGATTTTGAAAAGGATATATATTTTTTGAAATTTCTCACACATTGAGCTTATGATATCACACAAGATGTAGTTTACAAGTAATCATATAGATATGTGTTAAAAAAATTGAGCACAAGTCACAGAGACAAGTCCATCAATATTTATATTCTTGCATCTGATGAAGGTGTCTAGTTTCTACCAAATTCATCTAAATAGGTCCAAATAGTCAGTTTATATACCTTTACAAATCTAGATCCATTTTTATTCTTTTCTTTAACTTTCACATGGTCCTAGACTAGAACATAACAGTAAAAAACTAAGTACACTATTCCTCTTATTACTTTCCATAAATAATAAAGTTTAATTTAAAATATACTTGTAACATTCATATTTCCTTTATATATATATATATATATATATATATATATATAGTAGACAATATTACTCAAAAAAATGCTTATTTAGATAGTTAATCCAAAATAAGGTACAACACCTTCCCATAGTAGTCATCCGAGCTTGAATAAAAAAAATTCAAAGGTTAAAATGTCTTCATTTAAATCCATATCCTCATGTGAAGTAAACTATGACTTAGAAAGAAAATATTTGAGACCTAATGAAGGGCTGAAATTAACATTCAACTTATGCCATAGTCCCCAAGTGAGCTTCCTAAAATAAATTCTTGGGATTACATAGTTAGACATGTTATTTAGAATTTAAAATGTCCTAGCTAATTCAAAATATGTAACTCTATGCTCAGCGTTGTGAAAATAATTAAAATATACCCTAAAGTTTGTAATCCCTTACATGTATCATTAAACAAGGAAGACTTTTTATTAAAATATATATATTTAACATACTTGAATCCACATTCTGGGAACCTTGAATAACTAATATTATTTTTTAGTTTATTTTAAAAGAATAAAAAATAGAATTAAATCTTGAATGATGGAGAGAACTCATGCCATGAAAACTAAAATATATCTAAATAATAAAATATTTTTAAAAATGATTTCATTTTTGCATTGAAAAGGCATTAACAAATGTTTGTAAATACATTGAAAAATACCTTAGCTATTTTGAAAGAAATAACTAAAAAGAGGCATTTTGTAACCACATATTTTGAGCAAGTGTACAAATGATGCATATGAAATACATTCCAAATAATAAGAGCTTAATTAGCTATAACCTTGATTTAGTTGAGAACCCAAATTACCTTCATAATGGTCAACTCAATTTTTCATTCTTATGCATTGAATCAAAAGGAAAATGCAATATAATATCATTTAGATCTCATATAAGAAACATAGTATCCAAGTGAGAGACAAATCCTTTTTTATATAAAATAATAGATTAGAAAGGGTTGAGGAATTATCCATATGACTAATGGCTAATATAAAACAAATATTGAAATATCCCTTAATGTAACATATATATTTTCCAAATGAAATCAAGAAATGACCATTAAACGCTAAATAAAAACTTGACAGGATTCAACTACTCACAAATAGTGGAGGTAAATAAAAATTAAACTCATGTAGCATATATAAAAATGGGATAGCTTCTCCATGAAGCTTTTAGGATTCCAAATATCATTAATGCAAATTAATTACATACACAAGAAATAAATTCTTCATCTTAGTGATGGTTTTTGAATAATGGCATTACTTTAATTTCAAAAACCTTCTAAGTACTAAGTTATATTATATTAAACCAATATTTATAGATCATTTATTATCTTACTAATAAACATCTTACCTCTCTAGCATATCCAAATTGGCTTGAAACATGAGTTAAATTACCTTTCCACTAAAAGTTTGAGACTTATTTCAATAAAAATAAATAAAATATTTTTAACTATTTCACAACCTTTCACAATATTAAATTAAGTCCTCTTAACTTCTCCCTATATAAATTAAATTTCCTACGCTATATGCCAAGTCTCTAACGTCAATTTTTTTCATTAATCCTCTTATGGAATGTGGCATATACCTTGATTATACCTTACCATTTATACTAAAATTTATTAAAGGTTGAATAAGAAATATGGAAACATATTACAGGGATGATAAACTTGATTATTATAATATGTGTGTATCATTTTGAGAAAATAATAATTTAACATTATATTTTAGAACCTAAAATCAAACAATACAGTAAAGGTAAATTAGGCCCCTACCACAAGTATAATATTTGTTTCAATTTTATTTTTTAAAGTGAGGATGGTTAAAATAGTTTATTTTGAGCAATAAAATTGGTGATCTTGTTGTCTTGGTTTTCAAGTGAGCATGGCTACCAAAAAAAACTTATGAAAATGATTATAAGTACAACCAAGGATAATTATTTATTAAGTTACCACATATGAACACATTAAAAAAAATTTTGTATAAATTAGTGATGGATTGTTTTATTAGCATGACATGAAGAAATGGAATCGAGAGAAAACTATAAATTTGAGGGTTGGAAAGACACAATTGGAGTAGCCAATACACATAATATTAAATCCAAATATATTTTCATAGCATTTTGATCTTGAAATATTATTTGAATAAGAAAATTACGAAGAAGCATCATGCATAAAATCTAGTAAAAATAATATAATTATAAAGAACTTGATCATATTTCCATACTGACATTCAACTAATGAAAAAATATGCAAGATATAATGACAAACTACATACAACATAGATTCTATTAAAACCCAAAAGATCAAATAAATGATGAGAACAAAAAAAATCAAAGAAAATATATTTTTTTTAACAAAGCATGAAAATTAAAAATTATGCATATGTTAAAAAAAAATTAATTGAAAATTTAATCATTATTGAAAATTGTCTAATGTGAAACATGTTTGAAGATTATTAAATGCTAAAAGGTAGTGTGCAATAATAATGATATTTAAATGTCTATCAAAGGATGGTTGATATAAGATAGATTATCACATTCTATGTGGATATCCTTGATGTTTATCACTATATAATATTTGAAAACAAAAGACAAGTTGATATGCACATAATGTGGCCTTACTAAAGTAATACTAGCTAGAATTTATTTGAAATAATTATTATTATAACATAAAGTATTAGAAAATATACCACAAAATATATCTTTTGAGATGAGTAAGAAATATCAATGATACTATTTGAAAGAGGATGAATGTTAACAAAGACAAAAATTTGGGAAGTTTGATAATTGAAAGGGTTTATATGCTTAAAATATGTTTTAAGACTGATATTTGTGTTTCTTACCAAAAAAATCATTAATTTTATGGGTTAAACATGTTCCTATAAAATTTCCATCTTGTCTTTATAAATCTCACAAAAATCAAATATTTAAATTCAAATTCCATCATTCATTTTAGATATTGGAGTCTCATAAATATTAAAAAATATATATTCAATTAACATCATTATATCATTCATTCCAAATATTGTGAATATCATATAAATCTATTTCTTTTTTAAATTTTCGTCATTGCATTATTCATTCAAAAACTTGGAACATCAGAGAAATCAAGCTTTTTAAACTCAATTTATAGCATTGTAGACTCAATTTTACAATTATATTCACACAATTTAGAGGAATTGAGGGAGTTTTTCATATTTCTAAATTTCATACTTAAAAAATGGTAGTTTCATTTGAGTTACTAAAATATGAAAATAATTCAATGAAACTCACTTCATTGAATGATTGATTGAGTGAATTATAAATAATTTCCTTGGTAAAATCATATTCATTCAAAAATGGGGTGTTTTAAAGTTTGACAAAATGAATGTTTATAAAATTGATCTAAGGAGTTGGTGTGCTCTAAAATTTGAGAAGATGAAAATTTATAATAATGGTTTAACTATTGGTGAGTGGAAATATTTAAAGAAATAGATAATCAAGCATTTAATTCCTCTATAAATACTAAAATTTAGTCTTCATTACTTTACATTGATAATCTTGACACACATTTACCATGTATGACTTGAGCACCCAAACAAGGTGATAATTTTCCATAATCTTACACTTGCATGATATTTTATGAGTCAACCCTTACGTTCTATTTTTAAACACATATGTGATCCTCACTATTTTATTTTCACCTACTAAATATATTTCACAAACATATATTGACTCTCAGAGTAGTCCATGTATACACAAGTCAATTATGATAATTACAATTATCATTACCAGTCAGAAATAACCTAGCCAGTCAAAATCATTTTGGTCTTAGAATTTTTTTTTTTTATAAAATAAAACCCATACTTAGGGTCTACCCATAATCCTAAAATGTTAATGGTATGAGGAATTATTCAAATAGATCCATAAATAAACAAATCAATCCTTAATTTCAAATCCAAATTGAATTTATCTATTGTACATTTATGCATTATTTTAAATTGATAAAATATGCCCTATTATTTAAAAAAATCATACTATTCACTAGGAACAATCACAATCCAAGTCTAAAGAACTCAAATTCTAGGTCAAATTAATTATTTTCAAGTACCAAATCCAATAGTTAGTTGTATTCATATATTTAAGGAATAGACAATCACACTAGGTGGGAGAACTACATGTGTCTTAATTTCCCTCCTTAGATTATTAGATACATAGGTAGTGGCCAATCATCAAGCAGAGGTGACTAGGGTTATCTCATCTCATTAAACTTCTACCTTTTTTTATATTTTTTCAAACCTCAAAAGCACATCTAAGGTTTCAAGATAAAGGAAGATAATTTTTGGATCTACACACATCATCAATGCTTGGGATCACAAGCACATAACAAGCAATGTCATTTTTAGATGAGCATATATACACTATGATACATTTTCATATAGGTTACTTTGAATTTATAGCTCAATATTAACCTATGATACTGACCTGATCTTGAGGAACTAGCCCATCACAGGCTACAAATCAATTCCTAAACCAAGTAAACTTGAGGCATGCTTATCCATATTTTACACTTTTAAAACATAGTCATAATCAAAAAATCAACCAAAAAAAAAATTATTATGATCTCTTTAGTATTTTATATATTTATAATGTTCCCTAATCAAATTAGAAGAATCAAATTGTAAATCATTTGCATGCACATTATATGCTTAAATGTCATATCTTATAATCTTAATTCTCTTTCAAATTTCTATCTTAATTAGATTAATCTTACCCATTAATCTAAATTAGGGTGAAAAATCTTCATAAGAAACAAAAATTTTACCTAAGAATTGATTTTTATAATTAAATAAAAACTTATAATTTATTTTGCAAGTATACATGTCATGCTCTTGGAAGTATAGTTTATAGAAATAATGTGGGTTTGGCCTTTATCTTAGTAAAAATATCAAAATTGAATTTTTAGCTCTATTTTTTAGGTAGTTAATATATAACCTTAAATCAAAAGTTTCATCAATGAAATCATGGAAAAATTCTCTCTTGGGCTAAAGGAAGGAATAATTTCAAGGTATTCTAAGAAGTAAAATCATTTTTTTTAAAATAAGATTCATCTTATTACCAAGCAATTTTTATCTATGTTTCAATATTTGTGTAACATTGGTTTTAATCAAGATAACACATAAAATTCCACTCTTATAACATATAATTTGAACTATAATCTAATAAATATGTCATAGAAAACATATTAGTGAAAAAATAATTGTAGAGACCCCAAAAATGAGACTCCAGTTCTTTGTTTTTTCCCATAAAAAATGTGTTTACCATTATTTTTAAAATTAAAACTTGTTATCCTTATCATTGATTTATGATAAACTTATATACTTTGTTGTAGTAACTATTTCAATGAAATCACATTTTAGAATTATGATACTTATCGACTCAAAATGTATTAGTTTGACCAAGCTTATGGTCTAAGATTGACTACTAATGTAGTTTAAGGCTGATAAAGCATGTATTCTTCCTTCAAAATTGAATTTGTTATTTGTTGGTGACCATGTTCTAATTTTTTTATTCCTCATTTAGATATATTAACCAACACCATAGATATAAAATATGAACATATATTTTAGCTAAACATGGCATGAATGAATGGCATAATTTTAATTCCCTTTCCCTCATTCAATTTGAACCCTACATTTATGTAATTCATGTGTTAACTTGATTGAAAAATCCTTGATACTTTCATATCAATTCCATAAGATGATTATATATACTCATCAATGCTTATTCTCAATAATATACTTGGAAATATTTAATAATTATTTTTTGTTCATAATTCAAAAGACCAAGGTTTCATTGGTGATTTTCAATACTTTTCTTTATCACAACTTCACATCACTCATTGAGATAGGACCAATAAGTTTTTTCCCCCAATTTTAATATAAACTTAAAGATAAATTTTTCATTCAATCCTTTTATTTTTCCTTAATTTAAATGAGGGTCCCACTTTTACCCTTTAAATTAGTTCTATTTCCCCTTATTTTTAGGGCATATTTCATTCACTTTGTTTAAGTGGATTAACCATATTAACTTTAATTCACTTATTAGATAAACTTGAAGGGTGTAACCCTTCATTAAGTTCTTATATAATCAAATGTTTATAACATATTTAAGTTGTCTTAAATTACTTATGAAACCCCTCAAGTAAGTTTATATTCATAATATTCTTAGGAAGGTTTATTTATTGAAAGTATTTTCATGAATATTCATTCCTTAAAGTTAAAAAATGATTGATATCATATTAAGCATCTAGGAAATGGGAATTAATTTCAATGAAGAATAATTTCATTGTCTTTGACTAATTTTCATAAACACCTAAATTGAATGAAACATAAAAAACTCATTATTCATTATAGATTATGATAAGGAGATTTAGATTACTAAGAGTCTACTTAATGACTACACTCCATTCAGATATTAACTTCAAACTATTATCCCTTTTAATTAATGATTATAAATAAAACATAAAAGGACACAAAGGACATATAAATTACAAATTCTAAATCACAAAGGAAAAAAATATAATTCCTTTCCAAAGTAAACCAAGTCACACAAGTGAGATAATAATCAATTATTATCCATTAAGTCTACTATCTTATTCACTAAAAAAAAAGTATAGTTCTTGATAAATAAAAATCAAGCCCATTATAATCATAAAATACATTATATTCAAGTACACATCACTCCTAGTGAATGTCATTTAATACTCTTTAAAATAATACTAAAATCAAGTGAATATTAGATGTATATCAAATAACAACTTCCATCTTCCTTTTTTATTGAAAAGAAACCCTACAATGTCCACAACACTCAAGTAATACATAACCAAACAAGCTACACATGGATTCCATCAAAACTTAAGGTTAATATTGACCTAGGTACAAGGATAATCCCTCAACAAAAGTTATTTAAAGCCCATGCCTATGAAATTGATTTCCATACATACCTACTATAACATGGAATTTGTGCCCAATGTAGTTCTGTGGAAAAATTAAATTAAATAAATAGAAAGGTAAATCATTTTTTTAACTTCATATGAAGTGCATCCATAAACCTTAATGAGAATAGATCAAGTGATCACTTGACAAATTTTCATCAGTTTTAAAAAATTGAGTCATAACAATTGGTATGAACACTTGTATTCATTTCTTGTATACAATCAATTGCATTTAATTCTCTAATAATTAAATGGAAAATATATACTGATCTAATTTCCTATAGATCTACTATATCTTATTTTAAATAAGTCATACGAAATCAATCCAACTATAATCATAGCTCTGTATAACTCATATAGTAACATAAAACACTTGATTATCAATAAAAACTTCCATCTTAAAATAAAATTGCAAAAATTTCCTTCTATGATTTATGCAAAATGATTGGATACATGCATGTAGATAACTTCCTTGGTAGGCATGAATCTTAGCCATTTACCAATGTCAATATTTATTAACCGATCAAAGTAAGAAGGAAAGTATAGCATAAAAAATTAACCAATCAATGAAATAAATATCTTTTATGCTTTATAATTGATTATCTACTAAAAAAAATCCATTTCAAATAATCAATGTCATAAACAAGAAAGTCTTGATCTAAATCCAATCTATCAAAATATATTACTAGAATATATCCTTTCTTGGTTTCACCTCAAATTCCCTTCATATAGTTCAATATTAAAAAAAAGAATAACCCAACATGAATTTATGAAAACAAAAATAATTGAATGATGAATATATTTCATACAACAAATACAAGAACTCAGATGTGATAATTTTTAATGTGATAAAACAAACATAACTCAGCTAAGATAATGATTCAATTCATCAAATACATACACAATACAACCAAGGTAATGAATCCAATGCTTTGTATACATTAATAACTTAGATATAAAAAAATCAATGCATCTAAAAAAACATTCCTAGCCAAGATAATGATTCAATGCATCAAATACATGTAAGGTATAGCTAAGGTAACAAACAAAATACTTCATATACATGAACAAATTAGTTGTAATAATTTTCAATGCATAAATAAAAAAATTCTTAATCAAGATAATTAGTTAATGCATTATATACATACATGATACAACCAAGATAATAAACCAAATTCTACATATACATGGATAACTCAACTTTAATAATTTTTAATGCATCCAAACAAACATTCTTAGCCAAGATAACAAATCATTGCATCAAATACATGCATATTATAACCAAATAAATAAATCAAATACTTCATATATATGATTAAATTAGTTTTAATAATTTTTAATACATCCAAACAAGCATTCCCATATAATTTAATGATTCAATGTATCAAATACATTCATGGTATATCTAAGGTAGAAAATCAAATGTTTCATATACATGAATAATTCAGATGTAAATAGGAATTATCAACCAAGGTAAAACTAAACCAGTGAATGTATGAAAATATAAATACTTACATAAACATATTAGTAATCCCAACACACACATACTCATTTTCTATTTATAGTTAAATCCAATGTACTAAGTATATGCAGAACCCTTTCTATCTATTCAAGACACATATCTCTCTCTCTCTCTCTCTCTCTCTCTCTCTCTCTCTCTCTATATATATATATATATATATATATATATATATATATATATATATATATATATATATATATATATATATATATATATATATATATATATAATTTAGAAATAATGCTAAAAATTGAAATATATTTCAATAAATGAAAACCCATCACATGTTTGCATACAAAAGAATGTTCTTCATTCAAATAATCATCAAAATAAAATCATATATAAAATTAAAAAAATATGCTAAAATTCACTTAGATATTATTCTGCCATCATGCATTTAATCATGTCAAAATTCATTTCTCCATCTATCCATGCATAAGAGGTTCAAGAAATTGGTAGGGCTTCAACCAAACTATGTTATCCATGAAAAAATGGTAGTTTTAATGTCATAATTATCCTTATCCTTTAAAAACTAATGGCCCAAGTCAAAATCTAACTCAAGTTGAGTTCAATGCCAAAGCCATCTTCAAAACACAATCCATTTTTTTAAAAACTCCATGGTTTAATTGGTTAGACCCATATTTGTAGTGCGGTGATTTCCACCAAAAATAAAGTTTAATATTTGTTTAATAAACATAATTTCTAATTCCATATGGGGAAGTGGTCCCTATGATATTATGCCAAGTATAGTGGATTTTAACACTTTGTGTATATATTTAAAAACAAAGTGTTAATTAATAAACGTTACATCCATACCATGCTCATGCATTTTTAGGAATTTAAACCAACTTCACCTTCATTTTTTTGAATACATTATTATCTCTACATTTCCCTTAATGGTTTCAAACTTCATGGTACTCAAATACTAGTAAAATATTCCAGTGGGATCATAGTTCAAATTTTTTTTTGAATAGTGTTGATTTCAAGATGGATCAATTAGGTCAATAAGTGTCGATAGTCAGATGGCCTTTGGATATTTATGATATTGACCCTATAAATAAATCAAAAAATTCTAATCATGAAAGGTATCCATCAGACATAACATTAAAATTGCAATAATATCAAAATTAAGTATACCAATTATATCTTTTATAAAATGTTGCCTCTATGTGTAGTTTTAGATTAAGATTATATGATGATTTAAATTTATAATTTGTATGTACCTAAAATAATATAACATCATTAGGCTTGAAATAAAACTAAATATAATTCATGAAATTTATAACAATTCATATTCTAACACAAATTTTAGTTTTTCCCAGAATAATTATGTCTAGGATAATTATTATAGTAATCCAATAAAAATAATGTTTTCCCCCTTTTCCACATGTGATAAAGATTTTATAAAATATTCCAAACTCCATATCAAAATATAAAAATAATATATATCAAATATAATGATATGACATTATCTCCCCATAAAATAAAACTAGTTCAGTGGCTTAGTGGAATAAGTGAGGGAAAGTGCTCTGCATGAGATTATAATCCTCCCATGTAGCACTTCTTTCACTCATTTGATCTCAATTGATTATTAATTATTGAATGTAAAATTTTCATAACTTAATGTTTTGATGATCCATCAATATCACTGGGTCTAGTTTATTTTTTCCCTCATCTTCAACCTATAAATTATGTCAACAAATTACATGTTGAGGATCAACAACATATTTCTTACATACATAAGTGTGGAAAAAATTATGATTTTTTTAAGAAAATGGGAAGTGTTATATGATAATCCACTAAATTGATTTTTTAAATCACATAAAATGGCCCAAAAAATATTGGAGATAGCTTGGTTGCCTTTAAAAATTTAATAGACATGTTACTAGAGTGACTCTTGAAAAGACCTCATCATCAAATTGAAATTCATGCTTAGTTCAATTCAAATCAATGTAAAACTTTTATTGATTTAATGATTCATTTATTTTTTCCTTATAATTCACATGTGTGTCATAATCATGCAAATAGTTAGGTCTGGGAGTGATTATATTTTCTAATCCATCTTATCTAAGAGGAGTTCTATATTTTCTTTCATACAAGGCCTCCAAGGGTGCCATATTCAATGAAGAATGGTATATGTTATTATATTCAAATTAAATCAATAAAATATACTCTTTATAATTAGTGGGATGATCCATTACATATATGTATATCATGTACTAAACCATTTGGTTGACACATTCAATCTCATCATATATTTATAAGTGATATATTGAAATAAAGTTATATTTTGTGTTGAATATAATAGTTAAATTATTTTTAAAATAAGAAGTAAATATTTTATCTGTATCTGAAATTTTTAATTCAAATATTTAGTGGAGTCTATATATGCATAATATTTTCAAACTTTACCACTTACTGATGCTTTCTATCTTGCAAGAACCCATCAAGTCTCAATCTCTCTAAGTGCATGCCTTAAGGGGTGTACTGAGAAAGGGGTGGGTAGACCATTGGTGCTTCACATGATTTTTTTCCCTTATTTCCACTTATTACCAATCTAACCATATCTAAAAAGCATTCCCCTAAGCTTTGCCTCCTAGTTTTCACACTCCTCTAGTCATTTACCACCTTTATTAGTCCTTTCCCTAACCTGAACCCCTTTTTAACATTTTACATGACTATGTTGGCCACATCAACCTTGTATTCTTATTAAAAAAATTATTAAGGGTCTAGGCCAACCCCTAGCTGACCTATTCCATGGCCTAGTTAGTTTTTATCAATTATGATACTAGGTCGATCAAGTTGACCTTATTGGCTAAAATTTTTGGAAGGGTTAGGGTTAGATCCACCTATATAAACACATCCATTTTTCCATTCTTAGAGAGTAATTAATAATTATTAATCATTTGTGCTTCTTTACAATATGATCTTCTACCATTCTACTTGAGGAGTCTTAGCTTAATGTTTCTACTTGTAGAAGAATATAGTCTTATGGAGAAATCTTGGATGATTTGGCCTTTATTAGTGATCCTTAAAAATAAAATAAAAAACTCTTTCAAAGCACCTTTGATCAAGGGAGATATTGAGTTTTTATGGGTTCATCTTCCAAGTAAGTATCTTTAGCTTTGTTCTTCTCATAATTAGATAGAATTAGCATAAGTAATGGCTTTTGAATAATATTCTCTCTCTCTATGCATTAGGGTTTTACCTATACATAGCTTAAATAAGATTGTCTTATGCATATTTACTTTTATGTTTACTAACCCCCACTTTGTGCCATAAGATTTGGTGAGCATTGAATTAGAATTTTTATTTATTTCTTATTAGTATAGTGAATATGAAAACATATGATCTAGTTAGGGTTATTACATAGTTTTGCTTGAATGGAGGCTTTATATCCCTCCCTAGTGATATTATTGTGGTAAGTGATCCCTTAATTAGGTCTTGTAGATCCATATTGGTTATGACCATGATTATCTAATATATCCCTAATTGAAAGTGTAAGTATGATCTATCTTTTCTGAGCTAGGATTGATTTAAAGAATCTACTACATTTACCCTTACATACATTTTGGTGAACCCAATGTGAATCTAACCCTTGTAGGTTTTATTCCATATAGTTAGTTTATTGCATAGTTTTTCTTGAATGGAGGATTTATAACCCTCCCTAGTGAAAATAATATAATTATAAAGAACTTGAACATATTTCCATACTGACATTCAAATGATGAAAAAATATGCAAGATATAATTACAAACTAGATACAACATAGATGACAAATAATAATCAAACTATATTAGGTTGTCTAGTATAGTTGATAGGGAGATGGTAAAATTAGAATGTATCAATATAGAAAGTATAGCTATGAGCTAAGGTTGGGAATATCAAATTATATCAAGCTAAATAATGAAATATGGTCATAGAAAGAAACTATATTGGGTTGGTTGATATAATTAGCAAGAGGATGGTAAAGATATATTTTATTGATATGGTAGATGCTATAGTGGGAACATATAACTACATTATTTTTGTTGATTCAGTTAGGAAAAACACACTTAATTATATTATGAAAACTAATGTAGTTAACACATAACATAAAATGGTATCAGGCTAGCTAATATAATCTATAAAATGAGCACATTGAAATTTAGCTAACTATTTGAAAATTTTGAGATAGGGAGGTAAATTAATAAAGGATGTGTTTGATATGTAGGCTATCAAATATATTTATCCTAGTTTTATATAGTTAATATAGTTACAAACACACTAACCACATAGGATTTCATTGTTACCATGGCCACATTATGCCATATCTAAGGTACACTAAGAGCAACTTCCTAGGGTTAACCGCTTACCAGTGCACTACAAAACCAAATGGTAGGAAGGTTTCCTAAAGGATGGAAATAGAAATCCTATATATTTTTGATATATTTTGAGGTGTGTGTAAACTAAATTCCATGAATAGTGTTGTCTAATGGCTTGATTATTAGGGTATTACCCTCAAACCATGGTGTAGGCAAAAATGACAACCACATGGCCCAAAATGATAACTCTTATTAGTTTTAAAACTACTATAACATAGTTTCTAGGAATAAAAAATAAAAATAAAGACTGAAAATGATTAATTTTGAAAGATAAATTTGTAGCATGTAATTAATTGAATGACAAAATAGACTTGTATCAGACTTGATGATATAGTCAAAAATGATCAAACAAAACTATATCAAGCTAGATTTACTATTTTAAACACATATAGAATTATATTAGGCTAGGTGATACAATTTTGAAAAACCCAAAATAGTACCACACTGACCTACACTATTCAAAGATGGATAAGTAAAGATATCAGGTTGGTTGATAGAGTTATATTAAAGTACGTATGATGGTTTAGAATATTTGTATAAGAAGATATAATAATAAATATGGAATAGATCCAATCAAATAAGAGATAATATTTATGTCTAGATCACCATAATGTATGCATAGGCTAGGATGACCTACAACTATCCTCTTTCTCTTAATAAACTAAGATTCAGATAACATAAATTGAATAGAGCTTGTGTATACTTGGAAAATAGAGTAAAGATAATTGATATTTTTATATCTATAATATGGTAACCTAAAGCTCAAATATCAATAGGAAAGTGTTTTAAAATTTAATCCTATGACAAAAGGATATAGCTCTCACTAGACTTCAACAAAGATAAATGATTGCAAACTATGGTCATAAAGATGTGATTTATCTTTTTTAGTATTATGGAAAAAGTAACCCTAAGGTTGATAAAGGGATGAGTAATTAATTAGGAAATAAAATACTACATTATTAACATCTAGTGATTTTTACAAAAAATGATTTATTTAAATATTCTATAAATATAAATGAATTAGAAAAGGTGTACTTAGCTATAAAATATAATTGATATGGACATGTGGAAGGTAAGGAAGTGATGTAAAATCATGGTAGAGTGTTATTAAAAAATAGGTGTCAGAACCCTCTTCAGATGATAGTATAACACTCTTTCTCAGTAGTGCACTATGTTATTGACCTTATATGATATACTGATGGCCCTATGTAGGTGAAGTAATTAAATTTTGAGAAGACATTCATTTTATTTTAGGAATATTATGCTTATATGATCAAGACTTAGATCATTATTTGTTCTACATTTTGACTGATTTCATTATGAAACCCTAAGCCTTTATACTTTCTAGGGTTTTGATGAACACAAATGGAATAATAATGATGTTAGTAGGTTAGGTTGGTTGAGTCCTTAACACCCCATGTTATGAGCATTGATACATACCAATACCTCAAAAAAGAATCAATCCTGATGTAGTTATCCTAACCTAAGTTTTGGGATGAGTGAGATTAATGCTAGTATGTTTGAGTATGAATACCAATTTGAATGCTTTGAGTATGAATTGAGACTAGAAACTTGATTAAAAATAAGCTCTAGGCTGGTGTATATGGATGTATATATAAATAGGGGTAAATAGGGATCAATAATCTTAATTTGCATAACTATTTCTAAGCTTGTTTATGAGAATTGCCATCTAAGGGATAAATAAATGAGAGTAATATTTATATAGTGTTATTATGCTTATCAAGACATTAAATGAGTCTATGCCAACCATAATATGAATAAGGGAGTGTAAATATACTCATTAGGGGAAAAGGAAGATAAGGGTTAACATCACTACTCACTTTTCCAATAGTGCATTAAGTTACAGACTAATGGGGACACATTATTGTCTAGGTGGATAGAACATGTGAAAAGGGATCAAGGATGCCTAGGTGATGGATGAATGTGTCTCTCAGTATATCTTGGCATGGGTTAGACATGCATTGAAGCTAGGAAAAGGATCAAAATAGGCCCTAAGATAGGTCTAGAGCTAATCTAAGGATAGGGTGGTCTTAAGTGACATGGTGAATATAATCAGTTAACAAGTGTAATCTTTAACACTTGCCTAATAGTATTTAGTACTAACCACACTAAAGTATAAGACCTCTTTCCTCTTCCCTATTCTACTCACTCATGTATGAATTTATAAAGTTTTTGGGATTCAACTGAGCATCTCAGTCATTGATGGGAATTTTGCCTTCATTTAATCTTTGATTCTTGTTCACCCCAAAAAAAAAATTTGGGTTCCTCATATGATCATGTTGGGTGAGAAATAATCACTTTGTCATAATACATAGTACTTATGGTTACAGGATAATTGGTCACACTTTATCCAAATATCATATATAAAGACTCCTAAAAGTTAGAGTGATTAAAAGAATGGTCATAGGAATGGTTACATCATGACATCATGAGATGTCTCACCAAATGGATTATTTGGTACTATAAATGCATTAAATGACATTTCAGATGGCTACATTCCTCCCACCCCCTTATTCTATAAATGTATCAAAGTAAAATGGATAGGATAAAGGAAAGGGAAACATATATATACTTACCAATGAGACTAAGCCCATGAATGTGGGTCTGAGTTTGAAAATTATGCTCCATTGTGTGTCCTATAAATGAAACATACATGAATTAGTATTTACATAAAAAAATATCAAAATCAAAGATAAAACTAAGTAAAGAGATGTGTGAGAGAGGAAAGTAACTAATACACCTCACTGGGTGTGTGAACTAATGTAAAAACCTAGTGAAATCTTATGTGTATAGATGGTGATCAAATGGTGAATAAATTGGACTAAGCTGATGGCTTACCCAATCCTCATGTGTGGGTGTCTTAAGAACTCAATCTATTCTTAACTCCATCATTTGGATCATAATATATTAATATCTTGTATTGGAATGATGATTTATCCAACCCTCTGATAGAGGTGGCTCATTAGTTTAAGTAATCTATGACTCCATCATTGCCTACCCATGTGTATTAGAAGAAGCTAAAACTAAAATTGTGTGGTGTCATGAATTTTTAGAATATGGATCTAGGACACTTGGTAATTTTAAAATGTAAAATGACATAGGGGCCATGTAGGAATTTGGGAATGTAAAATGACATTGGGCTACTTAGGAATGCCAACTATTATAGATAGAATGAGGCATAAATCTGGTGTAATCCTAGTGAAAAATTGGTGGATATGGTGTTTGGAGTAAAAAACATGGATAATGATATGGATTTTCCATTCCATCTAAGAGAACTGGTGAAAAAATAAGCATATGTAAAATAATATGCCACACACATTGCCCCTAATTTAGATATTTGTGTATATGGATTATAGATCGAGTCATAGTAATCTATGCATATCTAAAACTAAAATAGGAGTGATTTTGTCATGCATGATGCTCCTAATCTAAGAAAACCTATGTAAATATTTATAAAAATTGAGTATATACTAAGCATATCTAATAATATGTGACTAAGACTATGCAAATTTAAACTATACCTATTGTACCTTTCTAATAATTTTGGATTTTTTTTTTGATGCTACTAGACAATAGTGTGGTGGGTGCAATATAATGCACTATGATCTAGGTAGTGTACTACACTATTATCCAAAAGTGTTATTTCTAGGAGAAACTAAGACTAATCTATGTGTGACTATATTTTCTTGATTTTGAGCTCTATAAACTATGTATACATGCAAAAACTATGTTTTAAGTACACTAGGATGGATTGATCACTATGACAAACCCTTGTGAATTCCTCCTCTTTTGAGTGGATTTGTTAAACCTCTACAATAATTTTCCTTAAAATAAAATCTATGAAACATGTGTGTTAGACTGAAAATATATGATTTATGCATGATAGACCAATATCATGTGTATACATGGCATCCAAATTCAAAAGAGATTTAGAATAAGTTGCCAATGTATGATGTATGTTAGATTTAGCATTCGTAAAGTTTTCAAGACAAATATAAAAATGTAAGGATGTATATGAACTTCAAAACTAAATATAATATGAGTAAGCTAATTGGGGGATGGGGCATGATGTCCATAAATCCACCCAAGGAGAAAGAGGATGTAAATGAGGACCCTCATGGCATCACAAACTAGATGTAAAATCAACAAGATAAAGACAATTTTCATGGCCATGACTCACACATAAAATCATACATAAAAACACATGAGGCCCACAAAGAGGCCAAGGGGCCACAATACAAAGGACATGGGCACATGTCACTAAGTCTACTAAAAAACACACTTATAAGGACATGTTTAAATGTCTACATACATAAAAGAACATGCGGGTTTGTCTTAGATCCATATGGAAGGATGTGTTCAAATGTCTATATGCATAATCAAGAAGCATACACAAGGGCATGGGCACATGTCCAAAGCATTAAAGTCATGAAAGGACAATGGAATATTTTAATTCCCTCAAGTAGATGTAGAAGCCATGAGACACAATCAAATCTAAACTAACAAATCTATGAATGAAAGTATTTAATAATCATGTAGTACAAATCTATATAAGGGAAAAGATGTGCATAAGTTGAGTCTATAGTATTAGTAGTTAGAAAAAAGAGTGAGGTATAAGATGATAAATATCAAGATATAATCAATGTTCATCTATTATATGGATTATAGAAAGATATAACCTAGCAAATTTAAAGTTGTGTGTATGATGTCCCCAATGGGATAATATATCAATGTTGAATCGATGTATATGTCTATATGCCCCCAATGAGTAGATAGTAGTAATTTGAGATCTATGTAGAGGAATAAAATCCTATAGTAATCTAAAAACACTTTAATGGAACAAGTGAAGAATGTATGTATAATAAAAACTAACTACACTAACATAGATAACATATTTAGTACCTAGAGGATAGAAGGAATGTAAACATGGAAATGTATACAATCTAAAGTTTTATTTTATGAGAAATATTTAAATTTTATTTTATTTTTGAACATATATTTATTTTTTACTTTTTATGAGTATAAGCTATGTACAAACAACATGAAAATGAAACTATGTCTAGGGATAAATATAAAGGAAACTATGCACAAGTAAATTGAAATAATGACACTATGTACAAGTAATACTGAAAGAGAACAAGATTATGTACAAATGAAATGTAGTGACTCTAAAGGCATAAGAGCACATCCAAAATATGTGGATATTCAAATGGTGGATCTAGTGGGAGGTCATCCAATGTTAGATACTAAATCTTCCCAAACTTGAATAAATCATCATCATTTTAATCATCATACCATTTTATCTGCATAAGTATAGCCTTATCCTTAGTATTAGTCTAGATTATGTGCATTTGAATAACATGTTGCTTTATTGTGTAAAAAACCTCTTATGTGGTCCTAGGTTAGAGCACATTATATCATTGGATGTTTGTATGAAATTTGTGATTTTTTTCTATGCCATCATCTAAAATGTGAAATGTGTGTCCCTCATGACTGAAATTCAAACATCTATATGTCCGATTGACTATGGAATCCATTGTATATAACCATGTATTTAAAAGTTTAAAATATATGTGAGTGCATTTTTTTGGAATCATAATTACTGAGAAAGGGATGAATCAATATTCAAAAGTTTTTCAACTTTAATTTATTATTCATGAGCTAAAATAGTATAGTAAACTAGCAACACATTAAGAGCCATGAGCACAAAACAAAAACATAACACATATAACACTTATTTGAGTGGGAAATTATCAAGGGGAAGAAAACCCACTGATGATTCAATTGGAATATAGTATTATAAGACAAACATAAATATTTAGTAAAGCACCAAATTCACTTGGAGCACCAACCCCAACTAGCCAAACATCCACTTGACTAAGCTTTAGAAACAACCTACTTGCAAGGAGGAACCAACACCCTAGATGACTTAGCACCAACTTATCTAAATAATCTAATTTATCATATTCAAGAAATATTGTTACTAAACCAATTTATGATGACCACCTCTTCAGTACTTCAAACTCTTAGCCCTCTTAAACTACCTTCTAGGCTCCTTTGCTCAACTAGGTCTCTTCAAGATAGATTAGGTCATTTAAACTTGATATTAATATATAGTACCCATATTCGATATTAATTATAGTATATATTAAACCTAATTATGGTCTAAAATACCACATTTATCTCTTCAAAATGATATATCTTCCACTTCAACTATCATACACTCTAACTAGAAAATTAAGCTAATTAGGCCTTGTTCTTATACTAGGCTCTTACTCATATACCTTTTGGTTATCCATAAATATTTTATAGCTTATATTTTCAATAAAATAGTCCTTGGTACATGCCAAAAACATTAATCAAACATTATAATAGGTTGGTCATAGCATATAAGACCAAAACCCCTTTTAGGCCTTAAGGATTCAATTAGGCCTTCATTAGCACACGTTACCCTTTGAAATCCTTGAAACATTTTAAAACTCCTCACATAGAAATAACATATAAAATTTCATTAAAATATACCTGTAACAAGCTCATATTATTTTCATGACACCTTTTATCTACAACTACCACTTGAAGCACGCCATTAATACTATTCACAATTAGACATGTGCATGCTTAGAAAGTCTATCTTGATAAAATGTAGTAAAAACACAATTTTGTCAACCAAACATGGAAAAAAATCATATAAATAGAATCTTAAATACCTAAAAAACTTAACCAATTTCATTAGACTTCATTAAATAGGGAAAAAGGAGTCAAACCCT
Organism: Torreya grandis; assembly: GCA_037957365.1. NCBI lineage: Eukaryota > Viridiplantae > Streptophyta > Pinopsida > Cupressales > Taxaceae > Torreya > Torreya grandis. The sequence continues at coordinate 1,787,624 of JARHVA010000500.1, forward strand.
TTTCTACAAGTAGCCCAGTTAGAACTGCCAACTAGCCTCGAAACACAATCATGGAAAAAATGACATAAAAAACCTTTATAACCACTTTAAAATACTTTAAATTAATTTATATGATCTTATTATGTCATTATAACATTCTAAAATGAATAGATAATATGGTCACATGGCAATATTGGTCTTACAGACCAATCTCATAGTCTTGTACCTCATTGTCTCATCTGAACAAGATAGGTCAACTTATGAGAAACATTTTCATCATATCCACTAACCTTAAAAAAATATATCCAACATGAACATGTATTACAGGTGTTGAAAAACTTCTCCATGTAATTGGATTCATCCCTAATCCATGATAACACATCCTTAATCAACTTCTCACTTCTACCTAGTTTTCACATTATCTGCACCATTAGGCCTGTTAGTGACTAGTCAACTTGTAAGACTAGTTTATCACCCATGAGGGATATAACCTACTCATAAATCACCATGAAAATTAAATAAAAGTATAAATATTTATCCTCCATCCATTTAGCAACTTTGACTACTGTAACAAATCTCTAAGAAATAAGGCCTTTTTTATAGGGTACACTCACTCACCTAATAAAATAATCATTCCTAGAGGTGATTGGGAGAGTTTAATACAATATAAAATCATTTAATTACTAATAAAAATCCATTTTTATCACTTTAAAACAATATCATTCATAGCAGGTCATTATTAGGGTTCTTTGAGGGTTTAAACCATCTTCTAGTCTTAACGATCATTCATAAAGCTTAACACCTCATTCTAGAAACCAATGCTTGGAAATTTGAGCTAGGACCCTTACCCATCTACCATTAATATCTTATGTTCTCATGAATATTTTAAACATTCAAATGAACACTTGAAATTTCTTTCTAGGTTGAGAACCCTTTATTTTATGCATATAAGAGACCTCAAAACACTTTTTCTTACCTTAACCTTTAAATTTTAACCTAAAAATTGGTAAAAATACTTGAAAAAACATTAAATACATTTTTTAATTCTCACATACTAGAAATTTCCTTGTAAAATGATCCTGATACCCCATTCAGCCACCATCTCTCTCTTTGCTCTCTAAGCCTTTGACCTATAAGTCACAATTAGCCTTAAAATTGATCTTTTAGCCATTATCCAAGCTATCAACACATCATATACATTTAATTAAACCTATTACCATGATAAAACACTACCATAAATTTTTCATATGCCTTGAAAATACCTCATGACACCTAATTAGGTTAGGCAGGGTCTAGAACTAGTCTAGTTGCATGTTAGGTCTGTAGGTCTTACCCTTGTAGGATCACTCTAAGACACTCATGAGTGATCAAATGCCTCATGTGAATTATAAAAAAATCTTATACATCATTTTATTCCTATAAACATTCATTTCACCATGCCACTATGCACCTTCATGCACAAGACTAGGCATCCTATGCACAAGCCTTCTCAAGTCTCTTGCTAGGTTTAAATACTTGACAACTTTTGAAACTAATATTGAAAAAATATTTGATGCTTATAAACCTTGATCACATGACTTATATGTTTCTAAACCAATTTCATTCCTCTAAATGATTCAATAAAATAGAAACATTATTTAATGACCTCATGTTATAACCTTTGACATAATTAACAACTTCAATGCCAAACCTCAACAACAAAAATAATGCTCAAAAATCTCCGCCTTTGTCATTGATGGAAATGCATATTGAAAACTTATCATCCTTATCTACCCATTATTTTATTTATCCTAATTTGACATAAATGGTGAAGTGATGTCTACAATTCCTTGGATCACACTCTTTACAACCAAAATATTTAACACATAGAACTATGAGTTTATGAGACATAAAACAAACATGTTCCACCTATCTCTATGCATACCTTCTTAGAATAACTCACCTATTCTTGGAGATAATGAGAATTATTATCTACCCCTAATTACTTAGCTTCTTCAATGATTTATAGGGGTAGGAATTACACCTAATTCCTATCTTATGTGTTTAAAAGTTACCTTTACAAGTGGTTTGGTCATATCTACAATCTGATCCTATGTAGAAACATATTCAAGTTTGACACTTTGTTCACTTACCTTATCTCTTAAAAAATGATACCTAATGGGAATGTGTTTTATCTTTCAGTGTATGATAGGGTTATTTGAGATGCTTATAGCACTTGTATTATCATAATAGATAGGGCTAGGACCATCATACTCCACCTTATAGTCTTTTAGGGTCTATATCATCCATAGGACTTGAGTGCAACATGAAGTTGATGTAATGTACTTAGCCTCTAAAGTGGACAAAGATAATAATGGTTTCTTATTTCTTATCTATGAAACTAGACACCCACCTAGAAAGAAGGCTCCTCCATTACTACTCTTCCTATCATATATAATTCCTTCTCAATTTGCATTTATGTAGGTTATCAAATTAAACTCCTTAATTTTTTGATACCATAATCCATACTTCATAGTCCCCTTGAGATATCTCAGTATCTATTATATCATATAATTTCACCCGTATGAGAGATTTGTTCAGCCTCTCTCACTCTTAGCTATAATATTGGAGTAACATCAGGCTTTGGGTATCTTATAATGAGGTTAAACCTCTGGAGAAGGTTGGCTTCCTCTTAGTAGATCACCTAAATTAATACTTATGATTGAAAAAGGTATATAAAGGGTGTATAATATGACTAAAAATACTAGAATGGTGATACACAAAACTAATTAACACTCACATAAGTATGAAATAAACAGTATTTCAGCGTAAGATAATTCTTTCTCATACAACCTCAGAAACTAGCTAATTTGCATAAGTGTTTCTTAAAATAGGCTCACCAAACAATACATGAAGCAAAGAATAATTTAAAAATTCACACCAAGCATACATTAATGGTATAAATATCTCAATTTCAGACCTACAACTAACTTTTAAACACCTAAAAATAGACAAGAAATAAGGATAATGGACATGGGAGAACACTTCTTCGCAAGGTCATCATGTACAAGCTTGATAAACACAATTTAGAGGAAAGAGATAGGTGAAAAATTATCTTTATTAATTCAAAAGTTCTTTCTTACAAATTTTGATAGGTTTTTTCATTTTAAAATGAGAATATCTTTTAAAAATGGGGGAGAAAAGGGAGATATAAGAGAAAATGGGAAGAGAGAGAGAAGAGGCAAGTAAAAAGAATTCAATAAATGAGACACAACCATTTATATGAAGTATCAAACACATTTGGGTTAATTATAACTAATCCTTCCTCTAAAAATTAACCTTCATTAGCCCAAATAGTCTTCAAACCCTCTCATTAGCTTAGAAACACACTAGAAGAAAAGAATTTGTTGAGGATGATGATGTCATGATCCATTAAGAAGGAAAAGTCTCCAAAGACTTTTAAATTTCATTGACTATTCCACTTACCTTCTCAACCCCCAAACTCTCCTCCTTGGACTTCTATGGCCCCCTTCCACTTGATCTTATAGAAAGTGCTTGAAAAAGGTAGTTGAATTAGCATAAATTACTTAATTGACCATGGAGGTTAAGTTTCATGTTTGATTTTTTATGATATTTTTTATTTTCAAATTTAATTTAATCTTGGAACCTATAATAAACTCCATGATACCTGAAACTCTCATAAACCCCATTGATGGAGGTCATAAGCTTGAGCCACCCTCAACTAGTTATCCTGAAAATTACTCCCAAGGCCATTTGGCACCCTGAAGACCACTTCTGGACCAATAAAAGACTTCCAAACTTCTACATCATGTATATGAGGAAGAAAATTAAGATTTTTAAAACCTTCAATACCTGTAACAATGGTGGAAATCACCATTAAACCTACAACAATACATAAATATGTCAAAAAACTAGGGTTTTGACCCTTTAGCTCAACAAAACACCATATAATCTCTTATAAAGAGATATAAGTGCCATATAATTATGTTTTAGGTTATATTAGACCTATTACATGGCTTTAGACCATTTCTCTCTTTGAATACCTACAAAAATAAGCATTTTTGTACCATTTTAGGCCTCCAAAGAACCTAAATATGCTATATTCTTATAAAAAATAGGTTGTTAAAGATATATAGGTATTCCTAAACACATTTTAGGTGTTTTACAAGACATTCTATCTATTTTATGGATCTATGAGTCCAAAAACACAAAACTGGTCAAAAAGCTCCTTTGCAAGACAATGAAGAAACGCATTATAAAAATAATTTTGATATATATTAAATATACCCATTAAATATCCCTAAAAATATTGGGCTCCCATGTAGAAGGTATGAAAATATATGCACTTAAAGATGATTACCTATAGGGTTTGTAAGCCTTCTAGACATGCTTACACTCTTAAAAAAATTCAAAAAACTCAAGCCCTTAACCAAACTAAATATACAATTAATTTAAATTATATATGGGTACACAAAACATATTATAAACACTTGGCCCAACTCTTGATGGTATGAAAGATATGAACATCTGAAGAAGGGCTAAAACTAGGCGTCTTAAGTCTAAAAAGCTCAAATTCCTCCAAAGGATAAAATTGACCTTTACAATGATTTTATTTACTTTAAAACATATTAATTACACCTAAAAAATATCATAACACTTCTCCAAATGATCAAAACTCAACTTTTCCTTTTATGCCTTTCAGACTGCTTGTGAGGTTTGGAGCTTGCCTACAGGGTTTGCATGAAGTTTGGAGTGTCAAAACTATTTAAATTTATATAATAAGATTAAAAACATATTAAAATTCTTTTAAAACACTCCTCTAATATTTTAAACCTCAAACACACCTTAAAACTCAAAAAAGTGGGCCTACATAAATAGTGACAATTATGAGACATAGGGGGATAATGTATAAACATTGGGAACTTACACTAATAATATGACCTTAAAAATATTATTAATGGATATATAGGTCATGATTACAAATATTACCAAATTTTAAGTCTTTTTTATTTTTACTTTGTCCTATAGACCCTTTTTACCACAATTTACCTTGAGTTGCATGCATGCTTCCTTCATGCCAAAACTTGTCTTTTTTCAAACTTTTACATGAAAAACCTATATTTTATCACTCCAATATAAAAATATATATTAAAAAAATCATATTATACCATTATAAGACCTCTCCAAGCCCTAAAATCCTTCTTGGCATCCATAATTGAGATAACTTCATTTGGTCTCTAATGGTTGCCTTCTTGACTACCTATGGATTATGTAAGAATATAGGGAAATTTCACTCTTAATATGACATTTATTATTTCATGGGATTATTTTTAATTTTATGGATACCATACTTACAAAATTGTGTGCTTTTACTCAACCTATATATGCCCCAAAATGGTAAATTTCTCCAAGGCATTCTCCAATGTTGACCATGATTCTACATAGGGTTGACTGTAATAAAATAGTTAATATTTCCCATTTTCAAAAAACCTAAAAAATATTTTTATGGGTATAATAATTCATAATAAGACTCTTCACCAAATTATGTGCTTAGATCTTGCATATTTTGGCTTATAAGCCTATTTTGGCAAAAGATAGTGGTGTGTCTACTTGGACAAATTTCACAAATGATTTTTCCTTTGACTTAGTTTGAGATATAATTAGGTTGATTTAATTTTAAATTATCATTAAACTTCCCATTTCATGATTCCACTCTTCATTGGCTTGCCTTCAACCTTCTATGTCACCTCCTCTTGACCTTGTACCTCTAAAAATGACCTTATATGGCTATGTATACAATGTTATAGGTGGGAATTGCAAGAAAAAGGGAATTTTATGGTAATAATATCCTTATTTGTGACAATGATACCTTACTTGACACCTTTTAACTATTCTCACATGTTCTTGATGGCATGTTTTCCTTTTTAGTAATGCTTTGACTATGTTAAGCATCTTAAGGTGCAAGCTTATGTATGACTATATGACCATGTCCCTAATGATAATATAAATCACATTGATGATTTTAATACCCAATTACTCATTGAATTTAATCCTATATATACTCTTTATCATGGAACCTACTTTATAGGCCAAAATCTTATCATTTTCTTGTCAAGTTGAAAGTTTTTTAGCCTTAAGATGACTCTAGGGTATCATTTGCTTCATTAGCCCTTGAAGTGAATAATTTATTTATCTCCTTATTGATTGATTCTTACCTTCTCAACCATTGATTAACCCTCCATTGATCATAAAATTTATTTCTAGTCCCTTTGAATGAATTCTTCTTACCAAGGAGATGACAATGAACCCTCATGGCAGTAGGGTTCCTTGAGACTAATTTTAGGTCTCATTGTGAGGTGAAATGACCAAAAGGCCTTTATAGTATCCATTAGAGTATAATTATTATGACTATCTTCATAAAATTATCTATCTCTTATGTTCACCATCACCTTCTTCCAAGTATACCTCTATACACATGTACTTGATTGTATTATATGATGAGTTATCTTTATACAGACTAGGGTTGTAGGTTATGATGCTAGGATAGCATTGACAACAAATAAGAAGTGTGAATGGTGATAAAAATAATATTCCTTCTTGAAATAGTTTCATGATATTAAAAATCAATCATCCCTCTTTTTAAAATAATATATCTTGGAGCCTTCCATTAAACATGTGACCTTGTTGGTTGTAGGCAGTCTTCATTAGGTACTCTTAATGGTTTCTCCACTGGACATGTGTGCTCTTTAAACCCTTAATTGTGGCTATAAGTTTCATGCACTTGGTAGTGAATTTTTAATCTTTATCACCTTGATAAGTCTCTATGATCTTGTAAGTAATCACCTACAGTCAGCTACAGATAATCCCTTTTCAAGGTGAAGCACACCTGTAGGTAGTGGTGAAGGTCAAGGCCTAGTATTCCAACTTCTCTCTAATTCCTTCAACAATTAGTGTGTCCCTTACCTAAATGGAATCATTAGTCATAGTTATATTCTCACACATGTTTATTTATACTATAAGGTTAATTGTAACTTGAAGATTATTGTAAACACTGCCTTTTTGTAGTGAACAAATGTGTGATTTTGAGGCCCTCAAACACCACCCTACACTAGTCACACATCCTCCTTATCTTGCAAGGTTACACCCATATATAATGGATTCATGGTGGGACACTTATAATTCATATAACACCCATAAACATTGATATTTGACATCATCAAAAAGGTTTAGGACCTCTATTTTGGTTTTTTAGGGAAAATATTACCAAACTGAGTTTTTCAATTTTGATCATGCCTTCTTGACTATATGTCCTTGTTTAATCTTGATATATGTCTAAATTATGTGTAAAACCAATCCTAATATTATTTTTCCATGAATATCTCACTCTTTTAACTCCAAAAATCATTTGTCTCACTATATTTATCATACAATTCTTTCACTAGTTTTCCACTAGGCAATTCACTTAGGTCTCAAAGGCCAAATCTTGATTTAGGTTTCAAGAATCCAATTTCAATGCATGTATGGTCTTATATTATTATATCAAACCTGGTATGAACCCTTTAAAGTTATCAAACACACTTTAATGTTCATTTCTAACTTTTAAGCTTTTAATGACCTTATGAGGCTTGTAGCCTTTTCTTTGCCATTTCTCTTTGGTTTGGATAAAATAGGTACTATTTTAGATATTTAATCACATTTTCATCCATAATATACCTCATTTTATGCGTGTTTCAAGTTTCATGGTCAAATTCCACTCCAAAACCACACTTCCTTCATTAGGCTCCCCTCAATAAGGTATAATTAGCCCTTAAGCACACCTTAGGTCTAGAAACCATATTGTACATCCTCAAATTAACTCAAAAACTCTTGAATAACTTATTTAAACTTTAAATACATCAATTAAAAAATTGGAAAATTTGGAGGGTTAAAACTCTTGGAAACAACACAACCCTAGTTTAGGGCTTCTCTCCTACTCTTTCTAAGACCCTATTTTAGATCAGGGGGAATTACTTATAGGCATAACCTATCTCTATTTTTAGATCCATTGGATAGTTATAAATGGGATATACTTGGTATATTTTTAAAAATAATAAAAACATCACCAATTTCTCAAACAAAAAATTATAAAAATGTGCAAGCTTATCACCCTATTTTCTATTTAATGATGGTTCTTGATTTATAGGGGTGAAATGGGGAAAATGAGAGAGGTTTATTTATCTAACTCATGCCCCCAAATATCCTCAAAATTTTAGGTCCTAAGTATCAATTAAAATACTATTCTCACCCCCTTCTCTTTTGTCACTCTAGGCCTCTCTTAGCTCTCTAAGCCTAGAAAACTAGAAAACATATTTTTTATCTTTTACATGTATGAAAACTATTGGGACACATGTGATTAAACTTGGGGAAGATACCATGATGTTACATGAAAAATTTTATATCTTGAAACCTTGGTTTGGGTGTGGAGTTATTTTGAGGTTCAAAACTTGTAGATAATACTAACAAACTTCAGTGAACAAAAGTCAACATTAGAGGTTCTCAAACACTTCTTTTTCTTAGTTACACACTTTCTTGCTTTTGGAAATGTTATACCCCCATGTGAGTGATAAAATATGAGTGAAATTGGGTTCACCAAAACTCTTTTCAACATTGTTTCATGGCATCAACAAAAAAATTTGGTGTTCTATTTTTGTGTTTTAGGGAAATTATCCATGAACGTCAAATTCTCAACTTTGATCATGACTCTTAAGCATGCTAACTAATCCAATGTTTTTATTATGACCACCAAGGTATCTAAAACCTCTAAAATCATCATTGGTATCTCAAAACATGTCATAAATCTCTAGATCACACTTACATATGCCTGTGTAAGCCATTTATAGGTGTGCATAGAGGATCATAACCAGCTCTTCCACCCTTCTTGATGCATCTTTGTGACACCAGTGTACTCTCTCAACTAAACAAGGCATCCTAACATGAATATTTACTTTCATATGAAAAATTTGGGTTGTGAAGGTTGTTTGGAGATTTAAACCTATAGATATCACTAAAAGAATGTAGTAAACAAATATGGAACTTTGGATCCTTCTATCATGGAAACTAATTGACCAAAATACTCACTTCCTTTTGCAAGTTGTTACCCTAGTATAGGGATACAATATTGGAACATTTGGATGCATCAAATCTCCTTGCAATATTTTCATATGATATCAATAAAAGTGCTAAGTGATATATTTTTGTGTTTTAGGGAAATTATCCCTAAATACAAACATTCAACTTTTGGGGTAACTTTTCCAAATTGCCAACCACTAATGCTTCAAACCTACCTATTATGACATCTCTAACACCCTATGACTTCAATAAGGTTACTAAAACATGTCATTACTCTCCATACAATACTCTCATATCTTTATGGGCCACATGTAGGTGTGCATTTGTAGATTGTAAGGTAGTAGGCATAGACCTGAACAAAATTCATGATGTGTGGTTATTCCAATCAATCCTATACATTTAAAGTTGTTAAAATGAATTATTAAAACCTGAATAACTTTGAAAAAATCTTTAATACTCCCATTTCAATGTCTTCAACCTCTTACAGGTGTTGATTTAGCTATAGTTTATAGGTAGTGAGGTTGAGATAACCAATTTGTATGGTATATGGGTATGTAATTGGTACAAAACCTTTTCAAAAGGTGTTGAAATGAATCTCTTCAATCATAAGGAGTTTAAAAATAATAAAATGTTCTATCTCAATGTGATGGATCCTTTTAAGGCACCTATAGATGCTCATCCAATGTGTATGACTATGTGCATATGAGAACTTGTCCCCACATGCTATATGTGACATTTGGGAGCTTAGATTGCTTTTATATGTTATGAGAATGTGTTAAACCCATTTTAAACTCTTCATAACATTTCTATGAGACTCTTCACGACCTCACATACCTCACCCAATTGACTATGTATGAAACTATAGGAAATGACTGCTTGGCCTATCAAGGTCTAAATGAGATGCTAAGGAATGTTGATCAAGACCACTTATTTAATATGATTTTTAATAATTATGGAGAAGGTAAATTATCCCTCAAACATAGGTGCTACTCTGAAATTGATCAAATGGCCATTTCATAAGGATAACAAGAAAATTTGGTTTTATGCCACAATTATCTTCTTAGAATGAGTTAATTGATGAGACAAATTGGAATAGGTCTTGTTTGACCCTAAAAAAACACTCCTAAAACCATTATTTCTCATAAAATTTTGGAGTGAAGAAACAAATAAAAACCTGGACCCTATTTGGATGAGTAGGCAATCTAGACACCCTTAAACTATTAGTGATTGTTCATAAAGATGGAGAAATTAACCAGACCATAAATGCCACAAATTAAAATTACATTAGGTTCCCTACCACTACCCAAAAAAAATTGTCCCAATTCTCTCTCTCTCCTAATCATACCAAGTGAAAACCTGAGGCTCTCTTAGAGTTATTCCAAACTGCCCAAAATGGTTTTTTATTAGCATGAATATCTAGAATCCTACCTATGTAATACAACACTTGGGAAAGATTTTTTAGGCTATGAATGACATTTCCTTCCTTATGTAAACTTTATAATATATTTGGACCTCCATTAATGGTAGAAAACTTATTTTATTCTTAATTTATAGCTAATAGGTTTTCCTTAACTCTACTATTTATTATGTTGGAATCTGATTTTAGAGGCCTATAAGGGGATATCAAGGACACTATGAATTCCTTAATATGATATATAATCCCTTGTATCAATCAAAATATTTTAAAATTTGTTCTACAAAAGCTCTAAAATACTCCAAAATGCATCCTTTTGCTCCCAAACTCCTCTCCTCCACTCCAAATGACTTAAACTGACCTTGAACATGTCTAAAATGGTAACAAAAGACATAAGGAGATGGGAGGAATTCAAAACCACAAAAAATTACTTTTTTACTTAAAAATCTATTTTGAGGACCCTTTAGTCATTTAATGCACTTTTTGGGTTCTTTTGGGCATAATAGCTTCTCTAGGCCTCATTTTTGGCTCTTTATGATCTCAGAGACTTTTTTTAAACCTCATTCATGCCCCTAAATGATCGCACACCATGGGAACCTATTGTATCATTCATTTGTAGTTTTAGACATGTTTCTAGGCCTTTTCTTCAAAATCACCAAATTCACTTTAGAGCTTGCTTAAAGTGTTTCAAAATATTGCAAGTGACATGTGGTAGGGTCATAAGGTCTATCTTATCCTTCCAACATTGGATCATTCACTCAACCAAAACTTTACTCAACTTCTCACACTACACCAAGACTTCCTAGAATACTACATTTCATCATTAATTCAAGACCATAAAGGGACCAGTCATGGGGGTAGAAGGTTGTTGAAGGGTTCTAAAGAGTGGATTGATCCATCCAAGAAAAAATTTCATATGTAGGCCAATTTTGGACAACATTTATGGTCACTTATTGGGATTGTATGCCTATTATGTAATAGATTAGTTGTTTTATTTGATCCATTAGGCATACGGGGTCACAAGTCTTTTTTTCCTAGCTGATATGAAATTGATACAAGGTTGACCATTTCTAAAAACCTCCTCTTGAAACAATAAGGACAACAAGAAATAAAGCTAACACTATGAACAAGGCACTTAGGGAAGGGAATACATAACTAAAAATATGTGCACAAGGCACTTAGAGGAAAATAACAAAATCTAATCTAATATATACAAGGTTGTAACTTACAAGTACCTTCTTCCTAGGTCAAATGGGAAACTTTTAGCATCATTGATTTGTAATGGACAAGAATGAGAGGCACCTTGATTTTGTGGGATCATGCTAGGTGGACTAAGATTCCTAATTGATGATTCTTTTGGATTGTTCCTTGATGGATGGAGAAGGACAAAAATGTCTCCAATGTATACAAAATCCATTATTGGATCAAGACTTGCTTGATGTTGCTCATCACTCTTGAGAAAGCCCTACACAAAGACTTCATTTAGGTTCTTGGGAGAAACTACATTTTATTCACTTGGTGGCTCATAAAAACCATATTCTTCTACCCTTTTCTTGTGCAAATTAGGACTGATCATGCTTAGAGTAGCATGCTCATAGTTTTCTATAAGGACATGTCTCTTAGCCTTCTTAAACTCTTTGGTTATGGCATTGAATTATTGCTACAACTCTTCAAGATCTTCATTGGTATGTTTCTCAAATCATTTCACTTGAGAACTTGAGATGTGTCCTTCATCAACCTCACTCAATATTTCATCTTGTTTTTCAACTATAAAGGAGGGTTGATTTGACAAACCAAGGTCCAAAACATCACACTTTTCTTCTTCTAATTACAACATATTAGGGCTATCTTCAATTGACACCTCATTTTAAATTGGACTAACCTCTAGTACCTAGTTTTGATCCTCATTTTAATCTATGTAGAATAGATATTTAGTAGTCCATTTAAGATCTCCCTCCTGTTTATCTTGAGGATTATCCTCGTCAAGATCTAATTCATTAGTGTCAAAGCCATGCCAAGAAGTCTGGTCCAAAATTGATCTTTCCTCCTTTAAATGAAGTGGGCTACCTATCAATATTTCTTCCTCATATGCACTTACCTCATCTTCTCGAGACTCACTTAAGAGTAAAATATCTTCTTCTATCCTTTGTAAACTAGGTTATTTTTTTAAGAGGGAGATGGTGGGAGGGTGAAAAAGTTCACCTTGCTTGAAAATTAGGAGAGTATCCTTCAAAATAGGGACTTTGAAGGATCTTTTAGGTGGTTCTTGGGGAAAGGAGAGAGATTATTGAAAATAGTTTAGAGCAAGCCCATTGAGCTAAGATATGGTTATCTGAATCACCTTTTGAACAACTAACTCCTCTTCCTGCAAGACTACCTCTTAGACTTCATCAACTAGTACTTCCTCTTTCTTCTCAATGCTCTCCTTAACTGATTTCCATGAGGGGAATGTATAAGTTACAATCACCTCTTCTTATTGAATTGGTATAGGAGAAGGTGGTTTCACAAGAGAGGGTATGACATAGTTAGGGTCTAAGGTGTAGGAGGGTATGTAAGTTGAGATGGTCTCAAAATATTAAGTGGGAATGGGCATAAGGGTAGGAGAGGCCAAACTGATTGGTTTGGGTTTTACATACTCATCCTCTTAATGAGTTAACATATATTTTATCGAGAGTATCCATTCCTTTACTTGTTTCTTCTCAAAGTCTTAATAATATCCCTCCTTAACGGTTGCCCACACACTCCAAACCTCTTGAAAGAATTCTCTTATCCTATTCATGAAATGGATAGGAAACTCTTTACCAAGGGTTACCTCAGCATTCACCTTCATGATCAATCTTCTATGGTCTAGAATGATTTGATTGAATATTGAAAAATATGATCTTTGACAAGGTGGAATAGGGGGCCATATTTGAGCATAAATAGGGGTAGGAGAGGGCAATTTGGGTCTAGGATTGGCTGCTCTCATTCTTAATAGCAACTAATAGTTATTTTCTTTCTTATCTTGATCTTTCCTAACCAAACACTCATCATAAAACCTCAACTCTTGTTCCTAAATAAAATCTTGGTGTTTAAGATTTTCTTTATGCCTAGAACACTCTTTCACCCTTTCACTCTCTCTTACTTCTCTTTCAAACCCAGGTCTTATCTCTCTAAGACTCTTCTCTAGTTGACTAAAGAGAGACAAACTCTGACAAGGTTGATACACTAAATCTTAAGGGCCACTTGGGTTAAAGTCATAAACATTACTAATTTGATATGAAAGATAAGGCAAAAAGGAACACACATTCTAGTCAAGTAAGTGATAATGCATACCAAATAATGATGATTAGGCACTTGAGATGCTTATACCAACTAATAAATACTTGGAATCACCATTGGTATTTCACACATGCCTCCAAAGTTTGATTGGATAAAGAGAACACCAAAACTCTTCATTCAATGAATAACATGGTCCCATGGGGCATGCTGGAAACTATTTTAGCATAGAATTTCACCCTTTTTGGAGAGTTCTTTAGGATCTCTCATTCTCATCTATAATATTGGAGCAACCTCAAGATGTGGGTATCTTGTAGTGATATTAAACATCTGGAGAAGGTTAGTTTCCTCTTGGTAGATCAACCTCAAGATGTGGATATCTTGTAGTGAGATTAAACCTCAAGATGTGGGTATCTTGTCGTGAGATTAAACCTCTGGAGAAGGTCAGTTTCCTCTTGGTAGATCACCTAAATTAATATTTTTTCTTGGAAAAGGGATAGAGATGGTGTATAAGATGAATAAAAACACTAAAAAGGTGATACACAAAATTTATTGACACTCACATAAGCATGAAATAAAAACTAATTTAGGATAAGATAATTCTTGCTCACACAACCTCACAAACTAGCTAATTTGCATAAGTGTTTCATAAACTAGGCTCACCAAAGAATACATGAAGCAAAGAGGAATTTCAAAATTCAAACCAAGCATCCATTAATGGTAGAAAGAGCTTAAGTTTATACCTACAAATAACTTGAAAACACATTAAAATAGGTAAGAAATAAGGACAATGGACATGGAAGAACACTTCTTCATAAGGCCATCATGCACAAGCTTTCTAAAAACAATTTACAGGCAAGAGATAGGTGAAAAATGATCTTAATTTCTTCAAAAGGTATTTCTTACAAATTTTGGTATGGTTTTTCTTTTTCAAATGAGAATATCCTACAAAAATGGGGGAGAAAAGGGAGATATAGGAGAAAATGGGAAGAGAAAGAGAAGAGTCAAGCAAATAGAATTTAGTAAATGAGAAACAACAAATTATATGGAGTCTCAATCAAATTTGGGTTAATTATAACTAATCATTCCTCAATAAATTAGTATTTATTAGCTCAAATAGTCTTCAAGCCCTCTCATTGGCTTAGAAACACACTAGAAGATAAGAACTAGTTGAGGATGATGATGTCATGATCCATTAAGAAGGAAAAGACTCCAAAGACTTTGAAATTTCATTGAATTCTCAAATTTCCTTCTCAACCCCCAAACTCTCCTCCTTGGACTTCTATTCCCCCTTTGCACTTGTTTTTTTAGAAGGTGCTTGGAAAAGGTTAGTTGACTTAGCATAAAATACTTAACTGACCATGGAGGTTAAGTTTCATGTTTGTTTTTTGAGGATGTTTTCTATATTAACTTTAATTTTCTCTTAAAAAATGCAATAAAATCCATTATACCTTCAACTCTCATAGACCCCATTGATGGAGGTCACAAGATTGAGCCACCCTCAACTAGCTGCCCTGAAAACTACTCCTAAAGCCATTTAGCACCTTGAAGACCACTTCTAGACCTGTAGAAGACTTAAAAACTTCTATATCATGCACATGAGGAAGAAAATTAATATTTTTAAAATCTTTAATACCTAAAACAATGGTGTAAATCACCATTAAACTTGAAACAATGCACAAATATGTCAAACATTAGGGTTTTGACCCTTTAGCTCAACAAGACACCATAAAAGCTCTTAGAAATAGATATAAGTGCCATATAATGATGTTTTAGGTCTCATTAGATGTATTTCATTTCTTTAAACCATTTATTTCTTTATAGACCTACAAAAATAATCATTTTTAGCAATTTTGGGCCTTTTAGGCACCCAAACATACCAGATTCTTCTTAAAAATAGGGTTTTAAGGATATTTATGGAGTATTCTACATATTATAGGTGGTTTCCAATACATTATATTCCATTTTATGGATCTATGAGTCCAAAAACAAAAAATTGGTCAAAAAGCTCCTTTGTAAGCTCAAGCAAGCTCACCTTCAAGATGATTGTTCATACAATGAAGACACACATTCCACCACTTATTTACATGGATATTTATTAAATATACCTCTTATATATCCATAAAAATATTGGGCTCCTATGTGGAAAGTATGAAAATATACACATGTAAAGATGATTGCCTATGGGGTTTGCAAGCATTCTGGACATGCTTACACTCTTAATTATTTTTTGTAAAACTAAAGTCCTTAACCAACATGAATACATAATTAATTTAAATTAAATATTGTTACTCAAAACACATTATAATCACTTATCCCAACTCTTCATGGTATGAAAGATATGAGCATCTGAAGAAGTGCTAAAACTAGGTGTCTTAAGCCCAAAAAACTCGAATTCCTCCAAAGGAAAAATTTTTCCTTTATAATCATATTATTTTATTGAAAACATATTCATTACACCTAAAACATCTCATAACACCTCTCTAAATGATCAAAACTAAATTTTGTCTTTTATGCCTTTGAGACTGCTTGTGGGGTTTGGAGCTTATCTATAGGGTTTGCATGAATTTTGGAGTGTTAACACTCTTTAAAGGTGTTTAATATCCTTATAAAAATATTCAAATTATTTTAAAACACTATTCTAAGCTTGGAAACCTCAAACACACCTTAAAACTCCAAAAAGTGTGCATGCATGAATAGTGACCATTATGAGACATTGGGGGGACTGTGTATAAATAGAGGGAAATTATAATAATAAAATGAACTTATAAATATTATTTATGGATATAATATGTCATTAATACCAATATTACCAAATTTCAAGTCTTTTGGATGTGTACTTTGTCCTGTAGACCCTTTTTATCATAATTTACCTTGAGCTACATGCATGCTTCCTTCATGCCAAAACTTGTCTTTATTAATTTTTTTTCATGAAATACATGAATTTTATCACTCCCATATAACCATATATGTTTACAATATCATATTATACCATTATAATACCTCTCTAAGGCCTTAACTTCTTCTTGGCATCCATAACTAATAAAACTTCATTTGGTCTCCAGTGGTTGCCTTCTTAATTGCCTGTGGACTGTGTAAGAATAAATATCACTTTCCTTCTTTATATTAATTTTATAATTTCATGGGATAATTTTTCAGGTCATGGATACCATATGTACCAAATTTCATGTTTTGACTCAACCTATAGATGCCCCGAAATGACCAATTCCTCTAAGGCATGCTCTAATGTTGATCATGATTTGACATAAGGTTAACTGTACTAAAATATTTAATATTTACCATTATCAAAAAACCTAAATAATATTATTAATGGGTATAATAGGTCATAATGAGTTTTTCCACCAAATTTCATGCTTAGATATTACATATTTTGGCTTGTAGGCCCATTTTGGCAAAAGCTAGTGACGTGTACTTGCTTGGACAAATTTCACAAATGAGTTTTTATCCCATTTGAATTAGTTTTATATATAATAAGGTGAATTTAATTTTAAATTATCATTTATCTTCCCCTTTCATGATTCCACTCTTCATCGTATTGCCTTTAACCTTCCATATCACCTCATCTTGACCTTGCACCTCCAAAAATAACCTCATATGGTTGTGTACAATGTTATAGGTGGACATTGCAATAAAAGGTGAATTTTATGGGCATATGATCCTTATTTTTTCTTGATGGCATGTCTTCTTCTCTAATAATGTTTTGACTATGCTAAGCATCTTGAGGTGCCAACTTATGTATGACTGTAGGACCATGTCCATGAGGATCATCTCAATCACATTGATGAGTTTAATACTTAATTTCTTCTTAAAGTGACTCCTCTATATAATCTCAATCATGTAACATACTTTATATGCCAAACCCTTCTCTTTTTCTTATCAAGTTGAAAGCCTTTTAGCCTCAATAAGATTGTAGGCTATCATTTACTTCATTGGCCCTTGAATTGATTCCTTGATTTAGCTCCCTCTTGAATTATGCTTACCTTCTCAACCCTTGATGAACCCTCCATTAATAAATTTTTTTTTTAGTACTTTTGAATTAAGTCTTCTTTCCAAGGAGATGATAATGGACCCTCATGGCTGTAGGGTTCCTTGAGACTAATTGTAGGTCTCATTATGAGGTGAAATGACCAAAAGACCATAAGAGTATCAATTAGAGTATAATAATTATGAATATCTTCACAAAATTACCTCTCTCTTATTCTCACCATCACCTTATTCCAAGTAGACCTCCATACACATGTACTTTATTATATTCTATGATGATGTATCCTTGTATAGACTAGGGTTGTAGGTTATGATGCTAAGATAACATTGACAAAAAACAAGAAGTGTTAATGGTGAGCAAAACAAGAGTCCTTATTGAAAAGGTTTCATGATCTCAAAACTCAAACATCCCTCTTTTGAAAATCAAATATATTGGAGCCTTCCATAAAGCATGTGACCTCCTTGTTGGTTGTAGGTTGTCTTCATTAGGTACTCTTAATGGTTTCTCCACTAGACTTATGTGTTCTTAACCCTTTATTGGGGTTATAAGGTTCATTCACTTGGTAGTTCATTTTTAATCTTTATCACCTTGATAAGTCTTTGTGATCTTGTAAGTAAGCACATATAGTTAGCTATAGGTAAGCCCTTTTGAGGGTGAAGCACACCTATATGTAGTGGTGAAGGTCAAGGCCTAATATTCCAACTTCTCTCTATCTCCTTCAACCATTAGTGTGTCCCTTAATTCAATGGAATCATTAGTCATAATGATATGCTCCCACATTTTTCTTTGGACCATAAGGTCAATTGCAACTTGAAGACTACTGTAAACACTACCTTTTTGTAGCGAACAAATGTGTGATTTTTAGGCCCTCAAACACCACCCTACACTAGTCACACATCCTCGTTCTCTTTCAAGGTTATGCCCCTATACAAGGGATTCATGATGGGACACTTAGGATTTATATAAACCCCTTTCAACATTTCTATTTGACATCATCAAAAAGGGATAGGACCTCTATTTTGGTTTTGTAAGGAAAATGTCCCCAAACTAAGTTTTTCAATTTTGATCATGCCTTATTGATTGTAGGTCCTTATTCAAGATTTTTATACATTTAAATTAGGAGTAAAACCAATCCTCTTATTGTTTTTCCTTTAATATCTGACCCTTTAAACTCCAAAAAGCATTTGTCTCACTATATTTACCATACAACTCTTTCACTAGTTTTCCACTAAGTAATTCACTTAGGTCTTATAGGCCAAGCCTTGATTTAGGTTTCAATAATCCAATATAAATGCATGTATGGTATTATATTATCATATCACACCTGGTATGAATCATTTAAAGTGATCAAACACAATTTAATATTCATTTCTAACTTTTAAGCTTTTAATGGCCTTATGAGGCTTGTAGCCTTTTCTTTGCCATTTCTCTTTGGTTTGGATAAAATAGGTACTATTTTAGATATTTAATCACATTTTAATCCATAATATACCTCCTTTTATGTGTGTCTCAAGTTTCATGGTCATATTCCACTCCAAAACCACACTTCCTTCATTAGGCTCCCCTTAATAAGGAATAATTAGCCCTTAAGCACACCCTAGGTCTAGAAACCATATTGAACAGCCTCCAACTAACTAAAAAACTCTTGAATATATTATATCACCTTGAAATACATCAGATTAAAAAATGGCAAATTTGGAGGGTTAAAACTCTTGGAAACAACAAAACCCTAGTTTAGGGCTTCTCTCATGCTCTTTCTGAGTCCCTATTTTAGATTTGGGAGGTGATGAATTATAGGACTCCCATAGATCTATTTTTGGATAAATTTGATAGGTATAAATGGGTAATACCTAGGAGAGTTGTAAAAAATCATAAAAACATCACCAAGATCTCAAACAAAAAATATCAAAAAAGTGCCAGCTTGATGCCCGATTTTTGCTTTGACAATGGTTCTTGAGTTCTAAGGGTGAACTAGGGGAAATGAGAGAGGTTTATGTATCTCACCCATTACCCTAACTATAATACAAATTTTAGTTCCTATATCTCAATTAAATTAATTCTATCACCCCATTCTCTTTTGGCACTCTAGGCCTCTCTTAGCTCTCTAAGCCTAAAAAACTGAAAAATGGATTGTTTTCCCCTTACATATATGAAAAATCTTAGGACACATTTAATTAACATTTGGGAAGATAAAATTATATCCCATGACAAATTTTATACCTTTAAACCTTGGTTGGGGTGTGAATTTATTTTGAGGTTCAAAACTTATAGATAATAGTGACAAACTTCAGTGAACAAAAGTCAACATTGGAGGTTCTCAAACACTTATTTATGTTAGTTACACACCCTCTTCCTTTTTTAAATGTTTTAACCCCATGTGAGAGATAAAATATGAGTGCACTTTGGTTCACCAAAACTCTTTTCAAAATTGTTCCATGGCATCAATAAAAGTGTTTGGTGCTCTATTTTTGTGTTTTAGGGAAATTATCCCTAAAACTCAAATTCTCAATTTAAACATGACTCTTCAGCATTCCAACTAATCCAATGATTTTATTATGACCACCAAGGTATCTAAAACCTATAACATCCTAATGGGGATCTCAAAACATGTCATACTTCTCCATATCACACTTGTAGACCCCTATGTAAGGCACCTATAGGTGTGCATAGATGATCATATCCAACTCTTCCACCCTTCTTAATGCATCTTTGAGACACCAATGTACTCTCTCAACTTAACAAGGAATCCTAACATGAATATTTAATTCCATATTAAAAATTTGGGTTTTTAAGGTTGTTTGAAGATTCAAACCTATAGATATCACTAAAAGAATGTAGTGAACAAATATGGAACTTTGGAGCCTTCTATCATGGAAACTAATTAACCAAAATACTCACTTTCTAAAGTTTTTACCATAGGATGGGGATACAAGATGGGAAAATTTTTATTCATTAAATCTCCTCTAAATGTAAATATTTTCATATGATATAAAAATAGTGCTAAGTGCTCTATTTTTGTGTTTTAGGGAAATTATCCCTAAGCATAGTCATTCAAATTTTGGGGTAACTTTTCAATATTGCCAACCACTAATTCTTCAAACCTGCATGTTATGATCACTTTAACACCATATGACTTCAAAAGGGTATTAAAACATGTCATTATTCTTTATACAATACTCTCATATTTATATGGCTTGCCTATAGGTGTGTATTTATAGATTGTAAGGTAGTGTGCATAGACATGAACAACACTCATGATGTGTGGTTCTTAAAATTAGTCCTATACATTTAAAGTTATTCAAATTAATTCTTAAAACCTAAATAAATTTTAAATAGGCTTCAATACTCCCATTTTAATGTCTCCAACCCCCTGTAAGTGTTTATTTAGATATAGTATATAGGCAATGAGGTTGAGATATCTAGTTTGTATGGTATATGGGCTTGAAATTAGTCCATAACCTTCTCCAAATGTGTTAAAATGAAACTCTTCAATCATAAGGAGTCTAAAAATAATGAAATGCTCTATCTCAATGTGATGACTCCTTCTAAGGCACTTGTAGATGCTCATCTAACATGTGTGACTCTGTGCATATGAAAACTTGTCCCCACATGCTATTTGTACCATTTTGGGGCTTAGATTTCTTGTTAATGTTATGAGAATGTGTTCAATGCCTTTTGAACTCTTCATAAAATTACTATGAAACTCTTCAAAATATCACATACCTCACTCAGTTGACTGCATATAAAACTGTAGGAAATGATTATTTGGCATATCAAGGTCTAAATGATCTAATGAGGATTTATGAAAAATCTCACTTGTTTAATTTGATATGGCATAAGGATGGAGGAGGTACATTAGCCATTAAACATAGATTATGTTCTAAAACTAATCAAATGGCCATTTCACAAAGATAATAAAGAAAATAGGTTTTATGCAATAAGTAATTTCTTGGAAGGAGTTAGCTGATGAAACCAATTTTAATAGGTCTTATTTGACCCTAAAATAACACCCCTAAAACCATTATTTCTCATTGAATTATGAAGCGAAGAAACAAAGAAAAACTTGGACCTCATTTGGATGAGCAAGCCATCTAAACACCCTTGAATTGTTAGTGATTGTTCATAAATATAGGGAGATGAACTAGACTAATTATACCATAAAGTGTAAGGCCATTAAGGTTTCTATCACTTACCAAAATATTTTGGCCCAGCTCTTTCTCTTGACCATACTGAGTGAAAACCGGAGGCTCTCCTAGAGTTGTCCCAAACTACCCAAAATAGTTTTTCTTAACATGAAGAACTAGAAGACTGCATATGAAATGAAATACTTGGGAAAAAAAATTTAGGATTTAAATGACCTTTTATTACTTTTTTAAACCTTTTTAAATACATGGACCTCCATTAATGGTAGAAAACCTATTTCATGCCTATTTTGCAGCCAATAAGTTTTCCTTACCTATGTTGGTTCTTATGCTAGAATCTAATAATAGGTATATAATGGGATATAAAGGACACCATGAATGTTTTAATATGACATATAATCCCCTGCATCGAGAAAAATCTTCAAAAACATGTCTTGCTTGAGCTCCAAAATGCTCTAAAATGTATCCTTTTGCTCCCAAACTCCTCTCCTCCACTCAAAATGACTTAAAATGACCTTAAACATGTCTAAAAGGGTAAAGCATGCCATAAATAGGTGGGAGGAAGTAAAAACCAATTTTACTTCCTCAAAAAGTTACCTTTTCACTTGGAAATACTTTTTTGAGGACCCTTAAGTCATCTAATGCACTTTTGGGGTTCTTTTGGGCATAACATCTTCTCTAGGCCTCATTTTTGGCTCATTAGAATTTCAAATACTTTGTGAAAACCTACTTCATTCCCCTGAATGCTCACACACCATGGAAACCTACTAGATCATTTCACTTGCATTTCTAGACTTGTTTCTAGGCCTTTTCTTCAAAATCACCAAATTCACTTTAAGGCTTGCTTAAAGTGTTTAAAAAATATTTAAAGTGACATGTGTTAGGGTCATAAGGTCTATCTTATCCTTATACCATTGGATCACTCACTCAAACAAGACTTTTCTCAAATTCTCACACCACACCAGGACCTCCTAGAATATTACACTGCATCATCAATTCAAGATCACAAAGGGACTAGTCATGGGGGTAAAAGGTTGTTGAATGGTTCTAGAGAGTGGCCTAATCCATCCAAGAAAAAATTTTGTATGTATGCCAATTTTTTCCAATAGTATTTTTTTGACTACTTACAGATGATTCTCCTTTGGATATACTTGAAACCTTCCCACAAGACCTATTACTTGCATGATGTCAGGTCTAGATGTAGTGGTATATTAAAAACTTCCAATCATTGAACTATATGACATCTGATTGACCTTTGAAGACTCATCTTACTTGTTCAATTTACATATTGTGATAATGGGTGTATTAACTACCTTACAATCTTACATCTCAAACTTCTTCAACATCTCTCTTATGTACTTAGCTTGTGAGATGAATATACCTTTTTTAGATTAAGTGATTTGCAACCCAAGAAAGAATGATAGTTCTCCTCGTATGGACAAATCAAACTATTTATTCATCACCTCTACAAAGGCCTTGGTCATGTTCTCATTTATTCCACCAAATATGATGACATCCACATAGACAACTACTATCAGTTGATCATCATCTTCTATCTTGATGTATAGATTAATATTTGTAACTCCTCTTTTGAATCCTTGATCTAATAGATACTTATCCAACCTAGCATACCAAGCTCCAAGATCTTAATTGATACCATATAGAGACATTTTCAATATGAAAACATAATATTTATCATCTGATAGTGACAACCCTTTAGGTTTCTTAATGTGCACTTTTTCTTCCAAATTCCCATTCAAAAAGGTAGATTTATCATCCATCTAGTATACCTTGAATCCTTCATATGCTAGAAAAAATCTAATGGAATCCAATCTTGATAATGGTATAAATGTCTCCTCAAATTCTACCCCTTCAACTTATGCATATCCATTTCATACCAATCTAGTTTTTTTTTTAGTTACTTCTCCATCTTCATTCAACTTGTTTCTAAACACCCATTTTTTGCCAATGACATTCTTATCTTTAGGCCTAGGAACTAGTTCCCAAGTCTCATTATTCTCTATTTGGTCTAACTTCTCATTCATATAATCTATCCAAAATTTATATTTTCTTATTTATATAAGACTCTTAGGTTCAATATTGGATAATAAAGAAACATTCTCTTGATGTAGATTACTTACTAGTATTTTCCTTGTTTGCATACCTATATTCTTGTTGCCAATGATTTGAGATTCAAGGTGATATCTTTGAATATATATTGAGGGTAATTTTGAGTCCTATCTCTATTCAACTTCTTCTTCCTCCTCATCAACCTCAATAGTTTCTTCTTCATTCTTGAAGTCTAGATATGTGAGTGAGATTTCCTTGTCTCATCAATCTTCACATTGGTGATTTCCACTATCTTTTATAGTCTCTTATTATAACATTGATAGGTTAAAATCATTGATGAGTATACTAATAATATGCCTTCATCAGATCTGGAATCAAACTTTCCCAAGTCTTCATCATATTTTTTGATGAAACATTTTCTCCCAAATGCTCTAAAGTATTCCAAATTGGTAGGTCTTCCCTTATATATTTCATAAGGGGTCTTATTTCCATTAGTCCTTATCTATCCTCTATTAAAAATGTATATAGTGGTGTTTACTACCTCTCTCCAATATCCATCAGATAATATAGACTCATTTAGCATAGTTCTAGCCATCTTTTGAACTATCCTATTCTTTCTTTCCACTACCCCATTCTACTAAGGTGTCCTAGTTACTGAGGATTATATCCTTATTATATGAACTTAATATAATTCATAAAAATAATTGGTTTAAAACTCTCCTCCTCTATCATATTTTAGGCACTTGATATTCCCATTATTTTCATTCTCAACAAGAGCATTTAATGCCTTAAATTTTTCAAGAGCTTATAATTTTTATTTTAAGAATACAACTCAAGTCATTCTTATGCAATCATCAATGAGTAACATGAAATAGTTGTCTCCTTGAATGCTTTGAATTG